>ML796687.1:26062-113370 GCA_009831015.1 Picea engelmannii | reverse complement strand
CTAGGAACCATCCATGATTTCACAATAGTTTCCACACCTCCAACCTTATGGAAAACATTGCATTTGAAGGGGGGGGGTGTTAGGGTCCTACCCTAACCTCCCTACTTAAGGGTACTTAGGAGTTACTTAATTAATGTACAAGGCCCTGTTCTTTGAATAAATCCCACTAGGTAGTTGTATGTGGTTACTTAATGTAAAAGGGTCATCTTTATTAAAGAAGGCCCACTAGGTAGTTGATACTCATGAATGATGGGCCCATGAGTGGAATAGGGTTTGGGTAGTGAGAAACTATTTATATATGTATAAAGTTATGTAATGTTTTGTCAAATATTATCATTGTGTTGGAGCTATATTCATTTAGAGGTTGTTCCCTCAAAGAGGTTCATGAACAATTCTTTCTTTTTGGATTGTCAATATAAGGGTTAAAATATTTTAGGGTCCAATATTCTTGTTCTTCCTATTTTACAGTTTTCATTCTATATTTCTTCTTATGTTGCATTTAATTAATTGTTTTTCAATATAAGTACATTGCATTCCATTGTTGCTACATATACTTTTGTATAAAAAGTTCTGAGGATTCTTCCAAATAGTTTGGAAAACACTATTTCAAGTGTTATTTCCATAAATGCCACATTTATAAAGATAGATGTTTTCTCTACAAACTGTTAGGGACCTAACCTCCTTAACCCCTCACGTAGGTAGAATAATATTATTCCATGTAATAAAGGTCAATATTAATAAGGCCTAGCAATAATGAAGAATAAGTCAAATGTAAGAAGACCTAATAGAATCTTCCGCTTCTAGAAGGATCTTCCTCTAGATTGTTCTTTTGGATAGATAGATTTAGTATAAATATGAGTAGAGGATATGAGAAGTTTTGTCTTGGAGATTATTGTAATAGATCCCTGCTTTGCTAGAGGTTGCCCCCTTGAAGAGGCAAGTGAACATTTCTATCATTAATAAAGGTGCTCTTTCTGGTGTTATTC
This sequence comes from Picea engelmannii, assembly GCA_009831015.1. Taxonomy (NCBI): domain Eukaryota; kingdom Viridiplantae; phylum Streptophyta; class Pinopsida; order Pinales; family Pinaceae; genus Picea; species Picea engelmannii. Next base: position 112,384 of record ML796687.1, on the reverse strand, counting down.
TAGTATTATTTTGGTTATATAATTGTTGTTCTGCCATTACTTGCTAACATATTTCTATTTTGCATACTATTTTATATCTAGAATACTACAAGTGGTATCATAACACTTTCCTTGGCATAAAATTGTGGGTTAATTTTTTTCAGGGTAGAGACGTATTCCGACATCTTAAAGCTACAAAGATCTTTTGTTCAATGCATAAATCCATGGTTTGGGAAGCATACACACAAGAAATACAAGTGGTTTTTAAGTGCACATATGTTGTCCACCCTTGTAACCCCTATTGGTACCCCTTCAAGTGGTATCACATCAGACAACACCTATATGCAAATCGACTTAGATATCTTGAAGCTCTCCGTAGATAAACCGATTGACCGCCTGACTGCTATAGTGCCACTGAGAACAACAGTCGGGAAGATACTCTCTAGTAGTTGGTTAGTCGGGTAATTCGGCTAAGGAAACAATCTAGCCTCCTTAGTTGGTGCCTTGAGATATTGGGTCAAGTACTATTGATGGACTCCACACGTATATCAGAGATATATACTATAGGGAAAACCCTTGTCTTTAGAAACCTTGAATACCCTAACCCTTGGGATGGAAACAAAAATAGAACATATAAGATCCAGTATCATGCAACTATGCCTCCTGCATTCTGGTTGCGAAATTACTACACATTTCTTCCGACACACTTATTTGGGACCTATCCCATTGGGTTCCTCTCTTTGCCCTAATTCCGGTGATACCTATCAATTTTAACCAATTTTTTTTTGTGGACCCGACCCTTTTCAAGCACCCTTATTTGGCCCCTATCCCATTGGATCCCCCTTTTTCCCCTGATCGCAGTGGTGTTTATCATTTCAAACCCTTCTTCTAAGTGGTCCCACCCACCCCTCCTGACCCCTTGTGTTTCCCCTATACCATTTTCCTTCCCATTTTTCTAAATGGCCAACACCCGATCCCAAGAACTCAATACATTGGTTGTTGAAAACCTCCAGAACAAGGAATACATCAATACTATCAATGCCAAACTTAACTCAATCAATTCTGCTACTCATACTCTTTAGGACCAATGTGCCCACATAAAATACCTCAAAAACCTCAAAGCCAACCTTGAACACTTCATGGGCCATTCCCAGAACCCTTCCTCTTCTGAACAACCATCTTATCAGGATGACCATGACTCTTCCTATTACCAAGGTCCTCATACTACCCACTTTTCTCGAGACCTCTACCCTCCCATAATTGAGGTGAAAATATTTGATGGCTCGGATCCTAAAGGTTGGGTCACCCAAATGGAAAATTATTTCTCTTTGCATGGAATTACTGATGATTTAGCCAAGCTTCGTTATGTTTTCCTACATTTGGATCCTGAACAATGGAAATGGTGGCAATGGCAAAAAAAGGCCCGCCAAGGGTATGTTTCTTGGACACAGTTTGTGGCAAAACTTTATGACTTCTTTGACTCTGACATCCACTATTTAGGCCATTTGACAAAGTTGAAGCAGTTTGGGACAATTGAAGACTTTATTGCCGCATTTGAACACTTGGATTTCATAACGGAGGGCATGTTAGATGCTTTCTTCAGGGAATGCTTTATCAGTGGCCTCAAAGATGAAATTTGTGCCCATGTTCTCATGGCATGCCCCCCAGAATTTTGGTTGGAAGCTACTCAATGAGCCAAGGAAGCACAACAAATTGTTTCCTCCCAAATTCACAAACCTTCCTTTCCCCCTCACCCTAAACCCACCAATTATTCCCTGCATGCAACTACTCTCAAGATCCAAAAATTAGCAAGGGTTGAAATGGTTGAACGTCAACTCAAGGGTCTTTGTTATAATTGTGATGACAAATATTTTCCAGGTCACAAGTGTAGGGAACATAATATTTTTATGGTTGTGATGGAGGATATTTCTGAAGAGGAGGTTGTTTTTCCACCTGTAGAGGAACTACCACCACTATCTGATCTGACCCCACCCTATGATCCACCAGAAGTTGACCCGGTGATTTAACTTAATGCCCTCACTAGCTTCTTTGTTCCCCATACTCTCAAATTAATTGGTTACATTAAAAATGCGAAATTCATCATCCTTGCGGAAAATGGTAGAACCCATAATTTTATTCATCGTCGCATTGCCTAAGAAGTCAATTTTTACATTCGTGTCGTCAATATTTTTCAAATCATGATTGCCAATGGAGGTTCCATGAAATGCGGGGGATGATGTGAAAATGTGCGGCTTCAAATTGATCAGTATCATCCGAAATCCCATATATTTTCTATATACATTGGTGGTTGTACCATTTTTCTCAGTGCAAAATGGTTATGCACTCTCGGTCCCATTCTCATGGATTTTAAGGACTTAACCATGCAATTCTAGCATGAGGGACAACAATATAAGTTCCAAGGCATCACAATAGACTCCCCTGAGATCATCAATTCCCATCGCATGGAAAAGATTCTAAAAAAATGTCATCCTGACATTATTTCCCAACTCCACTGTATTCATGCTGTTGAGACACTTTTTGTGCATCCCCACCTCCAATCTATCATCTCCCATCACCAAGTTGTTTTTACCACTCCCAAAGAATTTCCCCCTTCCCGTGGAGTCCATGATCATTCCATCCCTCTCATACCGGGTATTCTTCCTCCCAATGTTCTCCCTTATCATTATCCCTTTTCCTAGAAAATGAAATTGAGAAAATTGTTCATGAAATGCTAGAAGCGAGTGTTATCTGTCCCAGTACTAGCCCCTATTCTTCCCCTGTGGTCATGGTAATCAAGAAAGAAGGTACTTGGTGCATGTATCCTGATTTTTGCTCCCTCAACAAACTCACAGTCAAAGACAAATTCCCCATTACTATCATTGATGACCTCTTGGATGAATTGAGTGGTGCTCAATACTTCACCAAAATGGATCTATGTTTTGGCTACCACAAGATCCATATGAAAGAAGAAGACATTCCCAAGACTGCATTTAGAACTCAAGAGGGTCACTATGAATTCTTGGTAATTCCCTTTGGATTGGGTAATCCTCCCTCCACTTTCCAAAGTCTTATGAATCATGTCTTCCATCCTTTTCTCCGTCATTTTGTCTTAGTTTTGTTTGATGATATTTTCATCTATAGTAAAAATTTGTAACATCCAACTCTATTGAGCACATTTTACCAACTTATTCTTGGAGGACACTTGCGATCAAGTGATCCGGTTATGATACATTATGATTATGCTTTTCTTATGTTATATATATATATTATGATGTCATTTTGATTATATGTTAGATTATATATGTACTCATGTATCGACAAGTATTACTGACGGGTCTCCCTGAGCGTGCAGGATATATGACAGGTCGGTGATGTAGATGGCATCAACGATTTCCCTTGGACTCCAGATTGAGTCAAGGAGTGGATTTGTATATGGTTTGAGTATTTGATTTGCATACATGTGATTTATATGAGGATTTCAGTATGGATATTATGTTTATGGATGATTGACAATGTTCTTGTCAGTGGATGCAGGCTCGACGACGCTTTCTAATTCGAATCACATAAGGAGTGAAGGGGTCATGCACAAAAACCAGACAGTTGAGGGAGAGGTGTGGCAGCGTACCTGTCACAGCCTATTAGCACTCTCGTCGTGACCCGAACTGTAGGTTAACGATTACCTAGTTCGAGAGATTCACGGTTACGTGAGGGCAGACTGAGATAGTCGCTCACGAAAAAATCTAAGCGGCGCACAATAAGGCAGAATCCTTATTCCTTAGAAGCCCTTAGTCTCTCACAAGGTCGACTGAGTAGAGTGTTGACTCTAAGTGTCAGACAACTTCCAAAACTAGTCAAAGGCGAGTGGCACCCTTGGAGCATGAAGGTGCATCTTGAATGGCATGTCGCGTAATTAAATTGTGAGTCAATAAAAAGCTAGAAGGTATAGAAAACAAAATAAAATACTTAGACTTGTTAGAGATGAGCATGTAAATGATTATTAATTATAAACAAGAAATTAACAAGAATCTAAACCTAGTTCTAAGTCTAAGTCTAAGTAAGACAATAAATAAAATATTAAACAAGTTGAGAGAATTGAAATCTAATCAAATTCTAAGAAAATAGGGTATAAGAATTAAAGTTAGGTAAATGCACATGTGTGCATGAAAATAATAAAATAGATTTTTAAATAAAAAGAAAATAAAACAAGAGAGAATAGGTTGTCCACATAGAAGAGCATCTTGAGTCAATCTACCACTAATCCTAACTAAAAGAAGACTCCTAATCCAACTCAAACTAAGATATGGTTAGGAAACACAAATTAAATGAGGGATTGGGGAACTAAGGGACAACTAAGAGCAAAAATAGGAACAAATTGGGGAATGTGAGGGAAAATGGCTAAATAAATAAAATAAAAAGGGAAATTACATGTGCAACTTGGGGGAGAGTGTGACACATGTGGTGGGTGAATAATCCTCTAATTAAATTACTAAAAAATGAATTATTATGCATGAGGACATGTGTCATTGGGGATTTTTCTATAAAAGAAATGAGAGAAAGGGAGAGGGGACCTCACCTTTACTAATATTGTTATGTTGCCAAAAAAATTTCTTGACCGAGTTTTAATTGTGAGAATTGGGTTCCAAGACTAGAGTAAAAGCTCTTCCTCTTGAGAGTAATTTTTTTAGTTTCTAGTACACTACTTCTATGGTTTGGAACAGAACTGGACTAATGAAGGCCAAGAACGCGGTTCTCATTTCTAACGCTGAGATTGAGGTGCCACCTACATCTTATCATCGTTATTTTTTGTCTTAAACTCTCCTCGTGATAGTTGGGCGGATGAATCCGATTCACATTAATGGTCGGTAAATTGTATCTTGCCTTATTAAAGATTTACGCTCCAACTTAGGAATTTAAATCTATTGCTTAGGAAAGATCTTCAGTAAAATTAGAGGTCGTAACCTTAGGAAGAGCATCTAAGGAATTCCCTTAGTATTACTTACACATAACTGTCATAGTTCTTGAAGTCAAATTATTTATTATCACTTTTACAATCTCAACGATGACCGTAATGAGTTATAAGAAAAGGTCTATAGAAATTTATTTTTATTAACTCTTAGTGTTGACACAACATGGGATAAAAGGGTTAAGTTCTTAATACTTCTCTTGTAATTTAAAATTTATGAAATTGGCGTTTTTTTAGGGCAAGGTGTTAGTCATTTTTTTTTTAAAGTACCACCAACTTTAATTAAATAGATAAAATTTGAGAAATGAAAATTAATTGTATTGCACCACTAATTATCTAGTGGCCCAAATGATGGACTCTTATCCTCAGTGTGCAATGAACACAAAAAAATTAATATATTGTTCTTTGGTTTAAATATAATCAAGATGAACTAGTATGATTAAGTTTTTAAAAAATAAAATAAAATATGTAAGTTTAAATTTTGAAGATATATTCATGTTTAATTATTGAATGTATTCGACACTCTTGATTGATGTAGTGGACTATCTTCACAACTTTTGATTAACTACTAAGGTTGAATTTTCAATGATTCAAGTAAGGATTTATAAAATGTTGTTATGAACTGTTGTTTTTTCAATAAGTTAGGTTAAGTATGTAGTTCATTTCAATTTGCATTTGTCTTAACCATAGACAAGAATGTTGCAGCAACCAAGATCACAAGAAGAAACACCATGCACAATAACACAAGAAGTATCATGCGAAACTCTTCTCAATAAGGGAAGAAAACCCAACCAAATCCTTTGCTATATTCTTCAAGAGAAATACCTTCACCACCAAGATAAACCCTAGCACACAAGAGGGTGCTCAAACCATAGAACTCTAGTGCCCAAGAGAGGTGCACACTTTTTCCAAAGAAATGTACTTGCTGAAATTTCCAAACTCACATGAAGGATATGTTTTCATAATGGGGAATCTTCCTTTACTTATATTAGACTTGTCCTATCAACATAAGTGTTTATTGGCTCAATAGGGCTAACCTCTCTAAGTCACATTATAATTATACTTAATATTAACTAGATTAATTATATTTTACATTTATTATTAATCAAATTAAGGTGGGGCCGACATGTACCGTTTACATAACAATTAGGGTTACAAGCAGGTTTGACTCTTGAACAATATATAGCAAAGGATCCGATACACCCACTAGTGCTCATCCACTAGGGGCACATCCACAGGGATGTCATATCTATGGTTCATTGCATTAAACAGAAGAACCAGATCTTCACATGTTCACATGTGCTCGTCTACTCTACAGATCTTCTTTCCCACTGCCTCACACAAGAGAATCATATGGAGTCTTTTTGTCAAATCTGTTGCTCAGAGGATGCTAATACATCATCTTCATTTCTGTTCACATGATGATGCACCCAACACTTTGGTATTTCACACGTTCACCTTGTGCTCAGCCATAGGCATGCCTAACTCAACAGATCACCTTTCCTACTGGATAATCATCTAGGGTTCTTCTCAACTCTCTGAATGGAGGAGCTCATCTCTACGATCCTAGCTCTGTCTCAGAAAGGAACCACACACCCTTCTTAGGGGCTTTCTCTCAGGTTTGTAAGCTAAGATAAAGACTCACATAGCTGCAATGATCCACATCTCATAGGTTTGTAAGCTGGAGAATGTCTCACATAACTGGAATCATCAACACTCTCTATGAGCTAGGGAGACATTCTTCATCATGCCAAGTCTAACACAAATTTACTCTGAATTTTTTGTCTTGGCTGGAGTCATCAATACTCCCTCTCAACTAGGAAGGCATTCTTCACCTAGTTATTTTGGTGAAGATGTTTGCAATCTGTTCATCTGTAGGAAGGTACTATATGTGTACGATTTTCCTCTGCATCATATATTTGATATAAGGATGTTTCATCTCATCGTGTTTTGATCCATCAGGAAACACTGAGTTCTCAAGGATCTTTACAGACGACTCTTTGGTTATCATCATAGGATCCATCTCATGGTCAAGTAAATATGTAAGAAGCTTGTGAAGCCATACTGCTTCACACACTCAATGGTACATACTCTACTTCTATGGTATTCAAGACCACATAGATTTTGTTTCTTTCTGCATCAGGAAACCATGGTAACCTTCATGGTAAAAACATCAACCGGATGTGCTCTTCCAGTCCACTGTACTTTCTACTCAATATGAATTGGCATATCCTGGAAACTCAATTTCACACTGGAGGCATATCTCAGGCCATATCCAATTGTGCTTCATATATATCTCAATACATGTTTTGTTGTTGTCTACTAAGTCCGTCTCAGTTGACTCATAAAATGACTAAGCACACTCACTGCATGGCATGAATCAAGTTTGGTATTGACCAGATACATCAGTGATCCAATCAGATGTGGTTTAATCTCGTCTGAATCATCATCAATATTTTTCTTTAAATCCATCAAGGTGTATTTTTCATTTGTTTCATACTGAACTTCTTTAAAATTTTCACTGTATATTTTCCTTGACTCAGGAAAATCTCATCGGTCTTCTGTCATACTTCTCTTCCCAAGAAGTAGTGCATCCTACTGAGATTCTTCATCTCGAATTCATAATTCAAGGATTACTTGTATCCAACAACAAGGCTTTTTGAATAAATCATCAAAATCAAGCTCTCGTCACCAACACTGTAATAATATAGGTTTGGATCAACAACACTTTTGATGAAATCTAAACTCATCAAGAATCTATCTATCTGATATAATTTCCAACTCATGGATGGTAGTATGAATGGAAGTGTATCAGGTTTACTGGATCAAGTGTCTCATCATAGACAACTTCCTCTACTTGTGAGAGACCTCTAGCTATAGATCTCGTTTTGTATTTTTAGACACTTCCATCGGCTGCATGCTTGATCTTATAGATCCACTTAGAGGTTACCACAAACTTCTCTTCTAGTCCCTGAATAATATCTTATACATCATTCTTTAAGATATACTCGTATTCTTCTGTTATGGAATCTTTCCATACCTGTTCTCTTGTTGCTTCTCTAAGAAAAAGGAGGCTAAGCATCAATGAAGTGGCTCATGACTGAAGGATAGCTCAAAAATCTCTTTTTCTTTCTCGAGATGTGCCTTGAGAGGCTTGTATGTTTCTCTGCCTCTTTAAAAGTGAGTCTAGGTAGGCCTTATATGCCCTACTGCAATATCTATGAACATATCAACTCGAGAACCTGGATCAACTGGAGTAATGTTTGTCTCCCTCTGAACTGCTAAAGGGGGAGAAGGTATTGTCTCACTGTCAATATCCATCTGAGATTCTATGGGTCTTTAAAAGACTATCTCTTTTTCAAGGACAATGTTTTCTGCTTGTCTCAATCTGTCTCTGACCAGGGGTGTCGATCTGGAATGTCTTTGAAGATTCACTGTATCCTTTCTTTCTAAAGGATCTAACTTGAATTTCTTCTCTTTGGGTACATGAAGATACACCGGGCACTCAAATAACCTAAAGTGTTTAATCTCAGGCTTCATTCCGGTGAAGGCTTCTTTTGGAGTTATGTTTTTCAAAGTCTGGTGAAGACTCTTGTTTTACACATATACTGTGTCATGCATGCTTCTGCCCATGGAATCCTAGAAGGATTCTGATCATGCATTATAGCATTGGTTTTCTCAATGATGGCTCTATTCTTCCTCTTTCTCAAATAGTTTTGACTCCCTCTGAGTCAAGTGACTCTCTTTGAAGGATAAGCATCTTCTTTTCTTGTTAACCTATCTGGAACAAGAAAATAAAAAGAACCAACACAAGAATATCTCCTAAAGGAGAATAATGAGTACATCTTTAGAATCAAAACAATTTAAGGAATGTTGTCACAGTTACAACACCTACTTGTAATGTAGCAAACTTACATAAATATAGGTTAGATGAGTGACAATTTCAACAATCAAATTTGGAGTCTTTACTTTGAGTGTGTTGTTCCTCTGAATGCACTGAGATCCCTCTTGATCCATGACTTCAGTAAAGGTTCTTTCCTCCTGCAATTTCCCTCATGACAATGATACAAATAATATATATAAGTGCATACCTGAGGATGTTGATATGATTTCTCCAATGGCTCTTGGCTGATCTCTATCCTCTTAGATATTTATGAAGAAGATAGTCACAGTGTCACCTTTTGTCATCTTTGTTATTTTTGAAGTTGGCCCTTCAATGTAAGGGCTTGAGGAGGTGATTGACTTCCTTGTCTTGACCTCATCTTCCTTCCATTCATTGATAGTTGTCTCTGGTAAACCCTTTTGTATTACCCACAATAAGTCTTCCTATGGAGTCTTGTCTTCCAAGAACTTGAAGTTTTCTTGATCCATCAAGCTTATCTTTCATCATAGTTTTGTTCATCATAATTTTAGATTCTTCACAACCCTTTGTCAACTGGGCTAGAAAACTTAATGGCTAGGCTAGGCTAGAACTTTTAGGTTTTATTGGACTTATGAATGCCACCAATAAGCCTTTGAAAGATAGGAGAACACTGGTGAGTTGAAGAGCTCCTTCAATGAGTTGCAGAAACCCTAATACTAAAATTTATGCAGAAATTAGCGAAACCCTAGGACCAAAATTTCAAAATGCCCGAAATTTTGATTTGAAGCTTGTTGGAGGTGCACTGAAGGAGTTCGTACACTCCTATGCCAAAATTAGCCCCAACTACTAGGTATTAAGGGCTGAAACTGATAAATAAGGAGGGTCATACGTAATTTCTGGGAACCCTAGGAGGGTTGTACGGTTTCTGTAGAAGTGAGAGAGAATGGTTGGAAAGTACTTGTGCAATGGGATCTTCAAGACCTATGCTCTGATACCATGTTTATTTTTCAATAAGCTAGGTTAAGCATGTAGTTCATTTCAATTTTCATTTATCTTAACCATAGACAAGAATGTTGCAACAACCAAGATCACAAGAAGAAACACAATGCACAAGAACACAAGAAGTATCCTGGGAAACCCTTATCAACAAGGGAAGAAAACCCAACCAAATCCTTTGCTATATTATTCAAGAGAAAGACCTTCACCACCAAGATAAACCCTAGCACACAAGAGGCTGCTCAAACCCTAGAACTCTAGTGCCCAAGAGAGGTGTGCACTTTTTTTCCAAAGAAATGTGCTTGCTGAAATTTCCAAACTCACATGAAGGATATGATTTCACAATGATGAATCTTCCTTTACTTATATTAGACTTGTCCTATCAACAAAAGTGTCTATTGACTCAACAAGGACGACCTCTCTAAGTCACATTATATTTATTATTATTATTAAAACCAGATTAATTATCTTTTACATTTATTATTAATCACATTAAGGTGGGGATGACCTGTACCCTTTACATAACAATTAGGGTTATAGGAAAGTCTGACTCTTGAAAAATATATAGCAAAGGATCTGATACACCCACTAGTGCTCATCCACTAGGGGAACATCCATAGGGATTCCATATCTTTGGTTCACCGCATTACACAAAAGAACCAGAACTTCACACATTCACCTGTGCTCGTCCACAGGCACACCCACTCTATAGATCTTCTTTCCCACTGCCTCAAACATGAGAATCATATGGATTCTTCTCGTTAACTCTGCTACTCAGAGGAGGCTAATACATCATCTTCATTTCTGTTCACATGATGATGCACCCAACACTTTGAGATTTCACACGTTCACCTTATGCTCAGCCACATGCACATCTAACTCAATAGATTGCCTTTCCCACTAGATAATCATCTAGATTTCTTCTCAACTCTATGAATGGAAGAGGTCATCTGTACATTCCTAGATCTGTCTCAGGCAAGAACCCCATACCCTTCTTAGGGGCTTTCTCTCAGGTTTGTAAACTGAGAGAAAGACTCACATAGTTGCAATGATCCACATCTCATGGGTTTGTAAGATGGATAATGTTTCACATAGCTGTAATCATCAACATGAACTGCTCATACACTTGGAAAATGAAACTTACCCTAGTTAAGGGGATTCAAATTAACGGTATAACCTTAGAATTGCTCACTTGTTCTAATCAATTCAACTTGTTATGAAGGTTAGTGTTTCAATATGTTAGCTTATTTAAAGTTATAGATGAACTATTCTTTACCTTTCGGAACACTGACATTGTGTAACCTTTAATTATTGAGTTAACTTAAAATGTTTACCTCTTGTTGTCTTATTTATCAAGATTACAAGTTATGTATTGAACATGAATGAATTGCCTTAATTATCATAAATAAACGGGTTGACCCTGTTACAAAAAATAAACAAATACTAATACAATACTTCATTATAATGAATTGTGTGAAAGGGTATGTTACATATGGTATCAGAGCGGGTTCAACCCTGTGACAACTATCTGTTACACCTTATAGTGTATTTTTTTCAAATGATTAATGATGTATAACTAATATAATTTGATTTTTTCATGACATGTATCATGGTCAGAGGACGTAGGATGAGTACACGACGTGGTGAAGGGAGAAGAGATACGCTTCCTCCGAGAGCATCCATGCAGGAGGGATCATCTCCACTTGATGAGGAGAAGACTATTGAGTAGGAGCAGGTTGTTGTGGGAGATGTGGTAGGTATGATGAGATCCTTCCAGAGGATGTCAGAGGCATTGATCAATCGCTTGGATCGAGATGAGGGTAGAGCGTCCGTGCCCAAAGAGGGTTCACAACACACTCCAACAGGTAGTAGTAGCATACACAAATAACTCGAGAATGTGAAATTTCCTGAGTTCTAGGGTGCTATAGACGGCTTAGCCGACGAGGCATGGTTGGAGAACATGACGATGTTCAACATGAAATTCTGTATTGTGGTATTTTAGCTGAAAGGGAGTGCTCTACTTTGGTGGAAGACACTCTTACCTCAAATAAACATGGTCATGGAAGACGTGTCATGGAATTGTTCGAGGAATGATTCCGGGAGAGGAACTTGTCCGATGAATTCATTGAATGACAACTTAATGAGTTCAACACCTTGCGATAGGAAATTTGTACAGTACCAGAGTATGAGTCCAGGTTGATCGAGCTACTCAAATATGATGCACATCTAAACACAGATAAGTTAAAGGTCAACAAGATTGTGTTCGACCTTAACTTCAACATTCGTTCGAAGGTGAGGATCCTAATGCCTCAGATGTTTCACGATGCAGTTCAGAAGGCCCTCATAACTGAGGAAGAACTGAACAGTGGGGGTCAAGGAAGGACTCCTTCTAGATAGATTGTACAGGCGACACCAGGAGCACAACAACATCAGACACCAACTAGAAAAACTTTTGGGCACCGTGATATGCCTAAAGGACCTATGCTATCGACACCGTGATGACAAAAAACTTAGTAGAGGACTCCCTATAGAGAACCAAAACAACAACAACAACAACATCGTTCGCAACAACAACAATAGTTTAGGCCTGTTCAACAGAACATACCAGGATTACAAACTCCTAGGCCAACAACTTCTACTTCTGGAACTAGGAGCATTGGACCGAAGAATGGATGTTGGACAAGTGGAGAGCCAAATTACCAGAGAGACTTTCCTATTGAGAAGGCCATAGTTTCCATATCATCGGGACGTATTACAGTTGGAGACTTGGGCAAGGCCCACAAGATACATGTAGTGGTGAACAACTGCTATGATGAGCACCAATCCACCGTTCTCGAGACGTCAGGTATGATCATTGATCAACCTTTTAGTATTTTGATAGATCCAAGAGCTACATACAGCTTTATTTCTAGTGCAACGCTTAAAATAATTAAGGTAAAGGCAGTCGATCAGGACGAGTTCAGATACGTAGAAATGACATCGGGAGCCAAACAAAAAGTTGGAGGAAAGATTATGGATTGTAGCATTAACTTGAGTGATTTTGTAACAAAGGAAAACCTTTATGTCACAATATTAGGATCTTATGACATAGTGATTGGCATGGACTGGTTGGAATCACATGATGTGATGCTTAACTGCAAGACGAAACGATTAAGTTTGATTGATGATTTGAGATAGAGTAGAGTGATTGTAGGAAGAAACCAAAGAGTGCCTTTGAGGTTTATTTCTTCCCTACAATTACAGAGAAGTATGTGCAAGGGGTGTAAGTTATACGCCATGTTAGCGCTAAACAAAAAGGGAAACACATAAGGGTTAGAAAACCTTCCTGTGGTATCATAATTTGTTGATGTATTTCCTTAGGAATCACCAGGTTTTATGCCAGAATGAGAATTGGAGTTTACCATAGATCTGGAACCTGGAACTGAACCTATTGCAAGAACTCCATACCAGATGTCGACACCAGAATTACAGGAGTTGAAAATGCAATTGAAGGAGTTGTTGGATTTGGGACTTATACGTCCAAGCGTGTCGTTGTGGGGCGTGTCAGTGATTTTTGTTAGAAAGAAGGATGGATCGTGGAGGCTTTGCATTGACTAGCATCAATTGAACAAAGAAACGATCAAGAATCAATATATGTTGCCAATAATAGATGATTTATTTGGCTAGAAGAAGGGAACAACAATGTTTTCGAAGATTGAATTGAGATTGGGATATCATCAGTTACTGATTAAGGAAGAAGATATCCCTAAGACTGCATTTAAGATGAGATTGAGACACTATGAGTTTATTATTTTACCATTTAGACTGACAAATGCCCTGGGCACATTCATGAGTTTGATGAATGGGGTGTTCCGTGAATACTTGGACAAGTTTGTACAAGTATTCATTGATGATATACTTATTTACTCTCGGAAGAAAGAAGAGCACGGTGAACACTCAAGATTGGTTTTACAGTGTCTAAGAGAAAACAAGTTTACGAGAAACTGTCGAAGTGCTCTTTTTACCAGTGGAAGATTCATTATTTGGGACATATCATATCTAGAAAAAGGTATCGTTGTGGATCCAACGAAGGTTAAGGCTATTATGGAATGGCCAACATCGACGAATGTACAACTTTATGGGAGTACAAATGTACAAGAAGTACGTAGCTTTGTTGGAAAGATACCAACACGTATTGCTTGGTATCTTTCCAACAAAGCACTATTGAAATTATCAATCTTATGGGAGTAAAACCGTAAAATGAAAATAAGATAAAAGTTATGTATATAAAATAGGTCTCACGATAAAATCCTAACCTTATGAATCAATTAAAGGCCATTTAGTCACTGAAATAGAACATCACCATGTAAATAACTCAATTTCAAACTCAAACAACTTTTTCATTGCCTCTCCTCTTTAGCAAACAAGGTCATCAAAGTTCCACCAATCTCCCACTTACACAAAATCTAAACATTTTACTTTTTGAACTTTTTTTGATACAATTTTAATGAATTATAAATTTTTGAGGACATTGGATCCATCCATCCAAAACTACAGTTTAAGCAATGAAAAATTACAACTTAACCAACAATTACTTTACCAAATTTCAAACTTAATCTTACAAACTTAATCTTATTGCTTTCCCAAAAAAATTAAAAACAATATAATTTTGAAATTTATCCCCAGGGTATCAAAAAAAAAATTAAATACCATTCTCCCTATATAAACAAGAACAATTTTTCCACTCTCGCAGAAAAGTTAAATACCATTCTCCAAATGAGTCGTCCCACTTGGAGAATGGTATTTAACTTCTGTTGAAAAGTGGTTGCATTGGAATCAAAGTCAACATCATATAAATTGCTACCAAACATTTTTGTTTTTACTGAAACTTTCCTATGTTTCAGTAAAGAACAATTGTTTCTTTACTGAAGAATGTTACACTCCAAAGCCAAGGAAAAAAAAAAGCCACGTGCATCATAACACGAGATTTGAATCGACGAAGTCACGTTGACCATAGAATGATATTTGGGTTTGCGTGAAACCCTAAGGTAACCTCTATTCAATACGTCAGCGCTGACGACACCCACTATCTCAGGTTAAACTATAAATATAGCGCCCTCCTCGATCAATCTTGGCCTCTCAATTAATCTCTGGAGTTGAATACTAATATCTCCCTCAAGAATTCGATTCGATATTGCCAGTCATGTGTCCTTCAAGCAGAAACAGAAACACATCTCCTTCAGAAATAAAATCGTGGACTGAGGAACCATGGAAGGTGAAGGAGGCCTTCAGCGTAATGGACAAAGATGGCGATGGGCAAATCAGTTTGTTGGATCTCCAAGACTTCTTCAGCGGCAGCCGCTTCAGCGTGGGCAAGGGGCTGAGCAGAGAGGAAATGGAGGGCATGATATCCGTTGCCGACGCCGACAACAGCGGCTCTGTGGATTTTGAGGAGTTTCACAGGATTCTGCGGCTCATCCCGCCGGAAATTGATGAAATAAATGAGAGCAGATCCAATACTGATGATTCTCAGATGTGGGCGTTGAGGGAGGCGTTTAATGTGATGGACGGAGACGGAGATGGGATTGTGAGTGCAGATGATCTGAGGACCTTCTTCTCCTCCATCGCTAGCGATGGCAGCAGCAGTGAAAGCTGCAATGTAATACTGAGTGACGAGGATTTGGCGGACATGATAGAGGCGGCTGGCGGATCCGCCAAATATGGCGTTTGCTACGAAGATTTTGTCCTTGTGATGATGGCGATGATGAATGGCTTCTCTTAATTTGGCTGTTCTCGCATTCGGAGATTCGAATGCTACAGCCTGTTTTTGCATCCGGAGATTCGAATTCCTGTTTTTGGAATGCTACAGCCTGTTTTTGGAATGTTAAAATTTTCTGAAGAATACATTGAAACAATATTATTTTCATGATGTATTTTCCATTTTATATTCATTATTGAATTTACAAATAAAGCGTTTCGCATATGAATATTTGAAGTTCCATACGAACTAGTCAAAAAGTTGTAGAAATATTCTATTTTTCATACAATTCTAAGACCTTCAGACGATTAATGTGTATATTTTAATTTAAGAATAGAAGGAATAACCATTGAATTATTTGAGTATCATTATTGAAATTTTAAAAAAGATTTTGTCAATATCTTGGTATAGATAATTGGTGTATGAGACCCATCTATAAAGTTACTAACTTTTAATTTTAATTTTTTTAATATTGAATATAATAATTAATAATAAAAATTAATTAAAAAATAATATAATAAATTAAAAAAAATAATTAAATTAAAATTAAAATTTATAATAAAAATAATATAATAAATTTAAAAAAATAACTATATTAAAATAAAAATATATAATAAAATAAATTAACACAAGTAATTTTAAATGAGATTTTTAAGTATGGATGTATTTGTGCTTCCATTTTTTTATGCTTATTATTAATGAGATTAAGATGAATTTATATTAATAAATACCCCATTGCACATACTACTTTTAAAGGAGGAAAAGTACAAGAATATATTATATTGAAAATTTCCACTCAACATGTCATGTGAATTTGGAATGAGCTCTAAATCCATAGGATGACTTCATTCAATAGAAACATTCAAATAAGGATAACATTTCATCAAACATCCAATGAAGACATTGAAATAAATACTTGGGTATCTTTGATCTAGAGCATACGCATGCATATTGTAAATCTTTCACATCTAATGAAGCTTGGAGGATGTAAGATATATTCATTGACATTGTGTCCCAAACCCCCAACTCCACTTGTAATATTGTACGACAAATGGTAAATTATATTACGAAGATGGTTAGATGGTAATCTCCCCTAAATAGAGGACTTCATCAAGTGAGATGTACATGTTGTCTATGAAACACAAACAACCAAATTGTGAGAAAAATAATTGATAGCTTAGATACACAACCATGAGTAAGGGGTCATCAACTATTCCTCAAGACCATGGCCACAAAGAAGATCTAATGCCTAAATTTCTTACAATTTAAGGACACACTAGTTACTTCATAGCTTTGAGGAAACGATCCTTCCTTGTAGGGATGAGGAAGTGAGGAAGCTCACTTCCTCCCAAAGCATGTTTCTTCAAATTCCATGATGATCTAAAATGGATTGTTGTATACTTTTTCCTTAGGATTTTGGTGCTTTATGGGGTGGAAAAGCAAAGCAATTGTCATGTAGGGGGCATTTTGGGAGTTGACCTTGAGTTCTATTGGGCGTGGTCAAAATTGAAAGTTGCATATTTTAGGGCTTAAACAACACTTTTAGAGTCAAAACATACATATCAATTTTGACATGTTGTTCTGCTTGTTGAAAGATTTCCAAGAGCCCAAAGAGTACTCAATTTGATTTTGTATGAGAAAGTTATGGCCCCAACAAATTGATTGTTTCTTTGACAACCATAGTACCAAGTGGAAGCTACATTTATGCTAGTTCCTCTCACATGTGGAGTTAGCCACTTATGGTTATTTCAAGAAGACTCTAGTTGGTATGAAACCCTAACCCTAATCAAATGTTTTGGAATGAGAAAAACCTTAGCCTAACTCTACCCATTATCAAGAGTTGTTAGCACCTTATTCACTAGGAGAGAAAGGGGTTTTGTTTCTATTATAGTCACTTTCTTCCATAGTTCTGTAGTGCAAGGGAGTGGGATAATAGAGAAGAGAAAAACAAATTTGATCTGAAAGGATCATGTAGTTAAACAAAATGAATTGTATAAGGGACAACTCTAACTCTCATATCATGACAATAAGGTCCTACAACAAACTCTTATGAAGGGTGGAGTATTTTTATTCATGAAGAAATGGTGCTAGACCCTTCATCGTGGGCATACGAGTACATGCACAATTATCAAGAAGAACACATAATTAGAGGATTCTAACTTATGGGATTCATGACATCATAGAATGAGCAATGATTGAGGGATTATTTTCCAAAGTCCATACCAAAAATCTTGATGCCTGGTAAGAATAAGAAACATGGTTATTCTCTCACAGTAGTGTGTTTTATGTGGAGGAAGAGGAAAAAATCAAACCACACCTTAGAATCAAGTTGATGGGTCAATGGATAATATCCTAGTAGTGTTCTAAGTCATACGATCGTTCCCAAACAATCTAAAGTGCATACACTATTGGATCTCTTATGATCAATGATAATCACTTGTCGTATGTAGACTAAAGGTTTCAAAGATCTAGATTGTACCCATCATATAATCATGTAAGAGATCAAACGACTCTTGAATCATTTCAAATCCAAGATGAAGGAATCCCAAGTATCCCCTCCTACACCTCAAGGGAATCTTGAAATTCTATTGCATAATGACACATGGCACAAAGTAAAGGTTCTAAGACAATCTGAATAATGAGGAAGATGGTGGGTTGGATTAGTAATATGGATAAGACATGTGCTCTATGGACCACATCAACATTGAACTTTGAGTTAAAGTTCTACAAGTGCTCCATGATGGAAAGAAAACTGTGAACATCTTCTTACATACAAAAAATGAGAAGCTGAGAGAAACCTAATAATTTCAATGCTTATGTAATTGATTTTTTGAATGTTTGGCCTTTTGGGGGGTATAAATATGTATAATGAAATCTTATAGTTTTAGAAGTACGTGGGATTTGGATGATTTTCGAGATCTAGTAGTTAAAGACAAAATAGTTTCCAAGGGAATTTCCAGAGATAAGTACCAAATAAAGGTTATAGTCAAGACAAGAATTAAGAGACAATATTGTTTTAAAGAAGATTCAACTTATTTTTATTATAGCATTTGAGTTAATTCCATAGAGAAGATCTCTTAAAAGCATATTTTTAATCTAATTACATTGAGATTCAATAATGATATGAGCAAACCATTTTGAGTTGGAGTTTTCCTACATGGGGGTTTCCAAGATAAACTTCTACATCACTATGAAAAAAAGGGAATAATCACAAAACTCTTACACATAAAGAAGAATAAATTTTTTTCCCCAAAAGTTCTCCATGTATGATTTTAAATATTGTGTAATAAAGAGGGGTATTGATATCTCGTAGTGAGGCTAGTGGAAAATTACATCAAGCACCACATAAAATAATAAATAGGCACAATAATAATCTCTCAATATGAAAAAATATCTAACTAACAAAAATAAAAAATATATTAGGAGAGGATATTATTTTAAAGAATATTCAACTTATTCTCATTATAGCATTTGAATGAATTGCATAAAGAAGAATCTCTTCAGAGCATATTTGTAATCTAATTGCATTGAGATCCAATAGTGATCCGAGCAAACCATTTTGAGTTAGAGTTTTACTACATAGGGGTTCTCCAAGATAATCTCCTACATCACTATGAAAGAAAGAGAACCATCACATAACTCTTCCACATAAAGAAGGGTAAATTTTTTCCCCAAAAGTTCTTCCTGTATAATTTTAAATATTGTGTAATAAAGAAGGATATTGATATCTCTGAGTGAGGCTAGTGGAAAGTTATCTCAAGCACCACCATAAAATAATAAAAAGGCATAATAAATATCTCTTAATATGACGAAAGATATAGCTAAGAAAAATACAAAAGAACAACATGGCCAGTGGGTGGGTGATGCACAATAAACATATAAAATCTCCATTAAATATTAATAATTTTATCATCTTGTCCAATACCAAGGATATAATTAAAAAATTAATAATTGACTAAATGGGAACAAAGATAGAAAACACTATCGTAATAATTCAATAATTCAAGTATGCAATACATATAATTCCTTGGTTTTAACCATTTAGATGTATTAGATCAAATTTATATAAATTATAAGTGTTTATAATGACAAGATTTAAGACACTTGAGCTTAAATAAATGATCCCATGTGTAAGTGATGTAAATATATTGTATCGATTCTTAGTACAAATCCTAAGGCTAAGACCCAATTAGTGAATGGCCTAAAAAAACTAGTTCATTGTATGCTCCCATACAACTGAATGCCCTTTCTGAACCAACTATCCAAGCTAACCCTAGAAAATGTATTTCAATCCAACTCATCAAACCACAAAGACAAATCCCTTTCCAATCCTCTATTTCAAACCCGACTGATAAATTTGCATATTCCTTGATTCTACTTGGCCCGCTTAAGCCCCATCCCATTGTATTTTACCAAATGAATGTACTCCTACTACACATTATTTCCCTATTTTTTGCGATAAATAAGAAACCCAATCTTCTTCCACTCGATAGTTGAATTAAAAATCTTAATGTATGATTCATGAACAATGCTAGATTGATTATATTGATGAAAACTTGATGTCTATAGAGCACAATGCTGACTATCTCTTATATTCTTGAATCACAATTGCCAGTATAAGTATTGATAACTGATTTGAAGATCTCCAATGCACTTCTCATCTCTATAAGTTGTTATACCACAACAATTTGGAAAACTTGAATTCACCTTAAAGAAATTCAAGAATATAGACCATTTGAGCTCCCTAATCTGCTCAAAGTTGCACATACCCCTTCTTCCTCTCCTAACCTCTCTAAGACCAAAATGAAAATTTTAGCACCCAATGCCTTCACAAATTAAATAAATTAAATATGGAAGGATTTTACTTTGAAGAACCAACTGCAATTGAACTACTCATCAACTTATAGTTGAAGACCCTTCTACTTTGATGACTAATCAACCAAGCAACCATCCATTCTCTTTTGATGGCCTTAACTCCATTTAGTGATACCAACCAACACAATCTCCAAGAGTCCCATAACTAATATGATGATGCTATAGTTTTATATGGAATAGATGATTTCCTGGGCATCCTTTACCCTTTTTGGGAAATAAAAAATTTATCAAAAAATATTGCACTTCCATTTTTAATCTTGGCCAAGCTATTGTCAATGAGTTTATTCCTATAATATTGGTTGAACTAATTAAGTTTTTATCAAATTATTTATGAATATCAATATGTGTGATATTAGTCTTTGTAATAAATATGTCTCAAACTATGAAGGATTTATTTACTCTCTTGGTTATGTGTTTTTTTCTCTAACCAAGTCTCACTTCTTGAAAAGTACCCCATTCCCAATTGGATAACACATCATCCATATGTATAATATGCAAAGCAATACACACCAAACTAAATCTCCGTAGAAGATACTTATTGACTATCACCTCACAATTACATAGCTTTACACCCAAGAGAAAACATTGCACCTTGGATATGCAAATATAATTTCCAAATATCCGATTGCAAATATTTTGGCCTCTATTCCAATTTCGACTATTATTGTCGTAACAAACTCCCTAATTTAAGGTATTTCGGAATTAGTTAATTAATGTAAGTGGTCATCTTCTTTGAATAAGGCCCACTAGGTAGTTGGTGTGTGGTTACTCATTGTAAAAGAATAACCTTTATTAAATAAAATCCACTAGGTTGTTAGTGTGTGGTTACTCAATGTAAACAAGTGATCTTTATTAAATAAGGCCCACTAGGTAGTTAGTGTGTGGTTACTCAATGTAAAAGAATAATCTTTATTAAATAAGGCCCACTAGGTACTTGGTACTCATTAATGATGAGACCACATTGAGTGCATTAGGGTTTGGGTAGCGATAAATCATTATAAAAGTAGGAAGCTATTTAATGTTTTGTCAAGTATTATCATTATATTTGACCTCTACTCATTCAAAGGTCACCCCCTTGAAGAGGCCTATGGACATTTCTCTCTTCTTGGATTATCAATATAAGGGTTAATATTTTGCAACTTCAATATCTTATTCTTCCTATTTTACATTCCACAATTTATGTTTCTTCCGATATTGCTCTTAATTCATTGTTATTTCTATATAACCATATTACAAGTGGTATTAGAGCCCTATTACATGCATACATGCACCTAAATTTTAGACCTTTTTTATAGGCTATAGACTGTTATGGCATCTTCAAACACAGATATATTTTTTTCAATGGGTAACACTACTACTAGGAAGCGTACACACATGGAATACATGTGGGGTCACCTGGTTGGATGCCCATGTACACCTTTATTGGTGGCTAGCAAGAAATACTACATCAAACAAAATATGCTCACATATTCAATATTCCAGTTATTCTCAGGTATATCGAAACCCTCCTTGGCATACGTGAAAATATCTTTACAAAATTATGTTGGCCATTTTATTTCTATATTACACAAAGTATAACACTTAGGGAGATCAATATTGCGTACCTAGGAATTGGGTATTACAACTAAGGGTACAATGTCGAGCTTGTCTACATCATTGTGGGGGACCTATCATAAACAACAACTTGTGTGAACCTCATCATGTTCGTATATCTCTTTAGTAACCCTCTCAATGGACCTAAATGGTCTCATGACTACCCTGAGAATGGAGAACCAACTCAAGAACTTGGAAGATAAATTCAACAAACTCCCCCACTTGGAATAAAATATTTATCACCTCAACGCCTTCATTCAAAAATTCAGTTCTAACCTCCACACGAACCTCAAAAATAGAAATTTCCTCTTTCAAAACCTCCATTAATAGTCGATATAACATTTGGAATGATCATACCTAGCTTATGGATCATGGGGAATATTCAATAAGTAGTGGTTCTCACAACGAGCCATCATTTTAGGAAACTCCAAACCATATGATGCATATATTACCTAAGATCAATTTCAATAAGTTTGATAGCGATGATCTAGCAGGATTGGTGGGCCAGTTGGAACAATATTTTTTATTCCAAGGTATTGATGACGAACAACTAAAACTTTGTGTGAGAACATATATATAGATATGAAACATTAGTAGTGGTGGAAATGGCATACGAAGACATATACAAGGAACATTACATGGAACTAGGTTGTGAAGTTCATTTACGATATATTTGAAATTGGTACTAATTTTTGGAGGATATTACCCAGTTGAGCCAAATTGGCATAATGGAAGAATTTACTAGTACCTTTGTGAGATTGATAATTAGAATAGAAGGTATGATTGATGATTTATTCAAGGAGTGTTTTATCAATTGTCCCAAGGAGGAAATTAAAGCACATAAATGATAGCTCGCTAGACCTGGAAGTTGATTGACAATATCAAGTATGGGATGGTGATCGTCTTAACCGATAGTGGTTGCACCCATAGTTTTATTCGTCATTGAGTCACAAAAGAAACCCATTTTTATGTCCACATGGTGCATACTTTTTAACTCATGATAATCAATGGAGGTATGATGAAATGCAGTGGTAAGTGTGAGAATGTGAAACTACAAATGGGGGACTGTTTCCTTAAATTAAACATATTTTCTATCAAAATGGGAAGTTGTGATGTAGTTATGGAAATAGAATGGGTATGAATATGGGTTCTTTTTATAATGAATTTCAAGGATTTATACATGATGTTTAATAAGGAATACTATAAACACACCCTCAATGGTCTCCATTCAAGCTCACCATAATTTATCATCTCTCACCATATGGAAAATCTCTAGAAGAAACGTCACTTTAGGAATTATTACCCAATTCAGTTCCATCCAAGGTATGTATAAATCCCCTAAGGAAATTCATCTTGATTCATAGTTGGTTTTGGGAAAACATCACTAAGTATTTGAAACACCCCATGACTTACTCCCTTTGCATGACAAACATGATCATGGCATACCATTGATTCCAAGTAGTCAATATCCCAATGCATATCCTTATAGACATCCTTTTGCACAAAAAAATGAGAATGAAAAATATCATTGAAGAATTGTTGAGGAATGAGTGACATTTCCTAGCACTAGCCCCTACTTTTCCCTAGTCGGCATGGCATTGAAGAAACAAGGAAACTTGCACAGGTGTTTGAACTTCCACGCTCTTAACAAGTTTAAAGTCAAAGATAAATTTCCCATCCTAGTCATTGATGACCTCTTGTATGAGCTTCATGGATCACATTTCTTCACTAGGTTGGATCTTTGCTTTGAATATCACAAAATTTGGATGAAGAAAGTAGACTTTCCTAAGACTTCATTCCACACACATGAAGGACATAATGATTTTTTGGTGATTCCTTTTGGTATTTACAATGCCCCATCCATGTTTTAGAGCCTTATGAACATCATTTTTTGTCACTTTGTATACAACTTTGTTCTTGTCTTCTTTGATGATATTTTGATTTATAGTGATACTTTGGAGGTGCATGTGGCACACGCTAATCAATCCTTACAATTACTCCGAGATAAAAGTTGTTCATCAAACATTCCAAATGTGCTTTTTGAACTTATAAAGTGGAATACTTGGGTCAATTTGTCAACAAGGAAGGGATGTGAATACATCCAAAGAAAATTGACGCTATGAAAGCCTAGCCACACCAAAGACACTAAAAATATTACATGTAGAATTTCATCCCCATTAACCTTCTTACTCAAAAACAATGTCGTTGTGTGGACTAATGTAGTAGAGTAGGTATTTTATGCCTTAAAGGAAGACATGTGTACTACTCCAGTCTTAGTTTTGTTAAACTTCACTAGGACTTTCATATTGGAATGTGATGTCTTAGGGAAAGAAATTGGTTCAGGGTTGATGCAAGATAGGAATCCATTGGAATTCACTAGTACAATTATGTGATAGAAAATTAGGTAAGTTGACATATGAGAAAGAAATGATGGCCATCCTTGATGTTGTAGAGATGTGGCACTCATACCTCATTTGGAGGTGATTCCAAATCAAGACATACCATCATAGCTTGAGATGCCTTTTGGATTAGTGTTTGTTATAAACAAAGCACCAAAAGTGGGACACTAATATTTTAGGTTATGACTACAAGATCATACACAAGAAGGGAAAGGAGAATGTGATGGTTGATGCCTTGTATAGGAAATCAGAGGAGGAAAGGTCCCTATTTTACTTTTCCGTACCAACACATGACAAGTTTTTTCAAATCATCCTATAACTGAAGGAGGAAACCAACCCCATGTCAACTACACTTGGAAACATGATACCTTGAGGTATAAATGGAATATATTTTTGGTGTATAACTTTTCTTTAAAATCATAGGTGTTAGGGGAATTACATTACTCTCCCACTAAGGGTCGCTCTAGATTTCAAATATCATATGAAAGGACTAAGCACTCATTCTCTTGGGATGGTATGAAGAAAGAAATCCATACATTGGTAGCTGAGTGTGATGCATGTCAAAGGAACACATGTGAAACAATGAATCCCCTAGGGCATTTCAACCTATACCTATACTTGCAATTATCTAGGTTGGAATTTCCATGGATTTAATTGTTGGCCTTCCTAAAGCTAGCAACAAATTTTCCATCATGGTGGTCACTGATCACCTTTCCAAATATTCTTACTTCTATGCACTATAGCACCCATTTAAGCCTTCCATGGTAGAAAAATTATTCATGGATCATATTTTTAAACTAGATGGCATGCCTAATTCCATTATGATGAATCATGATCCCACCTTCACTAGAAAATTCTAGTAGGAGTTGTTTAAACTATAAGGAACCTAATTCAAAATGATTACATATTATCAATACCCAAACATATAGTCAAATAGAGGTGGTCAATAAGCAATTGGAAACTTATTTGTGATATTCTACATTAGAGTGACAAGGCCAATGGATTCAATGGCTACCCTTTGCATAACAGTGGTACAAAACCACCTATGGTGCTACCAAAATATCAACTTATAATGTTGTCTATGGATTAAAAACTCCATTAGTTTCTTTGTACTTTCTAGTAACCTCTAATGTTCAATAAGTGGATATGACTCAAACCACGAGCTACCATTCTTTGTACAATTAAGGACAATTTGGTTTTCACTCAAAATAAAATGGAACAACAGGTAGATCAACATTGTTCTAAGAAATCCTTTATATAAGGGGATTGGGTGTTCATATGTATCCATCCTTATAAGTGGCATGGGGTCTTCACTCAGTGAACAAGTGACATAGCACTTGCGTTCTTTGGATACTAAGGAATACCCCTAATTTTACTAGATATTGATAAATACCTCCCAAAATCCTTTTGTTGAACCCCCCTCCCAATACATCGTTCTAATAAAACATAAAAAAAAAAAACCTATTTTACTAGATACCCCTTTTTATACCTCTCAATACCCCACATTCCCCCATTTTTCACAATTTAAAAGTCCCATTTTATGAATGAATGCGATGATATATTGGTCAACAAGGTGAAGCCCCCATGATAGGTGATATCTCTCAAAGACAAGAGCCACTAGAAGATCACCCAAAATTTGCATGGTCCCTGTAAGATCCTCTAGGACATTGGATAAGTTGCCTTTATGTGTCTTATTTGAAGAGAGTATTTGTGTCAAATTTTCACGTTCAAACCAAGATTTGAGAACTTGGCGAGGAAGGTTCCATTTGGTTGCAACTAGAAGCAACACTATACAAAAGAACACATTAATTACACTAGTGCATTATCCTATAAGTATTGAAACAATCAAAGGATATGCAACCAATAGATGCCATCTAGGAACCATCCATGATTTCACAATAGTTTCCACACCTCCAACCTTAAGGAAAACATTGCATTTGAAGGGGGGGTGTTAGGGTCCTACCCTAACCTCCCTACTTAAGGGTACGTAGGAGTTACTTAATTAATGTACAAGGCCATGTTTTTTGAATAAATCCCAGTAGGTAGTTGTATGTGGTTACTTAATGTAAAAGGGCCATCTTTATTAAATAAGGCCCACTAGGTAGTTGATACTCATGAATGATGGGCCCACGAGTGGAATAGGGTTTGGGTAGTGAGAAACTATTTATATATGTATAAAGTTATGTAATGTTTTGTCAAATATTATCATTGTGTTGGAGCTATATTCATTTGGAGGTTGTTCCCTCAAAGAGGCTCATGAACAATTCTTTCTTTTTGGATTGTCAATATAAGGGTTAAAATATTTTAGGGTCCAATATTCTTGTTCTTCCTATTTTAGATTTTTCATTCTATATTTCTTCTTATGTTGCTTTTAATTCATTGTTTTTCATATATAAGTACATTGCATTCCATTGTTGTTACATATATTTTTGTATAAAAAATTCCGAGGATTCTTCTAAATAGTTTGGAAAACACTATTTCAAGTGTTATTTCCATAAATGCCACATTTATAAAGATAGATGTTTTCTCTACAAACTGTTAGGGACCTAACCTCCTTAACCCTTCATGTAGGTAGAATAATATTATTCCATGTAATAAAGGTCAATATTAATAAGGCCTAGCAATAATGAAGAATAAGTCAAATGTAAGAAGACCTAATAGAATCTTCCGCTTCTAGAAGGATCTTCCTTTAGATTGTTCTTTTGGATAGATAGATTTAGTATAAATAGGAGTAGAGGATATGAGAAGTTTTGTCTTGGAGATTATTGTAATAGATCCCTGCTCTGCTGGAGGTTGCCCCCTCGAAGAGGCAAGTGAACATTTCTATCATTAATAAAGGTGCTCTTTCTGGTGTTATTCTGGTATTATTCTGGTATTGTTTTGGTTATATAATTGTTGTTCTGCCATTACTTGTTAACATATTTCTGTTTTGCATACTATTTTATATCTAGAATACTACAAGTGGTATCATAACACTTTCCTTGGCATAAAATTGTGGGTTAATTTTTTCCAGGGTAGAGACGTATTCCGATGTCTTAAAGCTACGAAGATATTTTGTTCAATGCATAAATCCACGGTCGGGGAAGCATACACATAGGAAATACAAGTGGTTTTTAAGCGCACATATGTTTTCCACCCTTGTAACCCCTATTGGTAACCCTTCAAGTGGTATCGCATCAGACAACACCTATATACAAATCGACCTAGATATCTTGAAGCCCTCCGTAGATAAACCGATCGACCGCCTGAATGCTATAGTGCCACCAAGAACAACAGTCAAGAAGATACTATCTAGTAGGTGGTTAGTCGGGTAATACAACTAAGGGAACAATCTAGCCTCCTTAGTTGGTGTCCTGAGATATTGGGTCGAGTACTACTGTTGGCCCCCACATGTATATCAGAGATATAAAACACAGGGAAAACCCTTGTCTTTAGAAACCTTGAATACCCTAACCCTTGGGACATAAACAAAAATAGAACATATAAGATCCATTATCGTGCAACTATGCCTCCTGCATTCTGGTTGCAAAATTACTACACATTTCTTCCGACACACTTATTTGGGACCTATCCCATTGGGTTCCTCTCTTTGCCCTAATTCTAGTGATACCTATCATTTTTAACCCAATTTTTTTTTTTGGACCCAACCCTTTTCAAGCACCCTTAATTGGCCCCTATCCCATTGGATCCCCCTTTTCCCCCTGATCGCAGTGTTGTCTATCATTTCAAACCCTTCTTCTAAGTGGTCCCACCCACCCCTCCTGACCCCTTGTGTTTTCCTTATACCATTTTCCTTCCCATTTTTCTAAATGGCCAACACCTGATCCCAAGAACTCAATACATTGGTTGTTGAAAACCTCCAGAACAAGGAATACATCAATACTATCAATGCCAACCTTAACTCAATCAATTCTGCTACTCATACCCTCCAGGACCAATGTGCCCACATCAAAGACCTCAAAAACCTGAAAGCCAACCTTGAACACTTCATGGGCCATTCCCAGAACCCTTCCTCTTCTGAACAACCATCTTATCAGGATGACCATGACTCTTCCCATTACCAAGGTCCTCATACTACCCACTTTTCTCAAGACCTCTGCCCTCCCAAAATTGAGGTGAAAATATTTGATGGCTTAAATCCTAAAGGCTTGGTCACCCAAATGGAAAATTATTTCTCTTTGCATGGAATTACTAATGATTTAGCCAAGATTCGTTATGTTTCCCTACATTTGGATCCTGAACGATGGAAATGGTGGAAATGGCGAAAAAAGGCCCACCAAGGGTATGTTTCTTGGACATAGTTTGTGGCAAAACTTTATGACTGCTTTGACTCTGACATCCACCATTTAGGCCATTTGACAAAGTTGAAGTAGTTTGGGACAATTGAAGACTTTATTTCCGCATTTGAGCACTTGGATTGCATAACGGAGGGCATGTTAGATGCTTTCTTCAGGGAATGCTTTATCAGTGGCCTCAAAGATGAAATCCGTGCCCATGTTCTCATGGCACGCCCCCCAGAATTTTGGTTGGAAGCTACTCAACGAGCCAAGGAAGCACAACAGATTGTTTCCTCCCAAATTCACAAACCTTCCTTTCCCCCTTGCCCTAAACCCACCAATTATTCCCCGCATGCAACTACTCTCAAGATCCAAAAATTAGCAAGGGCTGAAATGGCTGAACGTCAACTCAAGGGTCTTTGTTATAATTGTGATGAAAAATATTTTCTAGGGCACAAGTGTAAGGAACATAATATTATTATGGTTGCGATGGAGGATATTTCTGAAGAGGGGGTTGTTTTTCCACCTATAGAGGAACTACCACCACTATCTGATTTGACCCCACCCTATGATCCACCAAAAATTGACCCGGTAATTTCACTTAATGCCCTCACTAGCTTCTTTGTTCCCCATACTCTCAAATTAATTGGTTACATTAAAAATACAAAATTCATCATCCTTGCGGACAATGGTAGAACCCATAATTTTATTCGTCGTCTCATTTCCCAAGAAGTCAATTTTTACATTCGTGTCGTCAATATTTTTCAAATCATGATTGCCAATGGAGGTTCCATGAAATGCAGGGGATGATGTGAAAATGTGCGGCTTCAAATTGATCAGTATCATCCAAAATCCCATATGTTTGCTATATACATGGGTGGTTGTGCCATTTTTCTCAGTGCAAAATGATTATGCACTCTCGGTCCCATTCTCATGGATTTTAAGGACTTAACCATGCAATTCCAACATGAGGGACAACAACATAAGTTCCAAGGCATCAAAACAGACTCCCATGAGATCATGAATTACCATCGCATGAAAAAACTCCTAAAAAAATGTCATCCTGACATTATTTCCCAACTCCACTGCATTCATGCTATTGAGACACCTTCTGTGCATCCCGACCTCCAATCTATCATCTCCTGCCACCAAGTTGTTTTTACCACTCCCAAAGAATTTCCCCCTTCCCATGGAGTCCATGATCATTCCATTCCTCTCATACCAGGTATTCTTCCTCCCAATGTTCTCCCTTATCATCATCCCTTTGCCTAGAAAATGAAATTGAGAAAATTGTTCATGAATTGCTAGAAACGGGTGTTATCTGTTCCAGTACCAGCCCCTATTCTTCCCCTGTAGTCATGGTACTCAAGAAATAAGGTACTTGGTGCATGTATCCTGATTTTCGCTCCCTCAACAAACTCACAATCAAAGACAAATTCCCCATTATTATCATTGATGACCTCTTGGATGAATTGAGTGGTGCTCAATACTTCACCAAAATGGATCTATGTTCTGGATACCATGAGATCCGTATGAAAGAAGAAGACATTCCCAAGACTGCATTTAGAACTCATGAGGGTCACTATGAATTCTTGGTATTTACATGCATGTGAATTATATGAGGATTTCAGTATGGATATTATGTTTGTGGATGATTGACAATGTTCTTGTCAGTGGATGCAGGCTCGACGATGCTTTCTAATCTAAATCACATAAGGAGTGAAGGGGTCATGCAAAAAAACCAGACAGTTGAGGGAGAGGTGTGTCAGCGTACCTGTCACGGCCTACTAGCACTCTCACCGTGACCCGAATTGTAGGTTAATGATTACCTAGTTCGAGAGATTCATGGTTACGTGAGGGCAGACTGAGACAATAGCTCACGAAGAAATCTAAGGGGCACACAATAAGGAAAAATCCTTATTCCTTAGAAGCCCTTAGTCTCTCACAAGGTCGACTGAGTAGAGTGTTGACTCTAAGTGTCAGACAACTTCCAAAACTAGTCAAAGGCGAGTGGCACCCTTGGAGCATGAAGGTGCATATTGAATGGCATGTCGTGTAATTAAATTGTGAGTCAATAAAAAGATAGAAGGTATAGAAAACAAAATAAAATACTTAGACTTGTTAGAAATGAGCATGTAAATGATTATTAATTATAAACAAGAAATTAACAAGAATCTAAACCTAATTCTAAGTCTAAGTCTAAGTAAGAGAATAAATAAAATATTAAACAAGTTAAGAGAATTGAAATATAATCAAATTCTAAGAAAAGAGGGTATAAGAATTAAAGTTAGGTAAATGCACATGTGTGCATGAAAATAATAAAATAGATTTTTAAATAAAAAGAAAATAAAACAAGAGAGAATAGGTTGTCCACATAGAAGAGCATCTTGAGTCAATCTACCACTAATCCTAACTAAAATAAGACTCCTAATCCAACTCAAACTAAGATTTGGTTAGGAAACACAAATTAAATGAGGGATTGGGGAGCTAAGGGACAACTAAGAGCAAAAATAGGAACAGATTGGGGAATGTGAGGGGAAATGGCTAAATAAATAAAATAAAAAGGGAAATTACATATGCAACTTGGGGGAGAGTGTGACACATGTGGTGGGTGAATAATCCTCTAATTAAATTACTAAAAAATGAATTATTGTGCATGAGGACATGTGTCATTGGGGATTTTTCTATAAAAGAAATGAGAGAAAGGGAGAGGGGACCTCACCTTTGCTAGTATTGTTATGTTGCCAAAAAATTTTCTTGACCGAGTTTTAATTGTGAGAGTTGGGTTCCAAGACTAGAGTAGAAGCTCTTCCTTGAGAGGGTAATTTTTTTAATTTCTAGTACACTACTTTTGATGGTTTGGAGCAGAACTGGACTAATGAAGGCCAAGAATGCGGTTCTCATTTCTAACACTGAGATTGAGGTGCCACCTACATCTTATCATCGTTATTTTTTGTCTTAAACTCTCCTCGTGATAGCTGGGCGGATGAATCCGATTCACATTAATGGTCGGTAAATTGTATCTTGCCTTATTAAATATTTACGCTCCAACTTAGGAATTTAAATCTATTTCTTAGGAAAGATCTTCAGTAAAATTACAGGTCGTAACCTTAGGAAGAGCATCTAAGGAATTCCCTTAGTATTACTTACACAGAACTGTCATAGTTCTTGAAGTCAAATTATTTATTATCACTTTTACAATCTCAACGATGTCCGTAATGAGTTATAAGAAAAGGTCTATAGAAATTTATTTTTATTAACTCTTAGTGTTGACATAGCATGGGATAAAAGGGTTAAGTTCTTAATACTTCTCTTGTAATTTAAAATTTATGAAATTGGCGTTTTTTTAGGGTAAGGTGTTAGTCATTTTTTTTTGGTACCACCAACTTTAATTAAATAGATAAAATTCGAGAAATGAAAATTAATTGTATTGCACTAGTAATTATCTAGTGGCCCAAATGATGGACTCTTATCCTGAGTTTGCAATGAACACAAAAAAATTAATACATTGTTCTTTGGTTTAAATATAATCAAGATGAACTAGTATGACCCAGTTCTTTAAAAATAAAATATGTAAGTTTAAATCTTGCGAATACATTCATGTTTAATTATTGAATGTTTCTGACACCCTTGATTGATGTGTTGGACTACTTTCACAACTTTTGACTAACTACCAAGGTTGAATTTTCAATGATTCAAGTAAGGATTTATAAAATGTTGTTATGAACTGTTGATTTTTCAATAAGCTAGGTTAAGCATGTAGTTCATTTCAATTTGCATTTGTCTTAACCATAGACAAGAATGTTGCAGCAACCAAGATCACAAGAAGAAACACCATGCACAATAACACAAGAAGTATCCTGGGAAACCCTTCTCAACAAGGGACGAAAACCCAGCCAAATCCTTTGCTATATTCTTCAAGAGAAATACCTTCACCACCAAGATAAACCCTAGCACACAAGAGGGTAATCAAACCATAGAACTCTACCACCCAAGAGAGGTGTACACTTTTCCCAAAGAAATGTACTTGCTGAAATTTCCAAACTCACATGAAGGATATGATTTCACAATGGGGAATCTTCCTTTACTTATATTAGACTTGTCCTATCAACATAAGTGTCTATTGGCTCAACATGACTGACCTCTCTAAGTCACATTATAATTATAATTATAATTATTATAATTAATATTAACTAGATTAATTATCTTTTACATTTATTATTAATCACATTAAGGTGGGGCCGACATGTACCGTTTACATAACAATTAGGGTTATAGGCAGGTCTGACTCTTGAACAATATCTAGCAAAGGATCCGATACACCCACTAGTGCTCATCCACTAGGGGCAAATCCATAGGGATGTCATATCTATGGTTCGTTGCATTAAACAGAAGAACCAGATCTTCACATGTTCACCTGTGCTTGTCCACTCTACAGATCTTCTTTCCCACTGCCTCACACAGGAGAATCATATGGAGTCTTCTCGTCAAATCTGTTGCTCAGAGGATGCTAATACATCATCTTCATTTCTATTCACATGATGATGCACCCAACACTTTGGGATTTCACACGTTCAGCTTGTGCTCAGCCACATGCATGTCTAACTCAACAGATCGCCTTTCCCACTAGATAATCATCTAGAGTTCTTCTCAACTCTCTGAATGGAGGAGCTCATCTCTACGTTCCTAGATCTGTCTCAGGAAGGAACCATGTACCCTTCTTAGGGGCTTTCTCTCAGGTTTGTAAGCTAAGATAAAGACTCACATAGCTGCAATGATCCACATCTCACAGGTTTGTAAACTGGAGAATGTCTCACATAACTGGAATCATCAACACTCCCTATGAGCTAGGGAGACATTCTTCATCATGCCAAGTCTAACACAGATTTACTTTGAATTTTTTGTCTTGGCTGGAGTCATCAATAGTCC
Source organism: Picea engelmannii (assembly GCA_009831015.1). Taxonomy (NCBI): domain Eukaryota; kingdom Viridiplantae; phylum Streptophyta; class Pinopsida; order Pinales; family Pinaceae; genus Picea; species Picea engelmannii. The sequence continues at coordinate 78,774 of ML796687.1, read as the reverse complement.
CTCTCAACTAGGAAGGCATTCTTCACCTAGTTATTTTGATGAAGAGGTTTGCAATCTGCTCATGTGTAGGAAGGTACTATATGTGTACGATTTTCCTCTGCATCATATCTCTGATATAAGGATGTTTCATCTCATCGTGTTTTGATCCATCAGGAAAAACTGAGTTCTCAAGGATCTTTACAGATGACTCTTTGGTTATCATCATATGATCCATCTCATGGTCAAGTAAATATGTCAGAAGCTTGTGAAGCCATACTGCTTCGCACACTCAATGGTACATACTCTGCTTCTGTGGTATTCAAGGCCACATAGATTTTGTTTCTTGCTGCATCAGGAAACCATGGTAACCTTCATGGTAAAAACATCAACTGGATGTACTCTTCCAGTCCACTGTACTTTCTGCTCAATATGAATTAGCATATCCTGCAAACTCAATTTCACATTGGAGGCATATCTCAGGCCATATCCAACTATGCTTCGTATATATCTCAATACATGTTTTGTTGTTGTCTACTAAGTCTGTCTTGGTTGACTCATAAAATGACTAAGCACACTCACTGCATGGCATGAATCAAGTCTGGTATTGACCAGATACATCAGTGATCCAATCATATCTGGTTCAATCTCGTTTGAATCATCATCAATCTTTTTCTTTAAATCCATCAAGGTGGATTTTTCATTCGTTTCATACTGAACTTCTTTAATATTTTCACTGTATATTTTCCTTGAATCAGGAAGATCTCATCGGTCTTCTGTCATACTTCTCTTCCCAAGAAGTAGTGCATCATACTGAGATTCTTCATCTCGAATTCATAATTCAAGGATTACTTGTATCCAACAACAAGGCTTTCTGAATAAATCATCAAAATCAGGCTCTCGTCACCAACACTGTAATAATATAGGTTTGGATCAAAAACACTTTTGATGAAATCTAAACTCATCAAGAATCTATCTATTTGATATAGTTTCCAACTCATGGATGGTAGTATGAATGGAAGTGTATCGGGTTTATTGGATCAAGTGTCTCATCATAGACAACTCCCTATGTTTGTGAGAGACCTCTAGCTATAGATCTCATTTTGTATTTTTCGACACTTCCATCGGCTGCATGCTTGATCTTATAGATCCACTTAGAGGTTACCACAAACTTCCCTTCCAGTCCCTGGATAATATCTTATACATCATTATTTAAGATATACTCGTATTCTTCTGTTATGGAATCTTGCCATACCTGTTCTCTTGTTGCTTCTCTAAGAAAAAGGAGGCTAAGCACCAATGAAGTGGCTCATGACTGAAGGATAGCTCGAAAATCTCTTTTTCTTTCTCAGGATGTGCCTTGAGAGGCTTGTATGTTTCTCTGCCTCTTGAAAAGTGAGTCTAGGTAGGCCTTATATGCCCTACTACAATATCTATGAACATATCAACTGGAGAACCTGGATCAACTGGAGTAATGTCTGTCTCCCTCTGAACTGCTGAAGGGGGAGAAGGTATTGTCTCACTGTCAATCTCCATCTGAGATTCTCTGGGTCTTTAAAAGACTATCTCTTTTTCAAGGACAACGTTTTCTGCTTGTCTCAATCTGTCTCTGACCAGGGGTGTCGATCTGAAATGTCTTTGAAGATTCATTGTATCCTTTCTTTCTACTAACTTGAAATTCTTCTCTTTGGGTACATGAAGATACACCAGGCACCCAAATAACCTGAAGTGTTTAATCTCAGGCTTCATTCCGGTGAAGACTTCTTCTGGAGTTATGTTTTTCAAAGTCTAGTGAAGACTCTTGTTTTGCACATATACTGTGTCATGCATGCTTTTGCCCATGGAATCCTAGAAGGATTATGATCATGCATTATAGCATTGGTTTTCTCAATGATGGTTCTATTCTTCCTCTTTCTCAAATAGTTTTGACTCCCTCTAAGTCAAGTGACTCTCTTTGAAGGATAAGCATCTTATTTTCTTGTTAACCTATCTGGAACAAGAAAACAAAAAGAACCAACACAAGAATATATCCTAAAGGAGAATAATGAGTACATCTCTAGAATCAAAACAATTTAAGGAATGTTGTCACAGTTACAACACCTACTTGTAATGTAGCAAACTTACAGAAATATAGGTTAGAGGAATGACAATTTCAACAATCAAATTTGGAGTCTTTACTTTGAGTGTGTTGTTCCTCTGAATGCACTGAGATCCCTCTTGATCCATGACTTCAACAAAGGTTCTTTCCTCCTACAATTTCCCTCATGACAATGATACAAATAATATATATAAGTGCATACCTGAGGATGTTGAAATGATTTCTCCAATGGCTCTTGGCTGATCTCTATCCTCTGAGATATTTATGAAGAAGATAGTCACGATGTCACCTTTTGTCATCTTTGTTATTTTGAAGTTGGCCCTTCAATGTAAGGGCTTGAGGAGGTGATTGACTTCCTTGTCTTGACGTCATATTCCTTCCATTCATTGATAGTTGTCTCTGGTAAACCCTTTTGTATTACCCACAATAAGTCTTCCTATGAAGTCTTGTCTTCCAAGAACTTGAATTTTGCTTGATCCATCAAGCTTATCTTTCATCATAGTTTTGTTCATCATAATTTTAGATTCTTCACAACCCTTTGTCAACTGGGCTAGAAAACCCAACGGCTAGGCTAGGCTAGAACTTTTAGGTTTTATTGGACTTATGAATGCCAACAATAAGCCTTTGAAATATAGGAGAACACCGTTGAGCTGAAGAGCTCCTTCAATGAGTTGCAGAAACCCTGATACTTAAATTTCTGCAGAAATTAGCGAAACCCTAGGACCAAAATTTCAAAATGCCTGAAATTTTGATCTGAAGCTTGTTGGAGGTGTGCTAAAGGAGTTCATACACTCCTATGCCAAAATTATCCCCAACGACCAGGTATTAAGGGATGAAACTGATAAATAAGGAGGGTCGCACGTAATTTCTGGGAACCAAAGGAGGGTCGTACCTTTTCTGCAGAAGTGAGAGAGAATGGTTGGAAAGTACTTGTGCAATGGGATCTTCAAGACCTATGCTCTGATACCATGTTGATTTTCCAATAAGCTAGGTTAAGCATGTAGTTCATTTCAATTTTCATTTATCTTAACCATAGACAAGAATGTTGCAACAACCAAGATCACAAGAAGAAACACAATGCACAAGAACACAAGAAGTATCCTGGGAAACCCTTATCAACAAGGGAAGAAAACCCAACCAAATCCTTTGCTATATTCTTCAAGAGAAAGACCTTCACCACCAAGATAAACCCTAGCACACAAGAGGCTGCTCAAACCCTAGAACTCTAGTGCCCAAGAGAGGTGTGCACTTTTTTTCCAAAGAAATGTGCTTGCTGAAATTTCCAAACTCACATGAAGAATATGATTTCACAATGAGGAATATTCCTTTACTATATTAGACTTGTCCTATCAACAAAAGTGTCTATTGACTCAACATGGTCGACCTCTCTAAGTCACATTATATTTATTATTATTATTAAAACTAGATTAATTATCTTTTACATTTATTATTAATCACGTTAAGGTGGGGACGACCTGTACCCTTTACATAACAATTAGGGTTACAGGAAAGTCTGACTCTTGAAAAATATATAGCAAAGTATCTGATACACCCACTAGTGGTCATCCACTAGGGGCACATCCATAGGGATGCCATATCTTTGGTTCATCGCATTACACAAAAGAATCAGAACTTCACATGTTCACCTGTGCTCGTCCACAGACATGCCCACTCTATAGATCTTCTTTCCCACTACCTCAAACATGAGAATCATATGGATTCTTCTCATCAACTATGCTACTCAGAGGAGGCTAATACATCATCTTCATTTCTGTTCACATGACGATGCACCCAACACTTTGGGATTTCACACGTTCACCTTGTGCTCAGCCACAGACGCGTCTAACTCAATAGATTGCCTTTCCCACTGGATAATCATCTGGATTTCTTCTCAACTCTCTGAATGGAGAAGGTCATCTCTACATTTCTAGATCTGTCTCAGGCATGAACCACATACCCTTCTTAGGGGCTTTCTCTCAGGTTTGTAAGCTGAGAGAAAGACTCACATAGTTGCAATGATCCACATCTCACGGTTTTGTAAGATGGATAATGTCTCACATGGCTGCAATCATCAACATGAACTGCTCATACACTTGGAGATGAAACTTACCCTAGTTAAGAGGATTCAAATTAGCGGTATAACCTTAGAATTGCTCACTTGTTCTAATCAATTTAACTTGTTATGAAGGTTAGTGTTTCAGTATGTTAGCTTATTTAAAGTTATAGATGAACTATTCTTTACCTTTCAGAACACTGACATTGTGTAACCTTTAATTATTGAGTTAACTTAAAATGTTTACCTCTTGTTGTCTTATTTATCAAGATTACAAGTTATGTATTGAACATGAATGAATTGCCTTAAGTAGCATAAATAAATGGGCTGACCCTGTTACGAAAAATAAAAAAATACTAATACAATACTTCATTATAATGAATTGTGTGAAAGGGTATGTTACATATGGTATTAGAGCGGGTTCAACCCTATGACAACTATTTGTTACACCTTACAGTGTATTTTTTTCAAATGATTAATGATGTATAGCTAATATAATTTGATTTTGTCATGACATGTATCATGGTCAGAGGACGCAGGATGAGTACACGACGTGGTGAAGGGGGGAGAGGTACGCTTCCTCCAAGAGCATCCACGCAGGAGGGATCGGCTCCACTTGGAGAGGAGAAGACTACTGAGGAGGAGCAGGTTGTTGTGGGAGATGTGGTAGGTATGATGAGATCCTTCTAGAGGATGTCAGAGGCATTGATCAATCGCTTGGATCGAGATGAGGGCAGAGCGTCTGTGCCCAAAGAGGGTTCATAGCGCACTCCAACAGGTAGTAGTAGCATACAGAAAGAACTCGAGAAGGTGAAATTTCCCGAGTTCTGGGGTGCTACAGATGGCTTAGCCGCCGATGCATGGTTGGAGAACATGACGATGTTCAACATGAAAGTCTGTATCGTGGTATTTTAGCTGAAAGGGAGTGCTCTACTTTGGTGGAAGACACTCTTACCTCAAATAAACATGGTCATTGAAGACGTGTCATGGGAATTGTTCGAGGAATGATTCTGGGAGAGGAACTTGTCCGATGAATTCATTGAGCGACAACTTAATGAGTTCAATGCCTTGCGACAAGAAAGTCCTACAGTACTAGAGTATGAGTCCAGGTTGATGGAGCTACTCAGATATGATGCACATCTAAACACAGATAAGTTAAAGGTCAACAATCTTGTGTTCGGCCTTAACTTCAACATTCGTTCGAAGGTGAGGATCCTGATGCCTCAGACGTTTCATCATGCAGTTCAAAAGGCCCTCATAACTGAGGAAGAACTTAACATTGGGGGTCAGGGAATGACTCCTTCTAGATAGATTGTACAGGCAACACCAGGAGCACAACAATGTCAGACACCAACTAGAAAAACTTCTGGGCACCATGATATGCCCAAAGGACCTATGTTCTCGACACCGTGATGACAAAATCCTTAGTAGAGGACTCCCTACAGAGAACCAAAACAACACCAACAACAACATTGTTCGCAACAACAACAATAGTTTAGGCTTGTTCAACAGAGCAGACCAGGATTACAGACTCCTAGGCCAACAACTTCTACTTTTGGAACTAGGAGCATTGGACCGAAGAATGGATGTTGGACATGTGGAGAGCCAAATTACGAGAGAGACTTTCCTATTGAGAAGGCCATAGTTTCCGAATCATCAGGACCTACTACAGTTGGAGACTTGGGCAAGGCCCACAAGATACATGCAGCGATGAACAACTGCTAGGATGAGCACCAGTCCACCGTTCTCGAGACGTCAAGTATGATCGTTGATCAACCTTTTAGTATTTTGATAGATCCAGGAGCTACATAAAGCTTTATTTCTAGTGCAACGCTTAAAATAATTAAGGTAAAGGCAGTCAATCATGACAAGTTCAGATACGTAGAAATGACATCGGGAGCCAAACAAAAAGTTGGAGGAAAGGTTATGGATTGTAGCATTAACTTTGGTGATTTTGTAACAAGGGAAAACCTTTACGTCACAATATTAGGATCTTATGACATAGTGATTGGCATGGACTAGTTGGAATCACACGATGTGATACTTAACTGCAAGAAGAAATGATTAAGTTTGATGGATGATTTGAGATAGAGTAGAGTGATTGTAGGAAGAAACCAGAGAGTGTCTTTGAGGTTTATTTCTTCCCTACAATTACAAAAAAGTATGTGCAAGGGGTGTAAGTTATACGTCATGTTAGCGCTAAACGAAAAGGGAAACACATAAGGGTTAGAAAACCTTCCTGTAGTATCATAATTTGTTGATGTATTTCCTTAGGAATTACCAGGTTTTCTACCAGAATGAGAATTGGAGTTTACCATAGATTTGGAACCTGGAACTGAACCTATTACAAGAACTCCATACCAGATGTCGACACCAGAATTACATGAGCTGGAAATGCAATTGAAGGAGTTGTTGGATTTGGGACTTATACGTCCAAGCGTGTTGTTGTGGGGCGTGTCGGTGATTTTTGTTAGAAAGAAGGATGGATCGTGGAGGCTTTGCATTGACTAGCATCAATTTAACAAAGCAACGATCAAGAATCAATATATGTTGCCAATAATAGATGATTTATTTGACTAGAAGAAGGGAACATCGATGCTTTTGAAGATTGAATTGAGATCGGGATATCATCAGTTACTGATTAAGGAAGAAGATATCCCTAAGACCGCATTTAAGACGAGATTCGGACACTATGAGTTTACTATTTTACCGTTTAGACTGACAAATGCCCCGGGCACATTCATGAGTTTGATGAATGGGGTGTTTCGTGAATACTTGGACAAGTTTGTACAAGTATTCATTGACGATATACTTATTTACTCTCGGACGAAAGAAGAGCACGACGAACACTCGAGATTGGTTTTACATTGTCTAAGAGAAAACAAGTTTTATGAGAAACTGTCGAAGTGCTCTTTTTACCAGTTGAAGATTCATTATTTGAGACATATCATATCTGGAGAAGGTATCGCTGTGGATCCAACAAAGGTTGAGGCTATTATGGAATGACCAACATCGACAAATGTACAAGAAGTACATAGCTTTATGGGAGTATGAATGTACAAGAAGTACGTAGCTTTGTTGGAAAGATACCAACACATATTGCTTGGTATCTTTCCAACAAAGCACTATTGAAATTATCAATCTTATGGGAGTAAAACAATCCTAACCTTATGAATCAATCAAAGGCCATTTAATCACTGAAATAGAACATCACCATGTAAATAACTCAATTTCAAACTCAAACAACTTTTTCTCCACCTCTCCTCTTTAGCAAACAAGGTCATCAAAGTTCCACCATTCTCCCACTTACAACATTTTACTTTTTAAACTTTTTCTTATACAATTCTAATGAATTATAATTTTCCAGGACATTGGATCCATCCATCCAAAACTAGAGTTTGAGCAATGAAAAATTACAACTTCATCAACAATTACTTTACCAAATTTCAAACTTAATCTTATTGCTTTCCAAAAAAAATTAAAAACAATATAATTTTAAATTTTATCCCAAGAGTATAAAAAAAAAGTTAAATACCATTCTCCCTATATAAACAAGTACAATTTTTCCTATCTCGCAGAAAAATTAAATACCATTCTCCAAATGAGTCGTCCCACTTGGAGAATGGTATTTAACTTCTCTTGAAAAGTGGTTGCATTGGAATCAAAGTCAACATCATATAAATTGCTACCAAACAATTTTTTTTTTACCCAAACTTTCCTATATTTCAGTAAAGAACAATTGTTTCTTTACTGGAGAATGTTACACTCCAAAGCCAAGGAAAAAAAAAACGCCACACGCATCATAACACGAGATTTGAATCGACGAAGTCACGTTGACCATAGAATGAGATTTGAGTTTGCGTGAAACCCTAAGGTAACCTCTATTCAATACGTCAGCGCTGACGACACCCACTATCTCAGGTGAAACTATAAATATAGCGCCCTCCTCGATCAATCTTGGCCTCTCAATTAATCTCTGGAGTTGAATACTAATATCTCCCTCAAGAATTCGATTCGATATTGCCAGTCATGTGTCCTTCAAGCAGAAACAGAAACACATCTCCTTCAGAAATAAAATCGTGGACGGAGGAACCATGGAAGGTGAAGGAGGCCTTCAGCGTAATGGACAAAGATGGCGACGGGCAAATCAGTTTGTTGGATCTCCAAGACTTCTTCAGCGGCAGCCGCTTCAGCGTGGGCAAGGGGCTGAGTAGAGAGGAAATGGAGGGCATGATATCCGTTGCCGACGCCGACAACAGCGGCTCTGTGGATTTTGAGGAGTTTCACAGGATTCTGCGGCTCATCCCGCCGGAAATTGATGAAATAAATGAGAGCAGATCCAATACTGATGATTCTCAGATGTGGGCGTTGAGGGAGGCGTTTAATGTGATGGACGGAGACGGAGATGGGATTGTGAGCGCAGAGGATCTGAGGACCTTCTTCTCCTCCATCACTAGCGATGGCAGCAGCAGTGTAAGCTGCAATGTAATACTGAGTGACGAGGATTTGGCGGACATGATAGAGGCGGCTGGCGGATCCGCCAAATATGGCGTTTGCTACGAAGATTTTGTCCGTGTGATGATGACGATGATGAATGGCTTCTCTTAATTTGGCTGTTCTCGCATTCGGAGATTCGAATGCTACAGCCTGTTTTTGCATCCGGAGATTCGAATTCCTGTTTTTGGAATGCTACAGCCTGTTTTTGGAATGTTAAAATTTTCTGAAGAATACATTGAAACAATATTATTTTCATGATGTATTTTCCATTTTATATTCATTATTGAATTTACAAATAAAGCGTTTCGCATATGAATATTTGAAGTTCCATACCAACTAGTCAAAAAGTTGTAGAAATATTCTATTTTTCATACAATTCTAAGACCTTCAGACGATTAATTTGTATATTTTAATTTAAGAATAGAAGGAATAACCATAGAATTATTTGAGTATCATTATTGAAAATTTTAAAAAGATTTTGTCAATATCTTGGTATAGATAATTGGTGTATGAGACCAATCTATAAAGTTACTAACTTTTAATTTTAATTTTTTTAATATTAAAAAGATTTTGTCAATATCTTGGTATAGATAATTGGTGTATGAAATTCATCTATAAAGTTACTAACTTTAAATTTTAATTTTTTAATATTGAATATAATAATTAATAATAATAAATAATTATAAAATAATATAATAAATTAAAAAAAAAATAATTATATTATAACAAAAATTTATAATAAAAATAATATAATAAATTAAAAAATAATAACTATATTAAAATAAAAATATATAATAAAATAAATTAACACAACTAATTTTAACTTAGATTTTTAAGTATGGATGTATTTGTGCTTCTATTTTTTTTTATGCTTATTATTAATGATATTAAGATGAATTTATATTAATAAATACCCCATTGCACATACTACTTTTAAAGAAGGAAAAGTACAAGAACATATCTTATTGAAAATTTCTACTCAACATGTCATGTGTATTTGGAATGAGCTCTAAATCCATAGGATGACTTCATTCAATTGAAACATTCAAATAAGGATAACATTTCATCAAACATCCAATGAAGACATTGAAATAAATACTTGGGTATCTTTGATCTAGAGCACAAGCATGCATATTGTAAATCTTTCACATCTAATGAAGCTTGGAGGATGTAAGATATATTCATTGACATTGTGTCCCAAACCCCCAACTCCACTTGTAATATTATACTACGATCGATCGTAAATTATATTACGAAGATGGTTAGATGACAATCTCCCCTAAATAGAGGACTTCATCAAGTGAGGTGTACATGTTATCCATGAAACACAGACAACCAAATTGTGAGAAAAATAATTGATAGCTTAGATACACAACCATGAGTAAGGGGTCATCAACTATTCCTCAAGACCATGGCCATAAAGAAGATCTACTTCCCAAATTTCTTACAATTTAAGGACACAATAGTTACTTCATAGCTTTGAGGAAACAATCCTTCCTTGTAGGGATGAGGAAGTGAGGAAGCTCACTTCCTCAGAAAGCATGTTTCTTGAAATTCCATGATGATCTAAAATTGATTGCTATATACTTTTTCCTTAGGATTTTGGTGCTTTATGGCATGTAAAAGCAAAGCTATTAGGCATGGTCAAAATTGAAAGTTGTCTATTTTAGGGCTTAAACAACACTTTTAGAGTCAAAACATACATATCAATTTTGGCATGTTGTTCTGCTTGTTGAAAGTTTTCCAACAACCCAAAGAGTACTCAATTTGATTTTGTATGAGAAAGTTATGGCCCCAACAAATTGATTGTTTCTTTGACAACCATAGTACCAAGTGGAAGCTACATTTATGCTAGTTCCTCTCACATGTGGAGTTAGCCACTTATGGTTATTTCAAGAAGACTCTAGTTGGTATGAAACCCTAACCCTAATCAGATGTTTTGGAATGAGAAAAACCTTAGCCTAACCCTACCCATTATCAAGATTTGTTAGCACCTTAATCACTAGGAGAGAAAGGGGTTTTGTTTCTATTATAGTCACTTTCTTCCATATTTTTGTAGTGCAAGGGAGTGGGATAATAGAGAAGAGAAAAATAAATTTGATCTGAAAGGATCATGTAGTTAAACAAAATGAATTGTAGAAGGGACAACTCTAACTCTCATATCATGACAATAAGGTCCTACAACAAACTCTTATGAAGGGTGGAGTATTTTTATTCATGAAGAAATAATGCTAGACCCTTCATCGTGGGCATACGAGTACATGCACAACTATCAAGAAGAACACATAATTAGAGGATTCTAACTTATGGGATTCATGACATCATAGAATGGGCAATGATTGAGGGAATATTTTCCAAAGTCCATACCAAAAATCTTGATGCTTGGTAAGAATAAGAAACATGGTTATTCTCTCATAGTAGTGTGTTTTATGTGGAGGAAGAGGAAAAAATCAAACCACACCTTAGAATCAAGTTGATGGATCAATGGATAATATCGTAGTAGTGTTCTAAGTCATACGACTGTTCCCAAACACTCTAAAGTGCATACACAATTGGATCCCTTATGATCAATGATAATCACTTATCGTTTGTAGACTAAAGGTTTCAAAGATCTAGATTGTACCCATCGTATAATCATGTAAGAGATCAAATGACTCTTGAATCATTTCAAATCCAAGATGAAGGAATCCCAGGTACCCCCTCCTACACCTCAAGGGAATCTTGAAATTCTATTGCATAATGACACATGGCACAAAGTAAAGGTTCTAAGACAATCTGAATAATGAGGAAGATGGTGGGATGGATTAGTAATATGGATAAGACACGTGCTCTATGAACCACATCAACATTGAACTTTGAGTTAAAGTTCTACAAGTGCTCCATGATGGAAAGAAAACTATGAACACCTTCTTACATAAAAAAAAATGAGAAGCTGAGAGAAACCTAATAATTTCAATGCTTGTGTAATTGATTTTTTGAATGTTTGGCCTTTTGTGGGGTATACATATGTATAATGAAATCTTATAGTTTCAGAAGTACATGGGATTTGAATGATTTTCGAGATCTAGTAGTTAAAGACAAAATAGTTTCCAAGGGAATTTCTAGAGATAAATACCAAATAAAGGTTCTAGTCAAGACAAGAATTAGGAGACGTTATTGTTTTAAATAAGATTCAACTTATTTTTATTATAGCATTTGAGTTAATTCCATAGAAAAGATCTCTTAAGAGTATATTTTTAATCTAATTGCATTGAGATTCAATAGTGATATGAGCAAACCATTTTGAGTTGGAGTTTTCTTACATGGGGGTTTCCAAGATAAACTTCTACATCACCATGAAAGAAAGGGAATAATCACAAAACTCTTACACATAAAAAAGAATATTTTTTTTCCCCTAAAGTTCTCCATGTATGATTTTAAATATTACGTAATAAAGAGGGGTATTATATCTCGTAGTGAGGCTAGTGGAAAATTACATCAACCACCACATAAAATAATAAAGAGGCACAATAATAATCTCTCAATATGAGAAAATGTCTAACTAACAAAAATACAAAAAATAAAACATGGCCAATGAGTGGGTAAGAATTAGGAGAGGATATTATTTTAAAGAATATTCAACTTATTCTCATTATAGCATTTGTGTCAATTGCATAAAGAAGAATCTCTTAAGAGCATATTTGTAATCTAATTGCATTGAGATCCAATAGTGATCCCAACAAACCATTTTGAGTTAGAGTTTTACTACATAGGGTTTTTCCAAGATAATCTCCTACATCACTATGAAGGGAAGAGAACCATCACATAACTCTTCCACATAAAGAAGGGTAAATTTTTTCCCCTAAATATTGTGTAATAAAGAGGGATATTGATATCTCCGAGTGAGGGCAGTGGAAAGTTATCTCAACCACCACCATAAAATAATAAAGAGGTATAATAAATATCTCTCAATATGAGAAAATATATAATTAAGAAAAATACAAAAGAATAACATGGCGAGTGGGTGGGTGATGCATAATAAACATATAAAATCTCCATTAAATATTAATAATTTTATCATCTTGTCACATACCAAAGATATAATTAAAAAATTAATAATTAACTAAATGGGAACAAAGATAGAAAACACTATCGTAATAATTCAATAATTCAAGGATGCAATACATATAATTTTTTGGTTTTAACCATTTAGATGTAGTAGATCAAATTTATATAAATTGTAAGTGTTTATAATGACAAGATTCAAGACACTTGAGCTTAAATAAATGATCCCATGTGTAAGTGATGTAAATATATTGTATCGATTCTTAGTACAAATCTCAAGGCCAAGACCCAACTAGTGAATGGCCTAAAAAAACTAGTTCATTGTATGCTCCCATACAACTGAAAGCCCTCTCTGGACCAACTATCCAGGCCAACCCTATAAAATGTATTTCGATCCAACTCATCAAACCATAAAGAAAAATCCCTTTCCAATCCTCTATTTCAAACCCGACTGATAAATTTGCATATTCCTTGAGTCTACTTGGCCCTCTTAAGCCCCATCCCATTGTATTTTACCAAATGAATGCACTCCTACTACAAATTATTTCCCTATTTTTTGCAATAAAGAAGAAACACAATATTCTTCAACTCAATAGTTGAATTAAAAATCTTAATGTATGATTCATGAACAATGCTAGATTGATTATATTGATGAAAACTTGATGTCTATAGAGCACAATGTTGACTATCTCTTATATTCTTGAATCACAATTTCCAATATAATTATTGATAATTGATTTGAAGATCTCCAATGCACTTCTCATCTCTATAAGTTGTTATACCACAACCATTTGAAAACTTGAATTCACCTTGAATAAATTCAAGAATATAGACCATTTGAGCTCCCTAATCTGCTCAAAGTTGCACATAACCCTTCTTCCTCTCCTAACCTCTCTAAGACCAAAATGAAAAATTTAGCACTCAATGCCTTCACAAATTAAATATGGAAGGATTTTACTTTGAAGAACCAATTGCAATTGAACTACTCATCAACTTATAGTTGAAGACCCTTCTACTTTGATGACTAATCAACCAAGTAGTCATCCATTCTCTTTTGATGGCCTTAACTCCATTTAGTGATACCAACCAACACAATCTCCAAGAGTCCCATAACTAATATGATGATGCTATAGTTTTATATGGCATAGATAATTTCCTGGGCATCATTCACCCTTTTTGGGAAATAAAAAATTTATCAAAAAATATTGCATTTCCATTTTTAATCTTGGCCAAGCTATTGTCAATGAATTTATTCCTATTATTGGTTGAACTAATTAAGTTTTTATCAAAGTATTTATGAATATCAATATGTGTGATATTAGTCTTTGTAATAAATATGTCTCAAACTATGAAAGATTTATTTACTCTCTTGGTTATGTGTTTTTTTCTCTAACCAAGTCTCACTTCTTGAAAAGTACCCCATTCCCAATTGGAGAACAGATCATCCATATGTATAATATGCAAAGCAATACACACCAAACTAAATCTTCGTAGAAGATACTTATTGACTATCACCTCACAATTACAGAGCTCTACACCCAAGAGAAAACATTGCACCTTGGATATGAAAATATAATTTCCAAATATTGGATTGCAAATATTTTGGCCTCTATTCCAATTTTGACTATTATTGTAGTAACGAAGACAAATATTCTTCACATAATGCTTCTCATCCATTCCATGTCAGGGTCTTGCCCTGAACTCCCTAATTTAAGGTATTTACGAGTTAGTTAATTAATGTAAGTGGCCATCTTCTTTGAATAAGGCCCACTAGATAGTTGGTGTGTGGTTACTCATTGTAAAAGAATAACCTTTATTAAATAAAATCCACTAGGTTGTTAGTGTGTGGTTACTCAATGTAAATGAGTGATCTTTATTAAATAAGGCCCACTAGGTAGTTAGTGTGTGGTTACTCAATGTAAAAGAATAATCTTTATTAAATAAGGCCCACTAGGTACTTGGTACTCATTAATGATGAGACCACATTGAGTGCATTAGGGTTTGGGTAGCGATAAATCATTATAAAGGTAGGAAGCTATTTAATGTTTTTTCAAGTATTATCATTATATTTGACCTCTACTCATTCAAAGGCCACCCCCTTGAAGAGGCCTATGGTCATTTCTCTCTTCCTGGATTATCAATATAAGGGTTAATATTTTGCAACTTCAATATCTTATTCTTCCTAGTTTACATTCCACAATTTATGTTTCTTCCGATATTGCTCTTAATTCATTGTTATTTATATATAACCATATTACAAGTGGTATTAGATCCCTATTACGTGCATACATGCACCTAAATTTTAGACCTTTTTTGTAGGCTATAGACTTTTATGGCATCTTCAAACACAAATATATTTTTTTCAATGGGTAACACTACTGCGAGGAAGCGTACACACATGGAATACATGTGGGGTCACCTGGTTGGATGCCCATGTACACCTTTATTGGTGGCTAGAAAGAAATACTACATCAAACAAAATATGCTCACATATTCAATACTCCATTTACTCTCAGGTATATCGAAACCCCCCTTGGCATACATGAAATATCTTTACAAAATTATGTTGGCCATTTTATTTCTATAGTACACAAAGTATAACACTTAGGGAGATCACTATTGCGTACCTAGGAATTGGGTATTACAACTAAGGGTACAATGTCGAGCTTGTCTACATCATTGTGGGGGACCTATCCTAAACAACAACTTGTGTGAACCTCATCATGTTCGTATAGCTCTTTAGTAACCCTCTCAATGGACCTAAATGGTCTCATGACTACCCTGAGAATGGAGAACCAACTCAAGAACTTGGAAGATAAATTCAACAAACTCCCCCAGTGCTTGGAATAAAATATTTATCACCTCGACGCCTTCATTCAAAAACTCAGTTCTAACCTCCACACGAACCTCCAAAATAGAAATTTCCTCTTTCAAAACCTCCATTGATAGTCCATATAACATTTGGAATGATCATACCTAGCTTATGGATCATGGGGAATATTCAGTAAGTAGTGGTTCTCACAATGGGCCATAATTTATGAAACTCCAAACCATATGATGCATATATTACCTAAGATCCATTTCAATAAGTTTGATAGCGATGATCTAGCAGGATTAGTGAGCCAGTTGGAACAATATTTTTTATTCCAAGGTATTGATGATGAACAACTAAAACTTTGTGTGAGAACATATATATAGATATGAAACATTAGTAGTGGTGGAAATGACATAGGAAGACATATACAAGGAACATTACATGGAAATAGGTTGTGAAGTTCATTTATGATATATTTGAAATTGGTACTAATTTTTGGAGGATATTACTCAGTTGAGCCAAATTGGCATAATGGAATAATTTACTACTACCTTTGTGAGATTAATAATTAGAATAGAAGGTATGATTGATGATTTATTCAAGGAGTGCTTTTATCAATTGTCCCAAGGAGGAAATTAAAGCACATAAATGATAGCTCACTAGACCTAGAAGTTGATTGACAATATCAAGTATGGGATGGTGTTTGTCTTAACTGATAGTGGTTGCACCCATAATTTTATTCATTGTTGAGTCACAAAAGAAACCCATTTTTATGTCCACATGGTGCATACTTTTTAACTCATGATAATCAATGGAGGTATGATGAAATGTGGTGGTAAGTGTGAGAATGTGAAACTGCAAATGGGGGACTGTTTCCTTAAATTAAACATATTTTCTATCAAAATAGGAGGTTGTGATGTAGTTATGGGAGTAGAATGGATATGAATATGGGTTCTTGTTATAATGAATTTCAAGGATTTATACATGATGTTTAATAATGAATACTATAAACACACCCTCAATGGTCTCCATTCAAGCTCACCATAATTTATCATCTCTCACCATATGGAAAATCTCTAGAAGAAAGGTCACTTTACGAATTATTACCCAATTTAGTTCCATCCAAGGTATGTATAAATCCCCTAAGGAAATTCATCTTGATTCATAGTTGGTTTTGGGAAAACATCACTAAGTATTTGAAACACCCCATGACTTACTCCCTTTGCATGACAAACATGATCATGGCATACCATTGATTCCAAGTAGTCAATATCCTAATGCATATCCTTATAGACATCCTTTTGCACTAAAAAATGAGAATGGAAAATATCATTGAAGAATTGTTGAGGCATGAGTGACATTTCCCAGCACTAGCCCCTACGTTTCCCTAGTCGGCATGGCATTGAAGAAACAAGGAAACTTGCACATGTGTTTGAACTTCCACTCTCTTAACAAGTTTAAAGTCAAAGATAAATTTCCCATCCTAGTCATTGATGACCTCTTGTATGAGCTTCATGGAGCACATTTCTTCACTAGGTTGGATCTTTTCTTTGAATATCACAAAATTTGGATGAAGAAAGTAGACTTTCCTAAGACTTCATTCCACACACATGAAGGACATAATAATTTTTTGGTGACGCCTTTTGGTATTTACAATGCCCCATCCATCTTTTAGAGCCTTATGAACATAATTTTTTGTCACTTTGTATACAACTTTGTTCTTGTCTTCTTTGATGATATTTTGATTTAGAGTGATACTTTGGAGGTGCATGTGGCACATGCTAATCAATCCTTACAATTACTCCGAGATAAATAGTTATTCATCAAACATTCCAAATGTGATTTTTGAACTTATAAAGTGGAATACTTGGGTCAATTTGTCAACAAGGAAGGGATGTGAGTACATCCAAAGAAAATTGACGCTATGAAAGCCTAGCCACACCAAAGACACTGAAAATATTGCATGTAGAATTTCATCCCCATTAACCTTCTTACTCAAAAACAATGTCGTTGTGTGGACTAATGTAGTAGAGTAGGTATTTTATGCCTCAAAGGAAGACATGTGTACTACTCCAGTCTTAGTTTTGTTAAACTTCACTAGGACTTTCATATTGGAATGTGATGTCTTAGGGAAAGAAATTGGTTCAGGGTTGATGCAAGATAGGAATCCATTGAAATTCACTAGTACAATTATGTGATAGAAAATTAGGTAAGTTGACATATGAGAAAGAAATGATGGCCATACTTGATGTTGTAGAGATGTGGCACTCATACCTCATTTGGAGGTGATTCCAAATCAAGACATACCATCATAGCTTGAGATGCCTTTTGGATTAGTGTTTGTTATAAACAAAGCACCAAAAGTGGGACACTAATATTTTAGGCTATGACTACAAGATCATACACAAGAAGGGAAAGGAGAATGTGATGGTTGATGCCTTGTATAGGAAATCAGAGGAAGAAAGGTTCCTATTTTACTTTTCCGTACCAACACATGACAAGTTTTTTCAAATCATCCTATAACTGAAGGAGGAACCCAACCCCATGTCAACTACACTTGGAAACATGATACCTTGAGGTATAAATGGAATATATTTTTGGTGTATAACTTTTCTTTAAAATCATAGGTGTTAGGGGAATTACATTACTAAGGGTCGCTCTAGATTTCAAATAGCATATGAAAGGACTAAGCACTCATTCTCTTGGGATGGTATGAAGAAAGAAATCCATACATTGGTAGCTGAGTGTGATGCATGTCAAAGGAACACATGTGAAACAATGAATCCCCTAGGGCATTGCAACCTATACCTATACTTGCAATTATCTGGGTTGGAATTTCCATGGATTTTATTGTTGGCCTTCCTAAAGCTAGCAACAAATTTTCCATCATGGTGGTCACTGATCACCTTTCCAAATATTCTTACTTTTATGCACTATAGCACCCATTTAAGCCTTCCACGGTAGAAAAAATATTCATGGATCATATTTTTAAACTAGATGGCATGCCTAATTCCATTATGATGAATCATGATCCCACCTTCACTAGCAAATTCTAGTAGGAGTTGTTTAAACTATAAGGAACCTAATTCAAAATGACTACATATTATCAATACCCAAACATATAGTCAAATAGAGGTAGTCAATAAACAATTGAAAACTTATTTGTGATATTCTACATTAGAGTGACAAGGCCAATGGATTCAATGGCTACCCTTTGCATAACAGTGGTACAACACCACCTATGGTGCTATCAAAATATCAACTTATAATGTTGTCTATGGATTAAAAACTCCATTAGTTTCTTTGTACTTTCTAGTAACCTCTAATGTTCAATAAGTGGATATGACTCAAACCACGAGCTATCATTCTTTGTACAATTAAGGACAATTTGGTTTTCACTCAAAATAAAATGAAACAATAGGTAGATCAACATTTTTATAAGAAATCTTTTATATAAGGGGATTGGGTGTTCATATGTCTCCATCCTTATAAGTGGCATGGGGTCTTCACTCAGTGAACAAGTGACATAGCACTTGCGTTCTTGGGATACTAAGGAATACCCCTAATTTTACTAGATATTGATAAATACCTCCCAAAATCCTTTTGTTGAACCCCCCTCCCAATACATCGTTCTAATAAAACATAAAAAAAAACCTATTTTACTAGATACCCCTTTTTATACCTCTCAATACCCCACATTCCCCCATTTTTCACAATTTTAAACTCCCCTTTTATGAATGAATGTGATGATATATTGGTCAACAAGGTGAAGCCCCCGTGATAAGTGATATCTCTCAAAGACAAGAGCCACTAGAAGATCACCCAAAAGTTGCATGGTCCCTATAAGATCCTCTAGGACACTGGACAAGTTGCCTTTATGTGTCTTATTTGAAGAGAGTATTTGTGTCAAATTTTCACGTTCAAACCAATATTTGAGAACTTGGTGAGGAAGGTTCCATTTGGTTGCAACTAGAAGAAACACTATACAAAAGAACACATTAATTACACTAGTACATTATCCTATAAGTATTGAAACAATCAAAGGATATGCAACCAATAGATGCCATCTAGGAACCATCCATGATTTCACAATAGTTTCCACACCTCCAACCTTATGGAAAACATTGCATTTGAAGGGGGGGGGTGTTAGGGTCCTACCCTAACCTCCCTACTTAAGGGTACTTAGGAGTTACTTAATTAATGTACAAGGTCGTGTTCTTTGAATAAATCCCACTAGGTAGTTGTATGCGGTTACTTAATGTAAAAGGGTCATTTTTATTAAATAAGGCCCACTAGGTAGTTGATACTGATGAATGATGGGCCCATGACTGGAATAGGGTTTGGGTAGTGAGAAACTATTTATATATGTATAAAGTTATGTAATGTTTTGTCAAATATTATCATTGTGTTGGAGCTATATTCATTTAGAGGTTGTTCCCTCAAAGAGGCTCATGAACAATACTTTCTTTTTGGATTGTCAATATAAGGGTTAAAATATTTTAGGGTCCAATATTCTTGTTCTTCCTATTTTACATTTTTCATTCTATATTTCTTCTTATGTTGCATTTAATTAATTGTTTTTCATATATAATTACATTGCATTCCATTGTTGCTACATATACTTTTGTATAAAAAATTCTGAGGATTCTTCCAAATAGTTTGGAAAACACTATTTCAAGTGTTATTTCCATAAATGCCACATTTATAAAGATAGATGTTTTCTCTACAAACTGTTAGGGACCTAACCTCCTTAACCCCTCACGTAGGTAGAATAATATTATTCCATGTAATAAAGGTCAATATTAATAAGGCCTAGCAATAATGAAGAATAAGTCAAATGTAAGAAGACTTAATAGAATCTTCCGCTTCTAGAAGGATCTTCCTCTAGATTGTTCTTTTGGATAGATAGATTTAGTATAAATAGGAGTAGAGGATATGAGAAGTTTTGTCTTGGAGATTATTGTAATAGATCCTTGCTTTGCTAGAGGTTGCCCCCTTGAAGAGGCAAGTGAACTTTTCTATCATTAATAAAGGTGCTCTTTCTGGTGTTATTCTGGTATTATTTTGGTTATATAATTGTTGTTCTGCCATTACTTGCTAACATATTTCTGTTTTGCATACTATTTTATATCTATAATACTACAAGTGGTATCATAACACTTTCCTTGGCATAAAATTGTGGGTTAATTTTTTTCAGGGTAGAGACGTATTCCGACGTATTAAAGCTACAAAGATATTTTGTTCAATGCATAAATCCATGGTTGGGGAAGCATACACACAAGAAAATTTTAAAAAGATTTTGTCAATATCTTGGTATAGATAATTGGTGTATGAGATCCATCTATAAAGTTACTAACTTTTAATTTTAATTTTTTTAATATTGAATATAATAATTAATAATAAAAATTAATTATAAAATTAATATAATAAATTAAAAAACAATAATTATATTAAAATAAAAATTTATAATAAAAATAATATAATAAATTAAAAAACAATAACTATATTAAAATAAAAATATATAATAAAATAAATTAACACAAGTAATTTTAACTTGCATATCATATTGAAAATTTCACATATTGAAAATTTTCACTCAACATGTCATGTGAATTTGGAATGAGCTCTAAATCCATAGGATGACTTCATTCAATAGAAATATTCAAATAAGGATAACATTTCATCAAACATCCAATGAAGACATTGAAATAAATACTTAGGTATCTTTGATCTAGAGCACACACATGCATATTGTAAATCTTTCACATCTAATGAAGCTTGGAGGCTGTAAAATATATTCATTGACATTGTGTCCCAAACCCCCAACTCCACTTGTAATATTATATGACCGATGGTAAATTATATTACGAAGATGGTTAGATGGCAATCTCCAATAAATAGAGGACTTCATCAAGTGAGGTGTACATGTTGTCCATGAAACAAAGACGACCAAATTGTGAGAAAAATAATTGATAGCTTAGATACACAACCATGAGTAAGGGGTCATCAACTATTCCTCAAGACCATGGCCATAAAGAAGATATACTTCCCAAATTTCTTACAATTTAAGGACACAATAGTTACTTCATAGCTTTGAGGAAACGATCCTTCCTCGTAGGGATGAGGAAGTGAGGAAGCTCACTTCCTCAGAAAGCATGTTTCTTCAAATTCCATGATGATCTAAAATTGATTGCTATATACTTTTTCCTTAGGATTTTGGTGCTTTATGGGGTGGAAAAGCAAAGCTACTGGGCGTGGTCAAAATTGAAAGTTGTCTATTTTAGGGCTTAAACAACACTTTTAGAGTCAAAACATACATATCAATTTTGGCATGTTGTTCTGCTTGTTGAAAGTTTTCCAACAACCCAAAGAGTACTAATTTGATTTTGTATGAGAAATTTATGGCCCCAATAAATTGATTGTTTCTTTGACAACCATAGTACAAGTGGAAGCACATTTATGCTAGTTCCTCTCACATGTGGAGTTAGCCACATATGGTTATTTCAAGAAGACTCTAGTTGGTATGAAACCCTAACCCTAATCAGATGTTTTGGAATGAGAAAAACCTAACCCTAACCCTACCCATTATCAAGAGTTATTAGCACCTTAACCACTAGGAGAGAAATGAGTTTTGTTTCTATTATAGTAACTTTTTTCCATAGCTCTGTAGTGCAAGGGAGTGGGATAATAGAGAAGAGAAAAATAAATTTGATTTGAAAGGATCATGAAGTTAAATAGAATGAATTCTAGAAGGGAAGACTCTAACTCTCATATCATGACAATAAGGTCCTACAAAAAACTCTTATGAAGGGTGGAGTAATTTTATTCATGAAGAAATGGTTCTAGACCCTTCATCGTGGGCATAAGATTACACACATAGCTATAAAGTAGAACACATAATTAGAGGATTTTAACTTATGGGATGCATAACATCATAGAATGGGAAAAGATTGAGGGAATATTTTCCAAATTCCATACCAAAAATCTTGATGCTCGTTAAGAATAATAAACATGGTTATTCTCTCATAGTAGTGTGTTTTATGTGGAGGAAGAGGAAAAAATTAAACCACACCATAGAATCAAGTTGATGGATCAATGAATAATATCCTAGTAGAGTTCTAAGTCGTATGACCCTTCCCCAACACTCAAANAAACATGGTTATTCTCTCATAGTAGTGTGTTTTATGTGGAGGAAGAGGAAAAAATTAAACCACACCATAGAATCAAGTTGATGGATCAATGAATAATATCCTAGTAGAGTTCTAAGTCGTATGACCCTTCCCCAACACTCAAAAGTGCACACACTATTGGATCCCTTATGATCCATGCTAATCACTTATCGTATGTAGACTAGAGGTGTCAAAGATCCAGATTGTACTCACCATCTAATCATGTAAGAGATAAAATGACCCTTGAATCATTTCAAATCCAAGATGAAGGAATCCCAAGAATCCCCTCCTACACCTCAAGGGAATCTTGAAATTGTATTGCATAATGACACATGGCACGTAGTAAAGGTTCTAAGACAATCAAAATAATGAGGAAGATGGTGGAGTGCATTAATAATATGGATAAGACATGTTCTCTATGGACCAAATCAACATTGATCTTTGAGTTAAAGTTCTACAAGTGCTCCATGATGGAAATAAAACTATGAACACCTTCATACATACAAAAAATGAGAAGTTGATATAAACCTAAGAATTACAATCCTAGTGCACTTGATTTTTTGAATGTTTGGCATTTGTGGGGGGTATAAATATGTATAATGAAATCTTGTAGGTTCAGAATTACGTAGGAGTTGGATGATTTTCAAGATCTAGTAGTTAAAGACAAAATAATTTCCAAGGGAATTTCCAAAGAAGAGCACCAAATAAAGATTCTAGATGTGACAAGAATTAGGAGAGGATACTATTTTTAGGAAGATTCAACTTATTTTCATTATAGAATTTGAGTCAATTCCATAAAGAATAATCTAATTAATGAGATTTATGTGGTTGGGATTTTTAGTGTTGATCGGACTAGCCACAATTTTGTCAATAGACTGTCGATGTTTCAGATCCAAATCATGATCCATCTTTAGGACATTGAGCCTAGGTTAAAAGATGGGAAGAGATGGGTTAATATAAAGAGAAGAGTGGAAGATCTGGAATTTCTCAAGAAATGTAGGGACGAAAATGTGTTACCCAAATCCCCATACTTCCAGTATTTAATACCATCTCTTCCCATCTTTTAACCCAGGCTCAATGTCCCGAAGATGGATCCTGAATTGGATCTGAAACATTGACAGGAAAAGCTTAGGGTTAAGAAAAGGGAAGAGTGGCAGATCTGGAATTTATCAAGAAATGTAGGGATGAAAAAGTGTTATCCAAATCCCCACACTTCCAATATTTAATACCATCTCTTCCCATCGTTTAACCCAGGCTCAATGTCCTGAAGATGGATCCTGATTTGGATCTGAAATGTCGACAGGAAAAGCTCAGGGTTAATATAAAGCGAAGAGTGGCAGATCTAGAATTTCTCAAAAAATGTAGGGACGAAAAGGTGCTACCCAAATCCCCACACTTCCAATATTTAATACCAACTCTTCCCATCTTTTAACCCAAACTCAATGTCTAGAAGATGGATCCTGATTTGGATCCAACACGTCGACAGGAAAAGCTCAGGGTTAAGATAAAGAGAAGAGTGGAAGATCTGGAATTTCTCAAGAAATGTAGGGACAAAAACATTCTACCCAAATCCCCACACTTCCAATATTTAATACCAACTCTTCCTATCTTTTAATCAAGGCTCAATGTCCTGAAGATGGATCCTGATTTGGATATGAAACGTAGACAGGAAAAGCTCAGGGTTAAGATAAAGAGAAGAGTGGCAGATCTGGAATTTCTCAAGAAATGTAGGGACGAAAACGTACTACCTAAATCCCCACACTTCCAGTATTTAATACCATCTCTTCCCATATTTAAACCTAGGCTCAATGTGCTCAAGATGGATCCTGATTTGGATCCGAAACGTCGACAGAAAAAGCTCAGGGTTAAGATAAAGAGAAGAGTGGCAGATCTGGAATTTCTCAAGAAATGTAGGGACAAAAACGTAATACCCAAATCCCCCACACTTTCAGTATTTAATACCATTTCTTCCCATCTTTTAACCAAGGCTCCTTGTCCTGAAGATGGATCTTGATTTGGATCCAAAACGTCGACAGGAAATGCTCAGGGTTAAGATAAAGAGAAGAGTGGCAGATCTAGAATTTCTCAAGAAATGTAGGGACAAAAACATGCTACCCAAATCCCCACACTTCCAGTATTTAATACCATCTCTTCCCATCTTTTAACCCAGGATCAATGTCCTGAAGGTGGATCCTAATTTGGATCTGAAACGTCGACATGAAAAGCTCAGGGTTAAGATAAAGAGAAGAGTGGCATGTCTGTAATTTATAAATAAATGTAGGGACAAAAATGTGCTACCCAAATCCCCACACTTCTAGTATTTAATACCATCTCTTTCCATCTTTTAACCCAGGCTCAATGTCCTAAAGATGGATCATGATTTGGATCCGAAACGCCGAAAAGAAAATCTCAGGGTTAATATAAAGAGAAGAGTGGAAGATCTGGAATTTCTCAAGAAATGTAGGGATGAAAATGTGCTACCAAAATCCCCACACTTCCAGTATTTAATACCATCTCTTCCCATCTTTTAACCCATGCTCAATGTCCTGAAGATGGATCACGATTTGGATTTGAAATGTCAACAGGAAAATATTAGGGTTAAGATAAAGAGAAGAGTGACAGATCTGGAATTTCTCAAGAAATGTAGGGACAAAAATGTACTACCCAAATCCCCACACTTCTAGTATTTAATACCATCTCTTCCCATATTTTAACCTAGGCTCAATGTCCTAAAGATGGATCTTGATTTGGATCTGAAACGTCAACAGGAAAATCTCAGGGTTAAGATAAAGAGAAGAGTGGAAGATCTGGAATTTCTCAAGAAATGTAGGGACTAAAATGTGCTACCCAAATCCCCACACTTCCAGTATTTAATACCAACTCTTCCCATCTTTTAACCTAGGCTCAATTTCCCGAAGATGTATCCTGATTTGGATATGAAACATCGACAAGAAAAGCTTAGGGTTAAGATAAAGAGAAGAGTGGAAGATCTATAATTTCTCAAGAAATGTAGGGATGGAAATGTGCTACCCAAATCCCCACAGTTCCAATATTTAATACCATCTCTTGCCATCTTTTAACCCAAGCTCAATGTCCTGAAGGTGGATCCTAATTTGGATCCAAAACATCGACAGGAAAAGATCAGGGTTAAGATAAAGAGAAGAGTGGCAGATCTGGAATTTCTCAAGAAACGTAGGGAAGAAAACGTGCTACCAAAATCCCCACACTTTCAATATTTAATACCATATCTTCCCATATTTTAACGCAGACTCAATGTCCTGAAGATGGATCCTGATTTGGATTTGAAACGTCGACAAGAAAAGCTCAGGGTTAAGATAAAGAGAAGAGTGGTGGATCTGGAATTTATCAAGAAATTTAGGGATGAAAACGTGCTACCCAAATATCCACACTTCCAGTATTTAATACCAACTCTTCCCATATTTTAACACAGGCTCAATGTCCTAAATATGGATACTGATTTGGATCTGAAACATCGACATGAAAATCTCAGGGTTAAGATAAAGAGAAGAGTGGAAGATCTGGAATTTCTCAAGAAATATAGGGATGAAAACATGCTACCCAAATCCGTACACTTCTAGTATTTAATACTAGCTCTTCCCATATTTTAACCCAGGCTCAATGTCCTGTAGATGGATCTTGATTTGGATCTGAAACATCGACAGGAAAAGCTCAGGGTTAAGATAAAGAGAAGAGTGGCAGATATGGAATTTCTCAAGAAATGTAGGGATGAAAATGTACTACCCAAATCCCCACACTTATAGTATTTAATACCAACTCTTCCCATCTTTTAACCCAGGCTCAATGTATTGAAGATGGATCCTGATTTGGATCCGAAACATTGATAGGAAAAGCTCAGGGTTAAGATAAAGAGAAGAGTGGAAGATCTGGAATTTCTCAAGAAATGTAGGGACAAAATCCTGCTACCCAAACCCCACACTTCCAATATTTAATACCAACTCTTCCCATATTTTAACCCAGACTCAATGTCCTGAAGATGGATCCTGATTTGGATCTGAAACATCAACAATCCATTGACAAAACTGTGGCTAGTCCGATCAACACTGAAAGAATAATCTCTTAAGACCATATTTGTAATCTAAGTGCACTAAGATTCAATGGTGATCTTAGTAAACCATTTTGAGTTGGAGTTTTCCTACATGGGTTTTTTCCAAGATAAACTTCTACATCACCATGAAGGGAAGGGACCAATCACAAAACTCTTCCACGTAAAGAAGGGTAATTGTTTTCCCCAAAATTCCTCCTTGTACTATTGTAAATATTGTGTAATAAAGAGGGGTATTGATATTTCCCAGTGAGGCTAGTGGAAAATTACAGCAAACATCATATAAAATAATAAAGAGGCATGATAAATATCTCTCAATATGAGAAAATATCTAACTAAGAAAAATACAAAAGAACAAAACATGACCAATGAGTGGGTAAGAATTAGGGGAGAATATTATTTTGAAGAAGATTCAACTTATTTTCATTATAACATTTGAGTCAATTGCATAAAGACGAATCTCTTAAGAGCATATTTGTAATCTAATTGCATTGAGATCCAATAACGATCCGAGAAAACCATTTTGAGTTAGAGTTTTCCTACATGGGGTTTCTCCAAGATAAACTCCTACATCACGATGAAGGGAAGAGAACAATCACAAACTCGTCCACATAAATAAGGGATTTTTTTTTCTCAAAAGTTCTCCTTGTATAATTTTAAATATTATGTAATAAAGAGGGATATTGATATCTCCAAGTGAGGCTAGTGGAAAATTACCTCAACCACCACCATAAAATAATAAAGAGGCATAATAAATATCTCTCAATATGAGAAAATATCTAACTAAGAAAAATACAAAAGAACATGGATAATGGGTGGGTAATTGATCCAGATGGATATTGGTGGCCACCCACCTACTCCAACTGGCTCCTCTTGACAGTTTTAGTTCAACATGTTCTTTTTTAATTCTTTGTAATTGTGGGTTCTACACTTACAGGGTTGTCTGAAGCCCTACACATCTTGCAGGTGGATATTGGTGGCCACCCACCTAATCCAACTGGATTGTTTTGGAAATTTTCATGTTAGTACATCTTTCTGTACTTCCAAGGTCATTTTGGTGCCCTAAACAATGTTTGTTTTGGCTTTCCACAATCAAACTGTAGACTGAATCATATTTTGACAACATAATGTGGAGTTCTCGAAAATACCTTTCCAATAGGCTATCATGTGCCTAAAATGGAAGTCATATGAAAAATTTACGACCCAGGGAAGTTGAGGTACCAACTTACCCATAAGGGACCACATAACTTTTGGAGTTTCATCTCCTAGGGTTAGGTTTTTGGATGTATAGGGTTTTGACATTCATGAGTAATGTTAAAAATGCCTTTGGAGCCTAATTGTAGTCATTCTGCTCATACGAATTTGCGTAGCAGCCCCATCTCTTCTCAGAGATAATTATCACCATTCTAGCAAGTTGTTTCAGGTCTACAATTTTACAGTTTCAACCTATTTTATTTATTCAATAGAAGTTATTGTTCACTGGATATCTGTTGTTTTTCTCCATATCTCTATGTTATTGTCTTCAGTCTATTATTCATTTTGTTCTTCTCATAAATCTAGATCAGTGGTATTAGAGCGGTCTGCTCCTCATTTATTTTTCTTCGTGCATGTCCTCGACAAGATTTGGGTACAAGAAGTTGGGACTCGAACTAGTTGAGACTTTTCCATATCGGTCGCGTCAAGCCGGAAAAAAACCCATGGGGGACAAAAATAAAGATGATGGATCAGTAGATCATTTTAAAATGTTTCTTGGGGAATCCTTTGCGTGACAAAGGAACGAAATGATGGACAAATTTGCACAGATCCTTCGATGACAACCAATAGGAGACACATATTCATCAAGCGAACATGCAACCCCCTTCAAGGTATATGTAAATTTTGATATTCCATTATTTGAAGGACCGATAGATGTAGATGTTGTAGATAAATGGTTGAATCTACTCGAAGGGTATTTTTCGGTCCACAATTTGTTTGATAGGGAAAATATTACTTTTTCACTCCTCAAGGCTGCCCCCGATGTTAAGGACTAGTGGGATATTTAATTTGAACAAATGGTCATAGAGGAATATGAAATATTTTCAATCGCCCTCATGTGGGATTCCTTTAGGGATGACATTAAAGAACAATACTATCTTGTTGGAAGCTACGAGGACCAGTACACAAGTTGGACCACCCTGCGTCAGGAAAGGGACCAGACAGTACCAGGTTTCACCAATATTTTCCATACCCTTAGCACCAGATTGGGTATCAAATAATCTGAGTGACATCTGGTGCTCAAATACCTCGACTGTCTACATAGATACATTCAAATATAAATGGATTTTATGGGCATCACAACATTGGGTACAACTTATAGATATGCTTTTAAGATCGAGCAAAAATTTAAGCAGAAGAGGCAAGAGTTTGGATCTACAAACTCCTCACATCTGAAGTAGGGCAAAGGTAGCCCCAACCCAAAAAACAAGGGATAGAGCCAAGATGACCACTCTCAGGGCAACCAGTCCAAGCCATAACACAAGAAGGGTAATGAGAATTCAAAGAAGGACATGAGAAAATGATGTGAATACTATAAAATCCCTTGGCACAACACCGAAGAATTTTGCTCCAAGAAGTCATTGGTGGTCGAGATGAAAGATTATGAGTCAGAGACAGATTTTGACTCTAAATCAAATCTAGAAGGAGGGAAGTGAATTATCAATGCCGAACCTAGTGCCATAATCGCTACCACCAAAGTCCAGCCAAGCGAACCAGAAGAACCATAGGAAGGGGAATGCCTCTTTCACTCACAGATGTGGGTAAAGGGGGCTCCACTTCATTTCATTGTCGATAATGGTAGTCATAAGAACTTGGTATCATCATAGGTCATCGAGCAGATGGACCTGTTGATGAAACCGTACCCTTATCCCTACACCATCGGCTGGCTTCGCCAAGGAAGATATCTCTGTGTCAACCAACAATGTCGTCTTCCCTATGGCATCAAGCCCTTCAAAGAAGAGGTAATGTGAGATATTTCTCCCCTTGAAGTTTGTGATGTTCTTTTAGGACAACCATATTTGAGGAAGCGACATGTTGTGTATGAGTCTAGACCCCACAATGTTATTATTACTTTGGGTAGACAATTGTACAAGATACCAGAGATAGCAACCTATTGCTATTTCTTTAATCTCTGTTAAGCATTGCAGTAAGGTCATTTCACAGATCGAGAAGTTTGTCTACTTTGTGATTCATGCTCACAGTAAGCAGAAGGTTGCTGCCACATTTGTGGCCTATACACAGAGCCTCTCTTTGCATCATAAACTAGTGGATAGGATCATGGAAGAGTACAGAGACATCTTCTCCTCACCCACCGGGGTACCGACACACTTCCAAGTCAAGCATCCAATTGATCTAACCCCTAGTGCACCTCTGCCTAATGGATGAGTATATTGTCACTCACTGATGGAAAATGATGAAATCAAGCGTCAGATCCAAGAGCTTCTTCAAGAGGGGCACATTATACCCAACTCCTCCCCTTGTGGAATCCCGATTGTATTAGTGCAAAAGAAATACAAGACCTGGTGGCTCTGCATTGATTACATAGCATTAAACAAAATCACAATCAGGAACCAGTACACAATTCCACGAATTGATGACCTTCTTGACCAACTCAAGGGGGGAAATTTCTTCAGCAATATTGACCTAAAGTCTAGCTACCACCAAGTTCCCATCGAACTAACTGATGTATGGAAGACAACTTTAAAATCTAAAGAAGGTCTCTGTGAATGGTTGGTCACGCCCTTTGGCTTAAAAAATGCACCAACCACTTTCATGAGGTTGATGGATGATGTATTGAGACCCTTCACCAATTCTTTTGTGGTGGTATATTTGGATGACATCCTCATCTTCAACAAAACTTGGGAGGAGCACATGCATCATATTCAACGGGTTTTGAGCACTCTGCGACAACACAAGATATATGGAAACTTGGAAAAATTCTCCTTTGGCATGGACATGGTCCAATACTTGGGCTACATTGTTTATGAGAATGGGGTACATGTGGATCCAACAAAGATCCAAGTCATCCATGACTAGCCAACCTCGACTACACTAACCGAGCTTCTAAGCTTCTTCCCGCTTGCCAACTTCTACCGACAGTTCATGTTGGGACTCTCCCATATTGCATGGGCCCTCATCCAAGTGACCAAGGGAAGTGGAAGGGAAAAGTTCACGTGGGGGAAGGCACAAAAATGAGAATTTGATGACTTGAAGCATCGCTTGTGCTCAACTCCAGTACTCTCTTTGCTTGATCTACAAAAACCATTCGAGATTGAGACTGATGCATCCAACTATGTTGTAGGCATAGTTCTCACTCAACATGGTCATCTGATAGCATACCATAGTGAGACACTCTCAGATATTGTCCAGAAATACCCCACCTATGATAAGAAAATGTATTCCATTGTACAAGCATGTCGTCAATGGAAACATTACATTATGGGAAAGGAGTCAATCATCCACACTGATCACAAGCCTCTACAGTTCATACAAACACAGTGGAAGTTATAGAATGAATTCCATCAGAAGTGGTCCACCTATCTGCAGTAGTTTCATCTCATCATCAAGTATAAGACAGGGAGAAAAAATCGTGTCGATGACTGCCTTAGTCGACCTCCTGTGGAAACACTCACCACCGTGCTCCATTCCTATGGGTGTGAGGTATCTGACCGACCCCAACTTTATCAGCAAGATCCAGACTTCGCTGCCACCTATCAGCTCTTGAGTACAGGTGTGAATGTCACCAATTTTGACATTCAAGACAGACTGTTATGCCATCTAGGCCATCTTCATGTTCTTGCAAGTGAGCGTGCAATGCTGATTTGGGAGGCTCACTACAGTCGGATGGCAGGACATTTTGGCACGAAGAAAATTGTGGTTGTTCTACAAAAACATTTTTATTGTCCAAAACTTAGACAAAACGTCAACAAGTATAGCAGATATTGCACTGGTTGTGCCATTTCCAAGCCATCCATCAAGAAGAAAGGCTTATACACCCCTCTTCCTACTCCCGAGAGGCCTTGGGAATCCATCTCAATGGATTACATGTTTCACCTTCTTTCCACTAAGCAAGGAAACGATTATGTATTTGTGGTGGTTGATCATTTTTCGAAGATGACCATTCTCATAGCCTGCAAGAAGAAAATCACAGTGACATATATCGCCAAGCTCTTCTTCGAATGAGTGTGG
This sequence comes from Picea engelmannii, assembly GCA_009831015.1. NCBI lineage: Eukaryota > Viridiplantae > Streptophyta > Pinopsida > Pinales > Pinaceae > Picea > Picea engelmannii. The sequence continues at coordinate 46,815 of ML796687.1, read as the reverse complement.
GTCCATTTTGGGATACCACATACCATCAGCTCATATCTGGACAATCGGTTCCTCAACACATTTTGGTCGAGACGCTGGTCGTTGTTGGACACCAAGCTCACTAAATCCACTGCTTTCCACCCCCAAACTGATGGCCAGACAAAGGTCGTCAATCGGATGATTGTGCACATCCTGCGCATGTACAAATCTAAGCATCCATATACATGGGATGAGATTATTCCCTATGTTCAACACAACTACAACATGGCTCTCCATAGCTCCACCAGCCATAACCCATTTCATGTGGGGATGGGATTCCAACCCTTGGGTCCCATTGATGTTGCACTACCTCTTACAACCACACATGCAGAATCTTCCCATGTTCATTCTAAGGCTGACAAAGCCACCAGATTCATTGAGTGGATTCAACACATCTGCCAAAAGGTCTATGATATTTGGTATAAATCCAATTCTAAGTACAAGAAACACCATGATCAACACTGAGTACCACACCTGTTTCAGGTGGGAGACAAAGTCTGGTTACATTTGCAAAAAGAGTGCCTTACAGGGCCCCATCAGAAGCTCCACCCACTTCGATATGGTCCTTACACTATCACCAAGGATGTGGATAGCAATTATTTTGAGCTCAACACTCCACCCTTCCTTGGCTTGCACCCAATGTTCAATTTGGACCTCCTTCGACCATATTTTCTACCATTATTGGACACCTCATATATCGCAAAACAATTGACATAGTGGACACACAGGTCAAGGGCACTCACCAACAGAGGATCCATCTTTATCGGCTTGTCAAGGCAGGGCAAATCCTACACCAAGGAAAGTGGCTCACTCGGGGCCAAATTCAACAAAAGTTTCCTCACCTGATGGGGGCACTCAACACAATGGAGACCACTACTTTCTAAGGGTGGAGGACTGATCTAGGTGGATATTGGTGGCCACCCACCTATTCCAACTGGCTCCTCTTAACAGTTTTAGTTCAACACGTTCTTTTGTACTTTTTTGTAACTGTGGGCTCTACACTTCCAAGGATGTCTGAATCCCTATACATCTTCCAGGTGGATATTGGTGGCCATTGACCTAATCCAACTGGCGTATTTTAGAAGTTTCCATGTCAGTACATCTTTTTGTACTTCCAGGGTTGTTTTGGGGCCCTAAACAATGTTTTTTTTGTCTTGCCAAAGTCAAACTGTAGACGAAGTTAGATATTGATGGAATAATGTGTATTTCTCAAAAAGACCTTTCCAATGGGCTATCACGTGCCTAAAACGAAGGTTGTAAGCAAAAGTTACGACCCCGGGAAGTTGAGGTACCAACTTACCCATCTGGGCCCACATAACTTTTGGTGTTTCATCTCCTGGGGTTAGGTTTTTGGATGTATATGGTTTTTTCATTCACGAGTAATGTTAAAAAGGCCTATGGAGCCTCATTGTAATCATTCTTCTCAGACGGATGCACGTAGAAGCCACATATCTTCTAAAAGATAGCTACCACCATTCAAGCAAGTTGTTTCAGTTCTGTAGTTTTACAGTTTCAACCTATTTTATTTATTCAATAGAAGTTATTGTTCACTAGATATATGTTGTTGTTCTCAGTATCTCTGTTTTATTGTATTCAATATGTTATTCATTTCGTTTCGCTCATAAATCTGGATCAGTGATGCACAATAAACATATAAAATCCCCATTTAATACTAATAATTTTATCATCTTGTCCAATAATATAATTTAATTTTAGTACTTGACTAAATGGGAACAAAGATAGAAAACACTACCATAATAAATCAAGTATGTAATACATGCAATTCCTTGGTTTTAACCATTTGGATGTATTAGATCAAATTATTTTTAAATTGTAAGTGTTTATAATGACAAGAGTCAAGACATATAAGCTTAAATAAATGACCCCATGTATAAGTGATGTAAATATATTGTATAGATTACTAGTACAAATTGCAAGGCCAAGGCCCAACTAGTGAATGGCCTCAAAAAACTAGTTCATTGTATGCTCCCATATAACCGAAACCCATCTCTGGACCAACTATCCAAGCCAAGCCTAGACAATGTATTTCAATCGAACTCATCAAACCACAAAGACAAATCCCTTTTCGATCCTCTATTTCAAACCCGACTGATAAATTTTCATATTCCTCGAGTCTACTTGGCCCTCTTAAGCACCATTTCATTCTATTTTACCAAATGACTCTACTCCTACTACACATTATTTCCACTCGATAGTTGATTAGAAATCTTAATGGATGACTCATGAACAATGCTAGATTGATTATATTGATGAAAAATTGATGTCTATAGAGAACAATGTTGATTATCTCTTACATTCTTGAATCACAATTGCCAATATAAGTATTGATAATTGATTTGAATATCTCAAATGCACTTCTTATCTCTATAAGTTGCTATACCACAACCATTTGGAAAACTTGAATTCACCTTGAAGAAATTCAAGAATATAGACCATTTGAGTTCCCTAGTCTACTCAAAGTTGCACGTACCCATTTTTCCTCTCCTAACCTCTCTAAGACCAAAATGAAGAATTTAGTACCCAATGCCTTTCAAAATTAGATATGGAATGATTTTACTTTGAAGAACCAAGTACAATTGAACTACTCATCAACTTATAGTTGAAGACCCTACTACTCATATGCTTAATCAACCGAGTATCCATCCATTCTCTTTTGATGGCCTTAACTCCATTTAGTGATACCAACCAACACAATCTCCAAGAGTCCCATAACTAAGATGAGGATGCTATAGTTTTATATGCCATAGATAAGTTCCTGGGCATCCTTCACCCTTTTTGGGAAACAAAAAATATAAAAAAAAATATTGCACTTACATTTTCAATCTTGACCAAGCTATTGTCAATGAGTTTATTCGTAATATTGGTTGAACTAATTAATTTTTCTCAAAGTATTTATGAATATCAAGTTATGTGATATTAGTCTTCGTAATAAATATGTCTCAAACTATGAAGGCTTTCTTTACTCTCTTGGTTATGGTTTTTTTTTTTATCTAAGTCTTACTTCTTGAAAAGTACCCCATTCCCAATTGGAGAACACATCATCCATTTGTATAATATGCAAATCAATACACACGAAACTAAATCTCCATAGAAGATACTTATTGACTATCACCTCACAATTACAAAGCTCTACACCCAAGAGAAAACATTCTGCCTTGGATACACAAAGGTAAATTCCAAATATCTGATTGCAAATATTTTGGCCTCTATTCCAATTTTGACTATTATTTTCGTAACAAAGCCAAATAGTCTTCACATAATGCTTCTCATCCATTCCATGTTAGGGTCTTGTTGTGACATCCCTAATTTAAGGTATTTAGGAATTAGTTAATTAATGTGAGTGGCCATCTTCTTTGAATAAGGCCCACTAAGTAGTTGGTGTGTGGTTACTCATTGTAAAAGAATAATCTTTATTAAATAAAATCCACTAGGTTGTTAGTGTGTGGGTTCTCAATGCAAAAGAGTAATACTTATTAAATAAGGACCACTAGTTAGTTAGTGTGTGGTTACTCAATGTAAAAGAGTAATCTTTATTAAATAAGGCCCACTAGGAACTTGGTACTCGTTAATGATGAGACCACATTGAGTGCATTAGGGTTTGGGTAGTAAGAAGTCATTTATAAAGGTAGGAAGCTATTTAATATTTTGTCAAGTATTTTCATTATATTCGACCTCTACTCATTCAAAGGTCACCCCCTTGAAGAGGCCTATGAACATTTCTCTCTTCCTAGATGATCAATATAAGGGTTAATATTTTGCAAGTTCAATATCTTGTTCTTCCTATTTTACATTCTACAATTTATGTTTCTTCCAATCTTGCTCTTAATTCATTGTTTTTTGTATATAACCACAATACAATTGGTATTAGAGCCCTATAAGGTGGATACATGCACCTAAATTTTAGACCTTTTTTGTAGGATATAGACATGTTTTGTCATCTTTAAACAAAAATATATATTTTTTGATGACTAACACTGCGGCTAGGAAGTGTACACACATGGCATACAAGTGGGGTCACCTCGTTGGATGCCCTTGTACACCTCTATTGGTGGCTAGCAAGAAATAATACATCAAACAAAATATGCTTGCATATTCAATCTTCCATTTACCCTCAGGTATATCGAAACCCCCCTTGGCATACTTGAAACTAGATTTACAAAATTATGTTGACCATTTTCTTTCTATAGTACACAAAGTACAACACTTAGGGATATCACTATTGCATACCTAGGAATTGGGTAGTACAACTAAGGGTACAATGTCTAGCTTGTCTACATCATAATGGGGGAAATATCCTAAACAACTAGTTGTATGAATCTCATCATGTTTGTGTAGCTCTTTAGTAACCCTCTTGATGGACCTAAGTGGTCTCATGACTACTGCGAGAATGGAAAAACAAATCAAAAACTTGGAAGATAAAGTCAACAAACTTCCCCACTTGGAAGAAAATATTTATCACCTCAATGCCTTCACTCAATAACTCAGTTATAACCTCTACACAGACCTCCAAAATCAAATTTCCTCTTTCAAAACCTCCATTTATAGTCAAGTTAACATTTGGAATGATCATACCTAGCTAATGGATCATGGTGAATCTTCATTAAGTAGTGGTTGTGACAATGGGCCATCATTTTAGGAAACTCCCAACCATATGATGCATAGATTACCTAAGATCAATTTCAATAAGTTTGATAGCGATGATGTAGCAAGATTGGTGGTCCAATTCGAAGACTATTTTTTATTCCAAGGTATTGATGATGGACAACTAAAACTGTTAGTTTTTTACTTATACAACTAGCAATTACAGTTCTTCTTTATTATTATAATCATTTAGCACATTAGATGCATAAATAAGATCACTGAAAGAGATTCAATCACATAAACAATAGAGACACACAGATTATTCTGGGAAACCCTCGTGGGGAAGAAAACCCAACAAAAACTTCCTCAATATAGATAGACCAAAAACAAAGCAAAAGATCCTCCTCTACTCCTTCACTAGGAAAGAGTAGCGCACTACTTAACCAAGAGATACCAAGAGATAGACCAAAACCCTCCTTGATGTCACCCCCAGTTGCAGTAGCTACTCCTACAAGACTTGCACACTTTTTCCTCTTGTTGCAGAGCACATAAGTGAGTGTGCAAATGAGGTGCTAGCCTCCTTTATAAATAGTATTCTAGCCTCCCTTAATTAGGTCTAGGTTGACCTGTCACTTTACCCTTTTAATTTACATTTAATTGTCAAGGCACAAAAGGGCCCAACTTTTACAAAGGCACAATATGGCCTAATTAATAAGTATAATATAACAATATTATTCAACACTCCCTCTTAGGTAGAATATTCTTCGAAGTTACAATATTTCAACACTCCTCTTAACAACAAGGGTATTCTACTGACAACATCAATAAAAACTGACTACACTCAATACACCATCAAGAGGAGAAGACATCATCATCAACATCTAGAACACTGTCTGGCATATCTATAAATCATCATAATTTTTTCTCATCATCAACATCAATAGAAATTGAGCATCGTCATCTGCATTGCAGAGATGGAGTAACATCATCATCATCAACAACATGAAGATGGAACATCAACATCAACAACGCGAAGCTGGAACAACAACATCAACAACACAAAGCTAGAAAAACAACATCATTGGCACAAAGCTGGAACAACAACATCAAGAACATGAATATGGAACAACAACATCAACAACACAAAGTTGGAACAACAACATCAATGGAAAAAAAATGAGACAGGAGTATCACAGCAACAGTAACAACAACAACGATGGGCACTCTGATAGACCGTCCATTCGGACCTTACAGGATATGTCGAGGGATGATCAATCCCCTAGGATATAAATCCTAATGAGCTGCCCTGCTAGTGGGAAGGATACCATAGTATCATCAACATCACTCCCCCTTTCGAGGGAAGTCCTTTCGGACTATACCAAGCTTGTCTTAGAAGTACTCAAACTTCACACGAGACAGAGGCTTAGTCAACACATCTGCTACCTTCTCATCTGTGCCAACATACTAGAGCTTCACAAATTCCTTATGTACCATATCATGAATGTAGTGGTACCAAATATCAATGTGCTTCGTCTTATCATGGAACACAGGGTTCTCTATCATCTTTATGCAACTTTGGTTATCACAAAAGATCACGATAACATCCATCTCTAGGTCAAATAGACCTGTCAAAACATTTTGAAGCCATATGGATTCACAACTAGCGGAGCATGCTGCAATTTAATCCTCTTTTACCATACTGAGAGAAATATTGGATTGCTTCTTGCTTTGCCACAAATTCATGGTTGACCCTAAACTAAAACAACATCCTCAAGTTCTTTTTCTGTCTGAAGCACTTCCAACCCAATCTAAATCAGTATAGCCATACAATCTGAAGTCACAATCTCCAGTATAATAGAGGCCATAGTCCAGCATACCCTTAAGGTATCTCATCACATGCTTTGCAACTACATGGTGAACACGTCTGGGCTCCATCAGATATTGACTCAAGGTGTTCACAACAAAGCACATATCTGGTCCGGTATTCGTTAGGTACATCAATGAACCAATCATATGTATGTATAGAGTAACATAACTTATTTCTGACGAAATATCAACCAATAACTTCAGATTCGTCGCCATAGGAGTGGACATGGTTCTATAGTCCATCATGTTGAATATATTCATAATTTTTACAACATACTTTCCTTGACTAAGGAAAATATCTTCTAGGCTCTGCCATACTTCAAGACCTAAGAAATATTTCATTGGGCCTAGGTCATTCATTTCAAATTCAGCGGCAAGCTTCTTCTTACAATCTGTGATGATCTTTTCTTAATCTGTTAAGAATAATTCATCCACATATAACAACAATATAATTGTTCCATCATTCTCAATCTTGAAGTAAAGGTTGGGATCAATTTTACTCGTGGTAAAGCCCAAGCTAATCAGAAAACTATCAATCTTGCCATACCAAGATCTTGGAGCTTGATTCAAACCATACATAGCCTTCTTCAATTTGTAGACATGAGTCTTCCTGTCCTATAATTCTAACCAAATTTTTCACATAAACTGGTACACTTGCTCAACTACAACTCAATCTGCACAATCATGTGCTAGCTCTATGTGCTTTCTACAAAACACTATCTGTCTCATTGCCTGAGAGTATTCCCTTTACCCTCTCTGTAACTATTCCTTATGGAACTGGGACTCTACACCTACAACTGTTATTTCTGAAGCTGAGAATGATTTCTCTATTCTCACTATAGTTGTTGAACTCTAAGAGTAGCTCCTCTATTCTATCATGGCAACAACTTCATCTGAAACTGAGAGTGGTTGATACTGCAGGTAGCTTTTCTTCTTTCATGGAGGTAACTCAATATCAAATATAGGGACTGCTACCTCTGAATCTCATACTGTATCAGAATCATGGTTGTTCTGACTATCTTCATGAACAATGTAAATATTTCTTCGATTAATGGAGAAAGTGTCTCGCCATAGTCTTCTTCCTCTTGTTGTGAGAATCCTCTGGACACAAATCATGATTTTTGCTTCTCTATAATGTTATATTCAACATGCTTGATCTGTTAGATCAATATTGGAAGTCACCATTGACTTCCCTTATGGTCTTAAGGAAAAATCCATATCCCAGTCTGTCTGATGGGCTTCCTCCTCTGTCATTTAAACAAGGGAATCTTCTCAGGAGATTTCATGTCTCCTAGAGGTCTTTGAAGCTACGATATAGTCTTCTCAACTCATGGCATCTGTCTATCATTCCTGGAAGATGTCTCTTTTTCCCATCTGATCCTTTCTGAGATCATGCTTACTCTAAGTCTCCATGCTCCCTCTGAAGCTTGAATCCCTCTTAGTCTATATAATCTTTGGATCCATATTCTCCCTCTGATATGTCTCGTCAATGCTATATGTCTTTGCATCCTAAAAAGTGTCACGGACCCATGTTGGTCTCTTTAATGTTACTTCATTGATTCTGGGTAGGCCCTTCTGGCTCTACTAACTCTTCCTGATGATTTGAAGAGTGATTAAGGATACCAAAGGGATATTTTCAATCATATTTGGATCCTTCTTCTCCTCATAATTTGTCTCCATATGCGATGTTCTATATCTAGAAAAAAGTATCTTCTTCTTCTTCTTCTTCGGTACATGGTTGTATATGGTCATATATATATCTTGGATAATCTGCTCCATGTCTCATCTAATATGTTTCCACCTGCAACCATCACTATAGCTCCCTCAGGGTTATCACCCGTGACCTTCCCAGAGCAAGAACAACATGGGATACACAATAGACAAGAATAATACTCTTTATAATAATAATATAAATAATAGCGAGAACAATCGTCACAGTAGCTCCTTCAGAGCTATCACTTGTGACCTGCCTGAAACAAGGGTCAAAAGTAAGAAATACAATAATAAGAAATGACAGCAACATTCTTCTAGTGTTGTGATCAATCATTCCTCCATGGTAACTTGGAAATAAAACAAGAAGTTTCTCCTAGAGGAGATGTTAGTTATATCTAGTAAATGATTACAATAAGCATTTATCTCAATAATTCTAACATGCTACCAAGTATAAAACTTTTCAAAGATTTCTATCACAACTATAGTGTTTATTTTTAATGAGGAAGTTATCAAACTTGACATGTGCAAATTTTAATCTTATCAACTTAATCAATCAAACCTAGAACCTGGAGTCTTGTCCTCAAGAATGAGTTTTGTTTCTTTTCTTTTGAGTCTCCTTCACTCAAGATGACAAGCATTCTCTTCAACTTGTCCTCTATAATAAGATAATATGCTTTCTTGACAGAAATTTGAGTTAGAGAATAAAATCTATAATCTCAACCTTAATCAATCTAATACTTTTGAATTTAAATTTGACCAATGGTTAGAATGATAACAATAACTTCAATAGATCAAAATACAATATAGATGTTCATAATATCATAACAAATAGAGGCATATTACATTGATCAAAACTGAGGTGCCTTGTTCCTCAGAATGTGTTGGATCTGAGATCCTTCTAGATATATGATTGATGTTTAGACAAAAGATCCTTTCTCCTGCAAATACCCTTTAGAATAATGATACAATTTAAACATATGTAAGTACATACCTCTGACAGTATCTTTCTAGGGTAAGGCACACTAGGACAATAAAACATCAGTCCCAACACTTCACAAAAACTTTCACTGCAACTGGTACTGCAGTTGGTGCTGCAACTGGCATGGAGGAACTGGCACAAAGGAATTGGCACTGCAACTGCAACTGATACTGCAACTTCAAATACAACTACAATTGATACTTCAACTGCAACTGCAACTGCAATTGCAACTTGGGGTTTTATGAGGAAACCCTAATTTTTCATATTTCATATTTCATAATTCTGATCCAGGGACTAGATGCACCCTCCTAGGGTGAGCTCCTAGATGTGGTCACTTTTTCCAACGTCCTCCTCAAACAAGGAAAACGTCATGCATAAACCCTAATTTTGCAGCAACTGCAATACTGGAACTGAATCTTGGAGAGGGTACACTAAAGCTAGCCACTTATTATAAACTATGATTTGGTCTCTTTCAAACCTCGCTCTGATACCATGTTAATGTTTTACTTATACAAATAGAAGTTACAGTTCTTATTTATTATTATAATCATTTAGCACATTAGCTGCATAAATAAGATCACTGAAAGAGAGGCAATCACATAAACAATAGAGACACACAGATTATCTTGGGAAACCCTCATGGGGAAGAAAACCCAACAAAAACTTCCTCAATATAGATAGACCAAAAACAAAGAAGAATATCCTCCTCTACTCCTTCACTAGGAAAGAGTAGCACACTACTTAACCAAGAGAAACCAAGAGATAGACCAAAACCCTCCTTGACGTCACCCCAAATTGCAACGCCTACTCCTCCAAGACTTGCACATTTCTTCCTCTTGTTACAGAGCACATAAGTGAGTGTGCAAATGAGGTGCTACCTCCTTTATAAATAGTATTCTGGCCTCCCTTAATTAGTTCGGGGATGACCTGTCACTTTACCCTTTTATTTTACATTTAATTGTCAAGGCACAAAAAGGACGACTTTTACAAAGGCACAATAAGTGATAATTAATAAATATAATATAACAATATTATTCAACACTCCCTCTTAGGTAGAATATTCTTCGAAGTTACAATATTTAAACAAAAACTTTGTGTGAGCATCTATATATAGATATGAAACATTGGTATTGGTGGAAATGGAATAGGAAGGCATATACACGAAACATTACTTGGAACTAGGTTGTGAAGTCCATTTACGATATATTTGAAATTAGTACTAATTTTTGGAGGATATTACCTAGTTGAGCCAAATTGGCATAATGGAAGAATTTACTACTACCCTTGTGAGATTGATAATTAGAATAGAAGGTATGATTGATGAGTTATTCAAGGAATGTTTTATCAATCGTCCCAAGGAGGAAATTAAAGCACATAAATGATAGCTCGCTAGACCTGGAAGTTAATTGACAATATCAAGTATGGGATGGTGATCGTCTTAACCGATAGTGGTTGCACCCATAGTTTTAGTCGTCGTTGAGTAACAAAAGAAACCCATTGTTATGTCCATGTGGTGCATATTTTTCAAGTCATGATAGCCAAAGGAGGTATGATGAAATGTGGTGGTAAGTGTGAGAATGTGAAACTGCAAATGGGGGATTGTTTCCTTTAATTAAACATATTTTCTATCGAAATGGGCAGTTGTGATGTAGTTATGGGAGTAGAATGGGTATGAATATTGGGTCCTATTATATTGAATTTAAAGGATTTATACATGATGTTTAATAAGGAAGACTATAAACACACCCTCAATGGTCTCTATTCAATTTCATCATAATTTATAAGCTCTCACCATATGGAAAATCTCTAGAAGAAAGGACACTTCAGAATTATTACCCAATTTAGTTCCATCCAAGGTATGAATAAATCCGCTAAGGAAATTAATCTTGATTCATAGTTGGTTTTAGACAAACATCACTAAGTATTTGAAACATCCCATGAATTACTCCCTTTGCATGACAAACATGATCATGGCATACCATTGATTCCAAGTAGTCAATAGCCCAATGTATCTCCTTATAGATATCCTTTTGCACAAAAAAATAAGAATGAAAAATATCATTGAAGAATTGTTGAGGCATGAGTGACATTTCCTAACACTAGCCCCTACTTTTCCCTAGTCGTCATGGCATTGAAGAAACAAGGCAACTGTCACACGCATTTGAACTTCCATACTCTTAACAAGTTTATAAAGATAAATTTCCCATCCTAGTCATTGGTGACCTCTTGTATGAGCTTCATGGAGCACATTTATTCAGTAGGTTGGATCCTTGCTTTGAATATCACAAAATTTGGATGAATAAAGTAGACTTTCCTAAGACTACATTCCACACACATAAACAAAATAATATTTTTTTGGTGATGCATTTTGGTCTTTTCAATGCCCCATCCACCTTTTAGAGCCTTATGAATATGATTTTTTGGCATTTGTATACAAATTTGTTCTTGTCTTCTTTGATGATATGTTGATTTGTAGTGATACTTTGGAGGTGCATGTGGCACATGCTAATCAAACCTTATAATTACTTCGAGATAAATAGTTGTTCATCAAACATTCCAAATGTTCTTTTAGCGCTTATAAATTGGAATACTTGGGTCAATTTGTCAACAAGGAAGGGATGCGAGTATATCCAAAGAAAATTGACGCTATGAAAAACTAGTCACGCCAAAGACACTAAACATATTACATGTATAATTTCAGCCCCATTAACCTTCTTGCTAAAAAACAATGTCATTGTGTGGACTAATGTAGTAGAGTAGGTATTTTACACATTAAAGGAAGACATGTGTACTACTCCAGTCTTAGTTTTGATAAAATTCACTAGGACTTTCATATTGGAATGTGACACCTTAGGGAAAGAAATTGGCTCAAGTTGATGCAATATAGGCATCCATTGGAATTCACTAGTACAATTATGTGATAAAAACTTAGGTAAGTTTAAATATGAGAAATAAATGATGGACATCCTTGATGTTGCAGATATGTGGCACCCATACCTCATTTTGAGGTGATTCCAAATCAAGACATACCATCATATATTGAAATGATTTTTGGATTAGTGTTTGTTATTAACAAAGCACCAAATGTGGGACACTGATATTTTAGGCTATGAATACAATATCATATACAAGAAGGGAAAGGAGAACGTGATGGTTGATGCCTTGTCTAAGAAATAAGAGGAGGAAGGGCCCCTATTTTCCTTTTCCGTACCAACACATGCCAATTGTTTTCAAATCATCCTAGAACTGAAGGAGGACCCCAATCCTATGTCAAATACACATTGAAACATGACCCCTTGAAGTATAAATGGAATGTCTTTTTGGTGTAAAACTTTTCTTTAAAATCATAGGTGTTAGGGGAATTGCATTACTCTCCCACTAAGGGTCGCTCTAGATTTCAAATAATATATGAAAGGACTAAGCATTCATTCTTTTGGGATGGTATGAAAAAGGACATCCATACATTGGTAACTGAGTGTGATGCATGTCATAGGAACACATGTGAAACAATGAATCCCATAGGGCATTGCAACCTCTACCTATACTTGCAATTATCTGGGTTGGCATTTCCATGGATTTTATTGTTGGTCTTCCTAAAGTGAGAAACAAATCTACCATCATGGTGGTCACCGACCACCTTTCCAAATATTCTTACTTTTATGCACTATATCACCGATTTAATCCTTCCACAGTAGAAAAATTCTTCATGGATCATATTTTAAAACTAGATAGCATGCCTAATTCCATTATGATGTATCATGATCCCACCTTCACTAGCAAATTCTAGTATTGTTTAAACTATAAGGCACCTAATTCAAAATGATTGTATATTATCAACACCCAAATAGATAGTCAAATAGAGGTGGTCAATAAGAACTTGGAAACTTATGTGGTATTCTACATTAGAGTGACAAGGCCAATGGATTCAATGACTACCCCTTTCAAAATAGTGGTACAACACCACCTATGGTGCTACTGAAATATCACCTTATAATGTTGTCTATGGATTAAAAACTCCATTAGTTTCTTTATACTCACTAAGAACATCTAATGTTCAATAAGTGGATATGACTCTAGCCACGAGCTACCATTCTTTGTACAATTAAGGACAATTTGGTTTTCACTCAAAATAAAGTGAAACAACAAGTAGATCAACATCATTCTAAGCAATCCTTTATACAAGGGGATTGGGTGTTCATTTGTCTCCAGCCTTATAAGTGACATGGGGTCTTCACTTGGTGAACAAATGACATAGTACTTGAGTTCTTGGGATACTAAGGAATACCCTTAATTTTACTAGATATTGATAAATACCTCCCTAAATCCTTTTGTTGAAACCCCCTCCCAATACATTGTTCTAATAAAAAACTAAAAAACCTATTTTACTAGATACCCCTTTTTATACCCCCCAATACCCCACATTCCCCCCATTTTTCATAATTTAAAACCCCCATTTTATGAATGAATGTGATAAGAGATTGGTCAACATGGTGAATCCCCCGTGATAAATGATATCTCTAAAAGACAAGAGCCACTAGAAGCTCACCCACAAGTTGCGTGCTCCCTGTAAGATCCTATAGGACATTGGACAAGTTGCCTTTATGTGTGTTATTTGAAGAGAGTAGTTATGTCAAATTGTCACGTTCAAACCAAGATTTGAGAACTTGGTGAGGAAGGTTCCATTTGGTTGCAACTAGAAGCAAAACTATACAAAAGAAATAATTGATTACAGCAGTGCATTATCCTAGAAGTATTGAAACAATCAAAGGATATGCAACCAGAAGACGCCACCTAGGAACCATCAATGATTTTGTAATAGTTTCCACACCTCCAACCTTAAGGAAAACACTGCATTTGAAGTGGGGGGGGGGGGCATGTTAGGGTCCTACCCTAACGTCCCTACTTAAGGGTACGTAGGAGTTACTTAATTAATGCACACGGTCGTTTTCTTTGAATAAAGCCCAGTAGGTAGTTGTATGTGGTTACTTAATGTAAAAGGGCCATGTTTATGAAATAAGGCACACTAGGTAGTTTATACTCATGAATGATGGGCCCAAGAGTGGAATAGGGTTTGGGTAGTGAGAAACTATTTATATATGTAGAAAGTTTTGTAACGTTTTGTCAAATATTATCATTGTATTGGAGCTATATTCATTTGGAGGTTGTCCCTGCAAAGAGGCTCATGAACAATTCTTTATTTTTGGATTGTCAATATAAGGGTTAAAATTTTGTAGGGTCCAATATTCTTGTTCTTCCTATTTTACATTTTGCATATTATATTTCTTCTTATATTGCTTTTAATTCATTTTTTTCCCTATATAAGTACATTGCATTCCATTGTTGATACATATATTTTTGTATAAAAAATTATGAGGATTCTTCCCAATAGTTTGGAAAACACTATTTCAAGTGTTGTTTCCATAAATGCCACATTTATAAAGACAAATGTTTTCTCTACAAACAAAAAGTGAAAATTTCTAATAAATTTCCAAAAAAAAGTTCCTAAAGTCCATTTTTCTATGAAGACAATACTAAGTAACAATATTGGGATAATATTGAACATTATCATGCATTTGATGATGATTTCTATGAGCTCTACTTTGAAGCTAACTTGGATGGATAATACACAATAGATTAATACATAAAATTCTACATTCAAGGACTTTGGGAGCCACTCCCTCTTACAAAGTAGGCAATCATACTTTCTCACTTTATAGATGATTGGATTGACCACTTCCACAACTCCATCCTTTTAGAACTCATAGATTTAGTAGGTAGAGAATAACAACACATTGGCATGAGTCTAGCATCTCCTTCCACTTGTCCTTGTGACAAATTGTGCATAAAAAATCATCCTAATCCTCCCTCTATCAAGATTATTAAGGGTTGGTATATTCAAGGTTTCATCAAGTTTCATCATCTCTCTCCATACCCATTGCATTCCCTAGTCGATTCTAGTTGTTCTATGAATGTACTAGAAAGGAATGGTATTCCTAATTCATATTGGAAGTAACTTGACTGACCTCACACCAATGATTTCTTATAAAACCAAGCCACTATATGTGAATATTACACTCCTTTTGTCCCTATACAATTGTTTTCCCACATCTATTACACTAACTTCTATTAATACCCTAGCATAAATAAAGAAATTGTCCTAGGAAAAACTTTCCTCTCTACCCTTACTAAAATGTTTGTCATACATAGACATCTTACCTTCAAAACACCCTCATCAAAAGAAGTTATCTCACTTATCCTATCTTCTTCAAAAAAATTCTCTCAACTTGAAGAGAAAACTCTTTACTTTGATCATTATAAAATCCAACAATATTTTGATTCCATACAAAAATATCAACTTGATAGGACCATTTCCTAAAACGTTACTTGATCTAACTCTTCACCCATTGATAAAATCTTTTTATTCACCCCCAAACATCCTATCATTTATATAGTATGTAAACATAGCTATCACCTAAACCCCCAACAACTTTGGTCCAAATCATTGTAAGAATGTTGCATTGACACTCTTGCCAATACTTATGCTTACGAAACCTCACTTGTCCCCTCATAAAGATAAAGTCAATATGAAAACTGGAATAACTAATTTATTATCCCTTAAGTTAATAGAACTTGACATTTCCCCATATTCTTAACCCACCTCTATGGTCAACAAACACTCAGAGAAAAACCGTGGCTAAAATTTCTTTATAGTTGACTATTCTCCACTAAATAAGATTACTATCCCATTCCCCATAAAGACTAGCTCATACAACACATTGCACATAGTAAGGTCTACTCTAATTTTGATTCTAAACTGGTTTTATATGAACTCCATACCCTCCTAGACCACATCCAAAAAATACAACCTTCTTGGTTCCCCTAGGCCAATTCTAATGGCTTGTCATGCCTTTTGGCCTTCACATACTCCCAACTATTTTCAACAATATATGGTCTCCATTTTGCATCCATTCTATGACTTTATTGTAGTTTATATAGATGGCATCTTGGTTTTCACTCTTCCAAACCAATAACATGGTATCCACTTGCAAATTTTCCACGATATAATATACAAGCATGGCATTGGCCTATCTAGAGATGAAATTGATATCTATAGAAAATAAATACAATTCTTAGGTATGGAATTAAAATATTGAGCTATCAAGTCTTAGTCACATTTTCTTATTCATGTACACCAATTCCCTTATGTGATTCTTTTTTTTTTGTTTGTTAATTTGTGCGAGACCTGTTGGCTACTCGATTAACCTGTGGCTTGAGAAACCACGACTCAGGGGCATCTAAGATGTCAAAATCACCCGGGGATCGCACCCGGCCTGAGCCACACCAACCCTTAACATGGTTGGATTTTTTGTCCCCGCAGGTTTCGAACCGATGACTTTAACAACACAGAGTGGCTTAACAACACACTCCGTCACCGACTGTCCTACACCTCAGGGACCTTCCCTTATGTGATTCTTGATGTTAAACAATTCCATCAATTTCTTGGTTGTGTTAATTATTAATTATTTGGATCCTTTAATAAATGATCTAAGTAAATATAGGCATATCCTTACAACTCGACTCAAGGAAAATTTCCAGCCTTGGAAATAATGTCGCACAACATTGTAAAATAAATTAAATATATTTATAAACAAGGCCCCTTCCTTGATAATCCCTTCCAATGGTAGTTTTGTTGTCTTCACGTATGCCTTAGACTCCTATCATAGAACACTCCTACTTGAGTATCAGATTGATGGCACTAAAGCAATAGTTCATTAAATGCTAATGGTTCATTCGATGATACTCATTTTAAGTATTATTGACAGAAAATGAAATCCTACCAGTGGTTAAATCGTTGAAATCTTTTATAATTTATTTTTCGTGTGCCAAATTTATTATTAGGTATTACTATCAGAATTTGAAATGATTCATGAAACAAAAAATAGATCCAACATTTTCTTAAGGAAATTTACATAGATGGAAAAAAAAATATCTCAATACAACTTCTCAATTAAGCATATTGCCAACATAAAAAAATTGTCATGATGGTTCTCTCACCAAATAACTTTAAAAAAATTCTATGCAACATGAAGAAGTAAGTAGTAGCTCTTTCCCCCCGCACGGGTGTAGACGGATTGGCAAGTGCCGTGTAAATGGAAGGAAATTTGTAAAATGAAGTCTCATGTTCGATTCTCACCCGGATTTACTCGTGCGCCATTCTTGCGGGCTGGGTGGTTTCACTTGGGGTTATAGTGGTAGCCGACGGGGATCAACCCCGTGTCACGTGAGTACGAGAACCACGAGTTGTCGATTCCCCCAGTTAAAAAAAAAAAAGTAGTAGCTCTTTCCCTTCTCTAGTTGATTGGAATAGCTTGGACTACAACTCGAAATCCCTCATCTATCCTAAATTTATGCAAAAATATTATGAAATATTGTGCCATGCAACCTTTGGAATTACCCTGTTGACTACTACACAACAAAAGATTTCTATGAGAATCACTATGCTCACATGATTTAGATTGACCCACATTTATGTGAACTCACAGTATTAAAATATAATATCACCTTCATTGAATATTGCCACATCAATTGGTTGATACTTCTGGTAAAATAATCCACATTGGATTATGGTTTGATGAAGACACATTCCTTCTCCTTAGTACTATCTCCTCCTTCATTAAATAGTAGGACCATAACTCCTTTTCCATGCACGAGTCTCTTGTACAATTATCCAATCTGGTTACAAAAGGCTCTACAACTACATAATATGCCTCTAGCACACAATTTTGCATCCATTGTACATGGTCATGACACCACAAACCATTGCAACATCTACCTTAATCTTTTCATTTGCACCACATATATTGATTTTTACATGTGTACTCATCTCCAAGAACATGTGTATTGTCAACCATCATGATCCTAACCTTGAAGACATGTTTATGATGATTCCTTTGGAACATTAATGAATGAAACTAGTTTGATTAGGGTCGCACAACAAAAGCATCGTGTACTACAAAATCTTATTAAATCCACTTATGAAGTATTATTTACTCCCACTGAGATAGTGGAAGTATTGCTTATATTCTTCACTTGTTCTATGTCATGTACTTCCTAAGAATCATGTGAAGATGCATTGTCAATACGATTATGATGATCAATACGATTATGATGATCACTAGTATACATTATGACACTTCTTATTTTATATGATTTGGTTTCTAGAATTGATATATGTCCTTCATACCTATATATTGGATTTATTGCATTGACATGTGCTTTCTATAACTTAGGTGGGTGACACATGTTAGCTAAAAAAAATTAATTAAAATATATATATATATATATATATAAAATATACGTTTACAATTTAAAAATAAAAAAACTACATATCAAATTTGGCAAAAATAAATAAAAACTTATGAAATAAATCTGTATTAATTTCCATAACCTAGTATTGAAGAGATTGTAAGTCTCCATATGTTTGACCCAATATAATATTTTAGAGTAATCACGTGCATCTACAACCATGTATCATGGCTATAACATTAATAAATGAAATTTAAAAAAAGTGACTTAAAGGAAAAACTAAAAATAGCATACCATAATAATAATAATCCAAAAAATGGGATCACTATAACAAATAATCCAACATAGGTCCATCTTAACTTCGAATTTATCAAGTGATCTTAGCCTGTATGTCAGTAGTAGCTTCAACAACTTCAGATGCCCGGGAAGAAGATATCACATATCATATTAGTTGCTAACTACTAACTACTCCATCTTTATTATTGCATAGTCTAAACATTAGATTTTTTGGCATTTTTATCGGCATATTTTCCGATCAATTTTGCCCAAAATCCGACAAAAAATTGTTGGAACTCCACATTTGAGTGATTGAGTCTATATAATTCTAGTGCCCCAAAAGATTTTCAGGGTGCCAAATCCATTTATGCATTCAAAAATACAATTTAAATAACAAAAAATAGTGATTTCACCAAAAAAATGTTTAGACAATATCCTTTATTATCTATTTAGGGAACTTACCAATTTTATACTTTAGAAATGTTTAGATCCTAACATTATAAGAATGTATGGTAAATAAAAACTATCCTAACATTAATAGAAGAATGTAATGTAATTAAAGACTATATAAAATTGTTTTCATTTTGAAAATGAGTATACTAAATCTCATCCTTACATTCCCTCACATAGATGATTTACTCCACTTTAGGATGAGGAATTAAAAATCTTAGATTATAAAAATTGAGAATAGTTTTGCATTTCAATAAATTTTATATCTCTTTAACTATATAAAATTGTTTTCATTTTGAAAACGAGTATACTAAATCTCATCCTTAGATTCCCTCAGATAGATGAATTTTTTTTTTTTTGTAAGTGAGTGTATGGATCCATATTACTGAAGATAATATGATACAAAAGGTGGGCCTCCTGGTCTTCCTAGAAGGAA
Source organism: Picea engelmannii (assembly GCA_009831015.1). Taxonomy (NCBI): domain Eukaryota; kingdom Viridiplantae; phylum Streptophyta; class Pinopsida; order Pinales; family Pinaceae; genus Picea; species Picea engelmannii. Next base: position 27,169 of record ML796687.1, on the reverse strand, counting down.
ACCAGGCCAGGGGGTCCCTAGTTGCACAAGTTGTAATTAACAAGGGTTGGTTCTGGTCTACCACCAAGGGAAACCAGACCAGAACTTCCAAGTTCAGTTGGACAAAAGAGCATATATATAAAGGAAGAGACTAAAAACATCCTCCTAAACTAGAGCGAGAAAGACTGGGCGCTAACCTGACTAGGCCTGGCATGATTGCCTATAGACTGCCACTTCATTAGTCCTGAACGATGAAGTGTTTTTACACTTGGGGGTGCTCCTTCCCACCATTCGCCTGGCTCTTATTATCTTCCTTCTGTGAGGTCGTGTGAGTCTTCCTTATTTGAGTTGGTGCACCGTGTCCATCGGCAGGCGTGATGTACATGTGATATACATAATGTAGGTAGAGGTGGAACTAGGCAGCCAAATGCTCCATCTTGCTTTTCTGTTCCTTCTCTACCTCTACTAACAATTTGGTAATAGTTTCTAGACTGCTGAGGCGATGCATGATATCGTCCAACATTGTCTTGTTTTCCTTATTCTCCACTTGCCTGGCTTCTTCACTCTATGAAATTACTTTTCCGATCATCATCTTAGTTATCCACGCCATCTCCATTGTTTTGTGGAAGAGGGTTTCCCTGGGTTGCATGGCCCTCAGATCAATTACCCAATCTGCTTCATGTACCAATGCATCCCACGCTTTACCTTTGCACTTGTTCTTTAAATCCTTCTCCCATCGGGTGATGGTTGCCTTCCCCTTCGGCACAACCCGATTTTGGAAGGTTCCCTTCGCATCTTTGGTGGCCTGTGCTATTCTTGTTTGCCACCTCGGACTGTTCGAGACTTCCTTCCCAGGGGGGTTCCTTTTCCTGTGCGCTTGCTTTAGACGCGTCATCCTACTCTACATGTCGTAGCTCCTGTGTTGGTTACTCATCCTGTGCCTCCTGTTGCACTCCTTCTGATTGTGTCTATTGTTGTTGTCCCTCTTCTTATTGACCTTTCCCCACTGCGAGCCTGTCCTTTCAATCTTGGTTTGCTCGCGGTGATGTGCGCTTACATCAATTTTCCTGTTAAGGCTCGGATGGTCATGATGGGGCGTCCTTTGTCCCTGTGTGTTTACGGCCCTTG
>ML796687.1:0-21399 GCA_009831015.1 Picea engelmannii | reverse complement strand
CCATTTGTTGAGATATAGTCCTTGGGGGCCCATGAAATAAGGTTCGTTTCTAAAGATTAGGCTTCTGTCTTCTGCACTTTCAAAAACGAAGATGAAGAACCCTTTGCCTACGAAATAGCTCTTGATTCCTTCTTTGATTAACGGCTTCCAATTTCTCTGTGTCCACTCCTATACTGACTTAGGCGAGGGCCAGAGGCCCGTGAACTGGCCTATGAGCCCTTTCTCAGCAAGATTAAGAGCTGCTTTACATGTTTCTTCTTCAGGAAGAGCTACCGAAGGTATGGAATCCATCCTCTTAACGAACTTCTGCTGATTGGCTGAGGGCTGTCGCTTGGAGATCGAGTCCATCATTGCTTTGAAAGCAATTACTTCAGGAGGGGGCAAGGGAGGGTCCAGAGACACCGGATCCCCAGGGGGCGGCATGACTGATCTCTGGACAGACCCAGACGGCCCGTATGCTCGGCTAAAAAAGAGGAGGGGGGGTCAGGAAGGCCCTGGAGGGAGACCGGGAGGCCCAGCAGCAGGAGTTGCCAGGCAGGGAGGCCGCAGGAGGCAGCACGGGGGCGTAGAGCAGCTAGGTCACGGGGGCGCAGCTCGCAATTTTTTATTTTTTGAAAAACTATCCTAACATTAATAGAAGAATGTAACGTAATTAAAGACTATATAAAATTGTTTTCATTTTGAAAATGAGTATACTAAATCTCATCCTTACATTCCCTCACATAGATGATTTACTCCACTTTAGGATGAGGAATTAAAAATCTTAGATTATAAAACTTGAGAATAGTTTTTCATTTCAATAAATTTTATATCTCTTTAACTATATAAAATTGTTTTCATTTTGAAAATGAGTATACTAAATCTCATCCTTAGATTCCCTCAGATATATGATTTTTTTTTTTTTTTTGTAAGTGAGTGTATGGATCCATATTACTGAAGATAATATGATACAAAAGGTGGGCCTCCTGGTCTTCTTAGAAGGAAACCAGGTCAGGGGGTCCCTAGTTGCGCAAGTTGTAATTAACGAGGGTTGGTTCTGGTCTTCCACCAAGGGAAACCAGACCAGAACTTCCAAGTTCAGTTGGACAAAAGAGCATATATATAAAGGAAGAGACTAAAAACATCCTCCTAAACCAGAGCGAGAAAGACCGGGCGCTAACCTGACTAGGCCTGGCATGATTGCCTATAGACTGCCACTTCATTAGTCCTGAACGATGAAGTGTTTTTGCACTTGGGGGTGCTCCTTCCCACCATTCGCCTGGCTCTTATTATCTTCCTTCTGTGAGGTCGTGTGAGTCTTCCTTATTTGAGTTGGTGCACCATGTCCATCGGCGGGCGTGATGTACATGTGATATACATAACGTAGGTAGAGGTGGAACTGGGTAGCCAAATTCTCCATCTTGATTTTCTGGTCCTTCTCTACCTCTACTAACAATTTGGTAATAGTTTCTAGACTGCTGAGGCGATGCATGATATCGTCCAACATTGTCTTGTTTTCCTTGTTCTCCTCCTGCCTGGCTTCTTCACTCTATGAAATTACTTTTTCGATCATCATCTTAGTTATCCACGCCATCTCCACTGTTTTGTGGAAGAGGGTTTCCCTGGGTTGCGTGGCCCTCAGATCAGTTACCCAATCTGCTTCATGTACCAATGCATCCCATGCTTTACCTTTGCACTTGTTCTTTAAATCCTTCTCCCATTGGGTGATGGTTGCCTTCCCCTTCGGCACAACCTGATTTTGGAAGGTTCCCTTCGCATCTTTGGTGGCCTGTTCCATTCTTGTTTGCCACCTCAAACTGTTCGAGACTTCCTTCCCAGGGGGGTTCCTTTTCCTGTGCGCTTGATTTAGACGCGTCATCCTACTCTACATGTCGTAGCTCTTGTGCTAGTTACTCAACCTGTGCCTGTTGTTGCACTCCTTCTGATTGTGTCTATTGTTGTTGTCCCTCTTCTTATTGACCTTTCCCCACTGCGAGCCCGTCCTTTCAATCTTGGTTTGCTCGCGGTGATGTGCGCTTACGTCAATTTTCCTATTAAGGCTCGGATGGTCATGATGGGGCGTCCTTTGTCCCTGTGTGTTTACGGCCCTTGCTCGCTTGTGATCCGGTTGTGCTGCTCTTCATACCTATACCTATCCTGGTGGGTCCATTCGGGTTATCATCTGCCCCACATGCCTTACATCATTCGTTTCATGTGACTTGTTGCATGGTCTTTCACTCGTGCTTTCCCCATGCCTCTTACTGGCATACTGGCCTTGCTTCCGTTCGTCCGTCTGCTGCTTATTATAATCTTGCATGATGATTAGTGTCAGAGTATTGGGCCATCCTATCCTTCCTGGGGCCCATGTACCTTCCACAGGGCCTTGCAATATCCTCCTCGGTGTGGCCTTCCATGCTTGACCTGCCTTCATGATCTTTTTCCGCAAGGTGGTTGCAGTCTTTTCTGAGTTGTCTTTTTGGAATGTTGATCTAGGTGTCATCTTGTTTTGATCCTTCCTTGTCAACCCCCTTGTTGGTGAGCCTGTCCGCTAGTGCATTCACTGACCTTCACACCTAATGCAACTCCATTATGTTTAGAGTTCTCAGATGTTTCTGGATTTTCTGTAGGGAGTGAGCAAGGCACCAATGGTGTTGAACCTTGCCCACTTTGGTGCCATTTTGAAGTCTTTTCGCTATGTTGATAACCAGGGTGGAGTTACCTTCCACAATGATGTTTGTCATCCTTTCAAGACTTAGGATTTCGAGGCCAATTTCCAGGGCTCCAAATTCCACCACGTTGTTGGTTGAGTTTCCCATTCTCCCAGCATATAGTCGGATGATGTTGCCGCCACTATCTTTGATCATGTTGCCTGCCCCTGCCACTCCTGGGTTTCCTTTTGCTGCCCCGTCAAAGTTAAGTTTGAAGAACCCTGATGGAGGGGGAGTCTAGTTGCACGCTCCTATCTGGAGTTGCGGGTTATGCAATACGATTAGGCTGTTGCACCAATTTTTCAGTTGGAAAAGGTCCAGGATCCGGGAGTCTTGGTATGTGAGTTGCGCTTTCTCCATCTTGCAGTTGCGGCTCTGCACCGTTTCTCTTATTTGAGAGACTATTGTCTCTTTTATCCTCTCTGTTGGTATGCTTTTATTCCTGAAGATGCACCTGTTTCATTCTTTCCAGATTTCCCAGATGATCATCCCCGACATTAGAATCCAACAGAGGTTCACCATTTCATTTTCACTGTAATCCTCATTCCAGTTGTTGAAGGTTGCGCTGGTGTTCCCCCGGATCCTATTAGATTGGTGGAAGATGCATGTCGCCCAATCCCAAATCTATGTTGTATAATTGCATTCATCGAGGAGGTGGTTAGTTGTTTCCTCCTTGTCTAGAAAGAGATGGCAGTGAGAGGGCCCTATGAAACCCCTTTTCATGAGGTTCTCCCAAGTTAGAATTCGGTTGTGTAGAACAAGCCATTTGAACATTTTGATTTTTGGCCATTGGGGGCTTTTCCAAAATTTTTCCCACTGTTGCTCCAGATCTTCTTGGTCCTGACCCGCAATGTAATATCGTGCTTCTTTTAAGTTGAATTCACCCCCATTTTTCCTACCCCACCTCAATTGGTCCTCTTCTTCTGAGACCCCAATTTTCCTTTTTCCCAATTCCTACTCCACCTATTTTGTGATTGTTTCGGTCTAGGATCTATTTTGTGGCTTAAGTTTGTCCCAGATCCGCCACCTGGCGTTGCCTTCCCTTTGCTTCCAGTAATGATGGATTTTTGTTTTGCCTTGCCCAATCATTTCCTGTTGAAGCTCCTCTATGTCTGGATTTTTCATTCTAGGTTCCTATTGCCATGTCTCCTCCCAAAACCTTGTTGTTCTACCATTTTTGACTTCCTAGAAGCTGTGTTTCTGGATCCAGTGTTGTTGTGCCAGGCAAGATTCCAGATGGTTGATCCCTCCCTTGTGCCCATGAACCGAATTTGCTCTGGTTTGCTTATGTTCAAGGCATACTTGGGATTCCATAGGTTTGTCCATGGTACCGAATTGTCTTTTACCCATCTCCACCAGAGCTTTGCGCCGTAGGCTTTGTTGGTTACCAGTGGGTCTTGTAACCCTAGGCCGCCTTTGCTTTTTGGTTTGCATACCTTATCCTAGACCACCAGGGCCCATTTTTTTTTATGTTCTGCGTCGTGCCATAGGAAGTCTTGTCAGATGTCTCTTATCTTTTGTAGAATTCCTTTGGGGGCTGGGAACACTGGCATAATATACATCAGGATTGCTTGAAGAACTGTTTTGGTGAGGATAAGCCTTCCAACTAGGTTTAGGGCTCTATATGTCCATTTTTTTACCCTCTCCTGCATTTTGCTTATAACTCCTTCCCACATGGCCTTGGTACAGGCTCTGTTCATCAGGGGGATTCCCAAGTATTTCGTTGGGAGCATTTTGCATTCAAACCCCAGAATGTTGACTAGGTTGCGTTGAATTGCTGGATTAGTGTTGAAGAAATATATCATGGATTTGGAGTGGTTGATTTCTGCCTCTAAGGCTTCCTCGAAGTCATCTAATATTCTTTTAAAATACTTTTCTTCCTTTACCTTGGGTGTGCCATGGAGTAGGGTATCATCAATGAACTGTTGGTGTGTGGAGGTTGGACAATTTTCATAAGGTTTGATACCTTTTATTTCCCCAGCTGCAGTTGTGCTTTTTATACTTCTGCTTAGCCCTTCCATCATTAGAATGAACATGAAGGGGTACAACGAGTCCCCTTGTCTTATGCCTTTGGATGGACATAAAGGTTTGGTTGGGGCTCCATTGATTAGTAGCGAGTAGCTTGTCGTTGAGACTAGAGTGACTATCCAGTTGATCTAGTGCTGGTCAAACCCAAAAGCTTATAGAGTCTTAGCCATGTATTGCCATATTATTTTGTCATAAGCCTTCGCCAAATCAAGTTGGATTATCATCCCCCCTCTCCTTTGGATTTTCAATGTGTGAATGATCTCATAGGCTTGGATGATATTGTCTAGGATTTGTCTGCCTTCCACAAAACCTGCTTGTTCCTGTGAAATCAGTGTGGGAAGTAGTAGCTTCAGTCTATTGGCTATGACTTTGGATATTATCTTGTAAACTACATTGCATAAAGCTATAGGCTTGTAGCGATCTGGGGTTCTAGCTTCATTTTGTTTCGGGATTAGAGTGATCATTGTGGCATTTAAAGATTTTAGGATGGATGTCGATCTCCTGGAGTCCTCCACCACCCCGTAAATATCATGCTTAACCACTTCCCAACAGGATTTGAAGAATTCCACTGTGAAACCATCCGGGCCTGGGGCCTTTTCGTTGGGCATCTCCTGGACCACTTGGTCAATTTCTTCCTTGGCAATGGGTTTGCTTAAGCCAACATTTTTCTCCTCTGTGACGAGCTTGGGGATATGATGAATTATTCTTTGTATGTCCTCTGATCTATCTTGGTTTGGTTTCCTAGTGGGATTCTCTTTCGATCCTGTCTTGATCCCTAATCTTCAATATTTTGTTGTGGGATCTTCTTGCAATAGTTGTTCTATGAAAAAACTTGGTATTCCTCTCCCCTTCCTTTAGCCACCTTATTCTGGACTTTTGACGCCACAGGGTTTCTTCCTGCAGACATCTTGCTTCCCATTCCTGGGTCAAATGGATCTCTTCTTTTTTCCGATCCTCTGTGTATCCCTGTTTGATGCATTGTTCCTGTAGTTTCCTCATTCTGTCCTCGATGCTCTTTTTCCCCCGGTTTATATTTCCAAAGACTTCCTTGTTCCACTCCTTAAGTTTTAGTTTTTTGTAAAGTTTGAACATCCTTGTCCCTTGGTCCGGAAGTTCCTCCCACCACCATTGGTTGATGTTCTCCTTGAAGGTGGGATGGTCGATCCAGAACTTCTCAAATCTAAATGGTTTGTTCTTCGGTGTGGTTTGAAATTTTGCTTCTAGTTGAACTGGCCAGTGATCTGATCCCCCCCATGGGAGGATGTTGCAGTCCAAAGTTAGTCCTTGTAGCATGATTGATTCTGACACCAAGAATATGTCTAGCCTTGTAGCTATTTGGTGTTGACCTAGTCGTTTTTTGTTCCAGGTGAACTGACCGTTGCTGGTCTTGATGCCCACAAGCTTCATTGTGTCAATGAATGCTTAGAAATCTTCCGCATCTCTATCCAGTCTCCTGGTGCCTCCTTTTTTCTCCGCGAGTGTAGTGATGATGTTGAAATCCCCTGCCAAGATCCAATGGAGGTTGTGGGTACGCTCCTTTAGATTCTCTTGGTCGAGGAGCAATCTCCTTTTTTCCTCCATCACCCGGGGGCCATACACATTAGTGCATAGAATTTCCTCTGTGTTCCCTATAATTTGCATATTAACAGAGAGTGTGTTTCTCGTGGCTTCTGCTGCAAGTAGGTTCACCGATTGTGGGTTCCACAAGGTGAGGATACCTCCCGCCGTCTTTTGGCTTTCAACAACCAACATCTTGTACTTCCTCCAATGTTTTTTATTGATTGTTTCCATTCTGTCTAAAGTGCATTTTGTCTCTTGAATGAAATATAGGTCAGGTTGTTCCTTACTCAATCTATTTTTAAGGATTCTTTATTTTCTTGGGTTGTTTAGGCCTCTTATATTCCACGTTATGATCTTCATTTAAACATGTGGGGGGGAGTTGGGGAAGATATTTTTAATCTTAATTGAATTTATCAGTGGGGATCCTAGTTCTTGTAGGGCTACACTATTTGATTTTTTGCCTTTCTTCCACCTTTCCTGCTTGGGCGAGTGTTGTGGCTATCCATCGTCTGTTTTGATTCCCAGGTGTCCTATCTCGCCATGCACGTGCTTGATCCCTCTAGATTTCTCTTCCTCCCTTAGGAGGAAGAGATATTGAATGCGATCGAGTTGCTCCGCTGGCACATTGTCTACTCCCTACCTTTTCCATTGCTCTAGTATATTCGGTAGATCTATTCCTTCCCTTTCCACAATATCTCTGAGATCTGGGTCCTCTGTTCCTACCTCACTTGGAGTCATCTCTGAATCTCCGTCTGCTTCCTGCATTGGGGTGTTGGCATCTTTGTTTCCTGCTTCCCTAGGTGCTACCTCCATGTTCTCCTTTGTTGCTTGGAGTTTTCGTGTTCTCCTGAGTTGCATGTTCCCTCACATCCTTATCTTTTGTCTTTTCTGTCCCTCCTTCTTCCCCTTGGTTGGACCTATCCCTTCCTTCTGTTCTAAGCTTGGCTTCTGGGTTGCTTCCTGTTGGGGCCTTGCCTTGTCTCTTATTTCCTCTGCCTTTGTGATTTGGCTTCACAAAATTGTCCTCATCCTGTTGTAGCTTGGTGTTTTCCGTTTCTTGTTTTTTGTTAAGAGGACATTCTCTTAGTAGGTGTCCATGTTCATGACATCTTCTGCATTGAAACAAGATCTACTCATATTCTATGCTTTGTATCCATTCCTCATCCCTAAACTACAGGCTTATGGCTTCTGGGAGCGCTTCTGAAACATCCATCTCGATGCAGATCCTTGCGTAGGATGCATATCTGCCTTTTAGAGTAGCTTCCGATGTCTTGACATATTTTCCGAGCTTGTTCCCTATGGCTTCAAAGGAGGATGGAAGCCAGTAGTCTAGCGGTAAGGAGTAAATCCTTAGCCAGACTGGGACATTTTTAAAGGTTTCTTTCTCTGGGGAGAAATTTTCCTTCCATGGATGCATGTACAGACCCGTTGAGGTGTGGAAATATGCCCCCGCTCAAAGACTTTATCCCTGTCCTCTAGGTTCATAAAGACCACGGTGATGAATCCTTTCGATCCCATGTGGAGTTCCACTTCTCCACTTGGCTTCCAATGGTATTTTATCTAGTTGCGCAACATTTTTTCTGTGGGCCACATGCCCATGAACTTGCAGATAAGTGCATGCGTCTTCATCTAATCCCAAAAGAGTTGTGTTTGGGGGTCTTCCAGTATAACCTTGGGTATCAGTGTTGTTTTAGGTTTGCACGGGTTGCACCCCTCTACCCCACTGGGGTTCGTTGTTTTTTGCGTGTCATTCGAGGCTTCTCTGGCTCCTTCCCCCATGTGATCACTTTTTTCTTGGTTGCCCTCTTGGTTCTTTTCCGATTTTGATCCCGAGGTACTTGTTAGAGGTTCTTTGAAACCACCGCCTCGTGGGCCTTTCCCTCTATCCACCACTACCTGCTTGGATGAGGGGGTTGCATTCCCTCCCCCTTTGGTGACCATACTGGCCGTTGTTGAGACCGTGACTGTCAAACCCTAGCTTGAAAATTTCTCCACAGTCACGCCTTCGAATCTATAGCTTATGGTAATGATGAAAAATTCCCTCACATAAATAATTTACTCCACTTTAGAACGGGGAATTAAAAATCTTAAATTATAAAACTTGAGAACAATTTTACATTTCAATAAATTTTATCCTTTTCTAACGTTCAACGTGTAATTAAAATAAATCTTATCCATTAATAATTAGAATAAATTAAAAACTTTAAATGATTTTTAAACTATATTATAATGGCAATTTCAAATTTCAATATTAGAAAGCCTCTTCCAAACTAAGAAATTGGCATCATAAATCTCATTGTATTAAAAAAAACACCTAAGAGATTGGCATCATATATCTAGTTGTATACAAAATACCAAAAAAGGTGAGATATATGATACCAATATTATCATAAACCACCTCTTTGAATTTTAGAATTCTTACTTTTCAATAAATTAAAATACTTTTTAACACATTTGATAAATTAAAATACTTTTCAATATATTTGATAATCATTTTAATTGTAGAAAACTCTCAAGGGGTGAACTTAAAGGAATATTATAGGAATATAACCATTGAACACTTTCAAATGAGCTCCTAACCCATAATAAATTACACATTAAGAATTTAGCTTCGTTGAATAATAATAATAATAAGACATACCTTTCATAATAATCTCTATATCATGATAGAGATAAAAATGTTATTTATTGGATTTGGGTGCACACGTGGATTGTTAATAAGACATACCTTTGATAATAATCTTTATATCATGATAGAGATACAAATGTTATTTATTGGATTAGGGTGCACATGGATTGTTAAAAATATTTTTATTTAGTTATTTAAGAAAATTTTATACAAAATGTAAGGAATGTTTTTCAATAATCAAGTAAATATGTACGATTTAAATCATCTCTAATAACATTAGAGACATCCAATTAAAATAATCTCTTAAACTATATTTTCAATGGTCCATCACTTTTACACAAAGGCCATTAAAATATTTTACCGCGTGTAACTTGTATAAAAGCTTGCATTTAAATTTTCAATAAATGTATTTTACTGAAATATGAATAATGTATTTTTTCAATCAATTTTTTTTAATGAAATATGAATCATTTAGTTTCTATACAAAATTGCATGATAGTTTGCTTAGTTATATAAAATAGTGAGATATATTTAAATGCAAATATCTCTTTAATACATAAGTTAATGTTTTCTTTATTTTCTTTTATTTCCATGATTTTTAATAAAGTTGGAGAGAAAGCAATCGTACTCGTCCTTTACTAAAAAGCTACGACAGCGCTCCATTTCTAGAGTTTTTTAACTTCGGGTTTTGGCTGACTGTTAAGAAGCTACGTGGAAGTCATCGAAACGTAGAATGAGAATCGAGTCAAAATTGACAGTTGGGTAGCGGAAATTGCTGGTTGTTATGACTAGCATAGTCATAAGTCACTTGTGGTTGGTGAACGCTGAAATAACTGAGCCCTGGGCATTAAATAACGACAGAACCCTGTGTATTAAATAACCCACGCGGTAAGACGACGCGGTAAGAGCTCCACTTAGGAAAATGCCGCCCAGTAAATAATAGTTGGAGTAAAAATCGTGGCTGATAAACTTGGGCTCTTTAGAAAATGAAACGCTAATTACTTAGAGGTGGAAATCAGCTAGCCATCATAGTAAATTTTAAATATGATTAAATAAAAGTAAAAAAATAAACATGTAAACGGATGTCTTTATAATAGTGAGGAAGTTAGTGGTTGAAATCACAACCATTGATTTATTGGGATGACTAAGAATATTCCAACAATATTTAATCTTGTCCATACAAAACTGATTAAGTACTAAAAACATATTAAATGTGCCCATTATCAATAGATATACGCCTTTCGACGTAACCAAATCCATGGCATTCACACGTTTTGTATATTGCCTGCTTCTAAAAACATATTAAATGTGCCCATTATCAATAGATATACGCCTTTCGACGTAACCAAATCCATGGCATTCACACGTTTTGTATATTGCCTGCTTCATCCCCAATTTCCCAGATGCATCCTTGATCCAAGTTTTCCTTGGCATAAATAAGTTCCTGGGCATCCTTCACCCTTTTTGGAAAACAAAAAATATATAAAAAAATATTGCACTTCCATTTTCAAAATTGACCAAGCTATTGTCAATGAGTTTATTCCGAATATTGGTTGAACTAATTAATTTTTTCTCAAAGTATTTATGAATATCAAGTTGTGTGATATTAGTCATTGTAATAAATATATCTCAAACTATGAAGGCTTTCTTTACTCTCTTGGTTATGTATTTTTTTTTCTAGCTAAGTTTTAAGTCTTAGTTCTTGAAAAGTACCCTATTCCCAATTGGAGAACACATCATCCATTTGTATAATATGCAAAGCAATACACACCAAAACTAAGTTTCCATAGAAGATACTTATTGACTATCACCTCACAATTACAAAGCTCTACACCCAAGAGAAAACATTGTGCCTTGGATACACAAAGGTAAATTCCAAATATCCGATTGCAAATATTTTGGCCTTTATTCCAATTTTGACTATTATTATTGTAACAAAGCCAAATAGTCTTCACATAATGTTTCTCATCCATTCCATGTTTCCATGTTAGGGTTTTGTCGTTAACTCCCTAATTTAAGGTATTTAGGAATTAGTTAATTAATGTGAGTGGTCATCTTCTTTAAATAAGATCCATTAAGTAGTTGATGTGTGGTTACTCATTGTAAAAGAATAATCTTTATTAAATAAAATTCACTAGGTTGTTAGTGTGTGGTTGCTCAATGCAAAAGAGTAATCCTTATTAAATAAGGACCACTAGGTAGTTAGTGTGTGGTTACTCAATGTAAAAGAGTAATCTTTATTAAATAAGACCCACTAGGTACTTGGTACTAATTAATGATGAGACCACATTGAGTGCATTAGGGTTTGGGTAGTAAGAAATCATTTATAAAGGTAGGAAGCTATTTAATGTTTTGTCAAGTATTTTTATTATATTTGACCTCTACTCATTCAAAGGTCACCCCTTGAAGAGACCTATGAACATTTCTCTCTTCCTGTATTATCAATATAAGGGTTAATATTTTGCAAGTTCAATATCTTGTTCTTCCTATTTTACATTCTACAGTTTATGTTTCTTCCAATATTGCTCGTAATTCATTGTTTTTTTTATATAACCACATTACAAGTGGTATTAGAGCCCTATAACGTGCATACATGCACCTAAAGTTTAGACCTTTTTTGTAGGCTATAGACATGTTTTGTCATCTTTAAACACAAATATATATTTTTCAATGACTAACACTACTACTAGGAAGTGTGCACGCATGGCATACAAGTGGGGTCACCTTGTTGGATGCCCTTGTACACCTCTATTGGTGGCTAGCAAGAAATACTACATCAAACAAAATATGCTCGCATATTCAATCTTCCATTTACCCTCAGGAATATCTAAACCCCACTTGGCATACTTGAAACTAGCTTTACAAAATTATGTTGATCATTTTCTTTCTATAGTACACAAAGTACACCACTTAGGGATATCACTATTACATACCTAGGAATTGGGTAATACAACTACTAGCTTGTCTACATCATTGTGGGGGAAATATCCTAAACAACTACTTGTATGAATCTCATCATGTTCGTGTAGCTCTTTAGTAACCCTCTTGATGGACCTAAGTGGTCTCATGACTACCGTGAGAATGGAAAACCAGCTCAAAAACTTGGAAGACAAGTCAACAAACTTCCCGACTTGGAAGAAAAGATTTATCACCTCAATGCATTCACTCAAAAACTCAGTTCTAACCTCCACACAGACCTCCAAAATCAAATTTCCTCTTTCAAAACCTCCATTGATAGTCAAGTTAACATTTGGAATGATCATACCTAGCTAATGGATCATTGTGAATCTTCATTAAGTAGTGGTTGTGATAATGGGCCATCATTTTAGGAAACTCCCAACCATATGATGCATAGATTACCTAATATCAATTTCAATAAGTTTGATAGCGGCGATCTAGAAAGATTGGTGGGCTAATTGGAACACTATTTTTTATTCCAAGGTATTGATGATGGACAACTAAAACTGTTAGTTTTTTACTTATACAACTAGCAATTACAATTCTTCTTTATTATTATAATCATTTAACACATTAGATGCATAAATAAGATCACTTAAAGAGAGTCAATCACAGAAACAATAGAGAGACACAAATTATCCTGGGAAACCCTCATGGGGAAGAAAACCCAGCAAAAACTTCCTCAATATAGATGGACCAAAAACAAAGCAGAATATGCTCCTCTACTCCTTCACTAGGAAAGAGTAGCACACTACTTAACCAAGAGATACCAAGAGATAGACCAAAACCCTCCTTGACGTCACCCCCAGTTGTAGTAGCTACTCCTACAAGACTTGCACACTTTTTCCTCTTGTTGCAGAGCACATAAGTGAGTGTGCAAATGAGGTGCTAGCCTCCTTTATAAATAGTATTCTGGCCTCCCTTAATTAGGTCTGGTTTGACCTGTCACTTTACCCTTTTAATTTACATTTAATTGTCAAGGCACAAAAGGGCCGACTTTTATAAAGGCACAATATGGCCTAATTAAAAAATATTATTCAACACTCCCTCTTAGGTAGAATATTCTTCGAAGTTACAATATTTCAACACCCCCCCTTAACAAGAAGGGTATTCTACTGACAACATCAATAAAAAATGATTTCACTCAGTACAACATCAAGAGGAGGAGACATCATCATCAACATATGGAACACTGTCTGTCATATCTATAAATCATCAAAAGTTTTTCTCATCATCAACATCAATAGAAATTGAGCATCGTCATCATCTGCACTGCAGAGATGGAGTAACATCATCATCAACAACAATACGAAGTTGGAACATCAACATCAACAACGCGAGCTGGAACAACAACATCAACAACACGAAGCTGGAACAACAACATCAATGGCACAAAGTTGGAACAACAACATCAACAACATGAAGCTGGAAAAACAAAATCAACAACATGAAGCTGGAACAACAACATCAATGGAAACAAAATGAGACAGGAGTATCACAACAACAATAATAACAAAAACAATGGGAACTTCGATAGACCGTCCATCCAGACCTTACGAGATCTTTCCAGGGATAATAAAATCCCCTAGGATATAAATCCTAACAAAATGCCACACCACTGAACACAACAAGTATATACATACATAGGCACTATGACAGACCGTCCATCCAGAACTTACAGGATATGTCCCGAGATGATCAATCCCCTAGGATATAAATCCTAACAAGTTGCCCTGCTGGTGGTCAAGATACCATATTATCATCAAAATCACTCCCCCTTTCGAGGGAAGTCGTTTCGGACTATACCAAGCTTGTCTTAGAAGTATTCAAACTTCACATGAGACAAAGGCTTAGTCAACACATCTGCTACCTTCTCATATGTGCCAACATACTGGAGCTGAACACAGCTCCCTTCTGTACAATATCACAAATGTAGTGGTACCAAATATCAATGTGATTTGTCTTATCATGGAACACTGGGTTCTCTGTCATCTTTATGCAACTTTGGTTATCACAAAAGATCATGATAGCATCCATCTCTAGGTCAAATAGACCTGTCAACAAATTTCAAAGCCATATGGGTTCACAACTGGCGGAGCATGCTGCAATGCTGCAATGTAATCCTCTTCTACCGTACTGAGAGAAATACTTGATTGCTTCCTGCTTTTCCACAAAGTCATGGCTGATCCTAAACTGAAACAACATCCTGAAGTGCTTTTTCTGTCTGAAGCACTTCCAACCCAATCTAAATCAGTGTAGCCAGACAATCTGAAGTCACAATCTCCAGTATAACTGAGGCCATAGTCCAATGTACCCTTAAGGTATCTCATCACATGCTTTGCAACTACAAGGTGAACACGTCTGGGCTCCACCAGATACTGACTCGAGGTGTTCACAAAAAAACATATATCTGGTCCGGTATTCGTCAGATACATCAATGAACCAATCATATGTCTGTATAGAGTAACATAACTTATTTCTAACAAAGTATCAACCAATAAATTCAAATTCATCACCATAGGAGTGGACACGGTTCTACAGTCCATCAAGTTGAATCTCTTCAGAATTTTTACAACATACTTTCCTTAACTAAGGAAAATCTCTTTTGGGCTCTGCCATACTTCAATACTTAAGAAATATTTCATCGGGCCTAGGTCATTCATTTCAAATTCAGAGACAAGCTTCTTCTTACAATCTATGATGATCTTTTCTTCATCTGTCAAGAATAAGTCATCCACATATAGAAACATTATAATTGGTCCATCATTCTCAATCTTGAAGTAAAGGTTGGGATCAATTTTACTCTTGGTAAATCCCAAGCTCATCAGAAAACTATCAATCCTGCCATACCAAGCTCTTGGAGCTTGCTTCAAACCATACATAGCCTTCTTCAATTTGCAGACATGAGTCTTCCTGTCTTGTACTTTGAACCAATTTTTTCACATAAACTGGTACACTTGCTCAACTACAACTCAATCTGCACAATCATGTGCTAGCTCTATGTGCTTTCTGCAAAACACTATTTGTCTCACTGCCTGAGTGTATGTCCTATACTCTCTCTACAACTATTCCTTCTGGAACTGGGACTCTGCACCTACAATTTCTATTTCTGAAGATGAGAATGATTGCTCTATTCTCACTATAGATGTTGAACTCTGAGAGTAGCTCCTCTATTCTATCATGGCAACAACTTCATCTGAAACTGAGAGTGGCTAATACTGAAGGTATATTTTCTTCTTTCATGGAGGTAACTCAATCTCAAATACATGGACTGCTCCCTCAAAATCTCATAATGTATTAGAATCATGGTTGTTCTGACTATCTTCACGAACAGTGGAACTATTTCTTCGATTACTGTAGCAAGTGTCTCGTCATAATCTTCTCCCTCTTGTTGTGAGAATCCTCTGGACACAAATCATGATTTGTACATCTCTATACTATTATCTGCAGCATTCTTGATCTGTTAGATCAATCTTGGAAGTCACCATTGTCTTCCCTTATGGTCTTAAGGAAAAATCCATATCCCAATCCTTCTTACGAGCTTACTCCTCTGTCATTTAAACAAGTGAATCTTCTCACGAGATTTCATGTCTCCTAGAGGTCTTTGAAGCTACGATATAGTCTTCTCAACTCATGGCATATGTATGTCAGTCCTAGAAGATGTCTCTTTTTCCCATCTGATCCTTTTTGAGATTAGGCTTACTCTGAGTCTCCATGCTCCCTCTGAAGCTTGACTCCCTATGAGTCTATATAATCTTTGGAGCCATCTTCTCCCTTTGATATGTCTCATCAATACTATATGTCTTTCCATCCTGTAAAGTGTCATGGGCCCATGCTGGTCTCTTTATGGTTACTGCATTGATTCTGGGTAGCCCCTTCTGGCTCTACTAATTGTTCCTGATGATTTGAAGAGTGATTAACGATACCAAAGGGACTTGTTCGATCATCTTTGGAGCCTTCTTCTCCTCATAATTTGTCTCCATATGCAATGTTTTTTATCTAGAAAAAGTAGCTTCTTCTTCTTCTTCTTCTTTGGTACATGGATGTATATGGTCATATATACATATTGGATATTCTTCTCCATGTCTCATCTAATATGTTTCCACCTGCAACCATCACTATATCTCCCTAAGGGTTATCACCTATGACCTTCCTAGAGCAAGAACAACATGTGAGAAACAATAGACAAGAATAATACTCTTTATACTAATAATAGAAATAATAGCGAGAAAAATCGTCACAATAGCTCCTTCAGAGCAATCACTTGTGACCTGCCTGAAACAAGGGTCAAAAGTAAGAAATACAATAATAAGAAATTAGAGCAACACTCTTCTAGTGTTGTGATCAATCATTCCTCCATGGTAACTTGGAAACAAAACAAGAAGTTTCTCCTAGAGGAGATTATGGTTATATCTAGTAAATGATTACAATAAGCATTTATCTTAATAATTCTCACATGCTACTAAGTATAAAACTTTTCAAATATTGCTATCACAACTATAGTGTTTATTTTTAATGAGGCAGTTATCAAACTTGACATGTGCAAATTTTAATCTTATCAACTTAATCAATCAAACCTGGAACCTAGAGTCTTGTCCTCAAGAATGAGTGTTGTTTCTTTTCTTCTGAGTCTCCTTCACTCAATATGACAAGTATTCTCTTCAACTTGTCCTCTGTACTAAGATAATAAGATTTCTTGACATAAATCTGAGTTAGAGAATACAATCTATAATCTCAACCTTAATCAATCTAATAGTTTTGAATTTAATTTTGACCAATGGTTAATATGATAATAATAACTTCAATAGATAAAAATACAATCTAGATGTTCATAAGATCATAACAAAAAGAGGCATATTAAATTGATCAAACTTGAGGTGCCTTGTTCCTATGAATGTGCTGGATCTGAGATCCTTCTAGATCTATGATTGTTGTTTAGACAAAATATCCTTTCTTCTGCAAATACCCTTTAGAATAATGATACAATTTAAACATATGTAAGTACATACCTATGACAATATCTTGCTAGGGTAAGGAACACTAGGACAATAAAACATCAGTCCCAACACTTCTAAAAAACTTTCACCGCCATTGGTACTGCAACTGGTGCTGCAACTGGAATGGAGGAAATGACACAAAGGAATTGGCACTGCAACTGCAACTTTAAATACAACTATCGTTGATACGTCAACTGCAACTGATACTTCAACTGCAACTGCAACTGCAATTGCAACGTAGGGTTTTATGAGGAAACCCTAATTTTTCAAATTTTATATTTCAGAATTTTGATTCAGGGACTAGATGCACCCTCCTAGGGTGAGCTCCTAGATGTGGTTACTTTCTTCAACGTCCTCCTCAAACAAGGAAAACGTCATACTTAGGGTTTATGCAGAAACCCTAATTTTGCAGCAGCTGCAATATTGAAACTGAATCTTGGAGAGGGTGCGCTGAAGCTAGCCGCTTCTTATAAACTATGATTTGGTCTCTTTCAAACCTCTCTCTTATACCTTGTTAATGTTTTACTTATACAACTAGTAGTTGTGGTTCTTCTTTATTATTATAATCATTTATCACATTAGTTGCATAAATAAGATCACTGAAAGAGAGGCAATCACATAAACAATAGAGACACACAGATTATCCTGGGAAACCCTCATGGGGAAGAAAACCCAGCAAAAACTTCCTCAATATAGATAGACCAAAAACAAAGAAAAATATCCTCCTCTACTCCTTCACTAAGAAAGAGTAGCGCACTACTTAACCAAGATATACCAAGAGATAGACCAAAACCCTCCTTGACATCACCCCCAATTGCAACAACTACTCCTCCAAGACTTGCACACTTTTCCCTCTTGTTACAGAGCACAAGAGTGAGTGTGCAAATGAAGTGCTAGCCTCCTTTGTAAATAGTATTCTGGCCTCCCTTAATTAGGTCTGGGATGGCCTATCACTTTACCCTTTTAATTTACATTTAATTGTCAAGGCACAAAAGGGACGACTTTTACAAAGGCACAATAGGTGCTAATTAATAAATATAATATAACAATATTATTCAACACTCCCTCTTAGGTAGAATATTCTTCGAAGTTACAATATTTCAACAAAAAATTTGTGTGAGGATCTATATATAGATATGAAACATTGGTATTGGTGGAAATGACATAGGAAGGCATATACATGAAACATTACTTGGAACTAAGTTGTGAAGTCCATTTACGGTATATTTGAAATTGGTACTATTTTTTGGAGGATATTACCCAGTTGAGCCAAATTAGCATAATGGAATAATTTACTACTACCTTTGTGAGATTGATAATTAAAATAGAAGGTATGATTGACGAGTTTTTCAAGGAGTGTTTTATCAATTGTCCCAAGGAGAAAATTAAAGCACATAAATGATAGCTCACTAGACTTGGAAGTTGATTGACAATATCAAGTATGGGATGGTGATCGTCTTAACCGATAGTGGTTGCACCCATAGTTTTAGTCATCGTTGAGTGACAAAAGAAACCAATTTTTATGTCTATGTGGTGCATAATTTTCAAGTCATGATAGCCAATGGAGGTATGATGAAATGTGATGGTAAGTGTGAGAATGTGAAACTGAAAATGGGGGATTGTTTCCTTAAATTAAACATATTTTCTATCGAAATGGGAGGTTGTGATGTAGTTATGGGAGTAGAATGGGTATGCATATTGGGTCCTGTTGTAATGAATTTCAAGGATTTATACATGATGTTTAATAAGGAAGACTATAAACACACCCTCAATGGTCTCTATTCAAGTTCACCATAATTTATAAGCTCTCACCATATAGAAAATCTCTAGAAGAAAGGACACTTAGGAATTATTACCCAACTTAGTGCCATCCAAGGTATGGATACATCCACTAAGGAAATTAATCTTGATTGAAAGTTGGTTTTAGACAAACATCACTAAGTATTTGAAACACCCCATGACTTACCCCCTTTGCATGGAAAACATGATCATGGCATACCATTGATTCCAAGTAGTTAATAGCCCAATGTATCTCCTTATAGATATCCTTTTGCACAAAAATATGAGAATGGAAAATACCATTGAAGAATTGTTGAGGCATGAGTGACATTTCCTAGCACTAGCCCCTACTTTTCCCCAGTCGTCATGGCATTGAAGAAACAAGGCAACTATCACACACATTTGAACTTCCATGCTCTTAACAAGTTTATAGTCAAAGACAAATTTCCCATCCTAGTCATTGATGACCTCTTGGATGAGCTTCATGGAGCACATTTATTCAGTAGGTTGGATCCTTGCTTTGAATATCACAAAATTTGAATGAAGAAAGTAGACTTTCCTAACACTGCATTCCACACACATAAATGGAATAATGTTTTTTTGGTAGTGCATTTTGGTCTTTGCAATGCCCCATCCACCTTTTGGAGCCTTATGAATATGATTTTTTGGCATTTTGTATACAACTTTGTTCTTGTCTTCTTTGATGATATTTTGATTTATAGTGATACTTTGGAGGTGCATGTGGCACATGTTAATCAAGCCTTATAATTACTTCGAGATAAATAGTTTTTCATCAAACATTCCAAATGTTGTTTCGCTTATAAATTGGAATACTTGGGTCAATTTGTCAACAAGGAAGAGATGTGAGTACATCCAAAGAAAATTGAAGTTATGAAAGACTAGCCACACCAAAGACATTGAACATATTACATGTAGAATTTCAGACCCATCAAACTTCTTGCTAAAAAACAATGTCGTTGTGTGGATTAATGTAGTAGAGTAGGTATTTTACACATTAAAGGAAGACATGTGTACTACTCTAGTCTTATTTTTGTTAAACTTGACTAGGACTTTCATATTGGAATGTGACGCCTTAGGGAAAGAAATTGATTTAGGTTGATGCAAGATAGGAATCCATTGGAATTCACTAATACAATTATGTGATAGAAACTTAGGTAAGTTGAAATATGAGAAAGAAATGATGGCCATCCTTGATGTTGCAGAGATGTGGCACCCATACCTCATTTCGAGGTGATTCCAAATCAAGACATACCATCATATATTGAAATAATTTTTGGATTAGTTTTTGTTATTAACAAAGCACCAAATGTGGGACACTGATATTTTAGGTTATGAATACAAGATCATATACAAGAAGGGAAAGGAGAACGTGATGGTTGATGCCTTGTCTAAGAAATAAGAGGAGGAAGGGCCCCTATTTTCATTTTTCATACCAACACATGACAATTTTTTTCAAATCATCCTATAACTGAAGGAGGACCCCAATCCCATGTCAACTACACTTGTAAACATGACACCTTGAGGTATAAATGGAATGTATTTTTGGTGTATAAATTTGCTTTAAAATTATAGGTGTTAGGGGAATTGCATTACTCTCCCACTAAGGGTCGCTCTAGATTTCAAATAACATATGAAAGGACTAAACATTCATTATTTTGGAATGGTATGAAGAAGGGAATCCATACATTGGTAACTGAGTGTGATGCATGTCAAAGGAACACGGGTGAAACAATGAATCCGCTATGACATTGCAACCTCTACCTATACTTGCAATTATCTGGGTTGGCATTTCCATGGATTTTATTGTTGGTCTTCCTAAAGCTAGAAAATTTTTTTCCATCATGGTGGTCACTGACCACCTTTCCAAATATTCTTACTTTTATGCACTATGTCACCCATTTAATCCTTCCACAGTAGAAAAATTCTTCATGGATCATATTTTTAAACTAGATGGCATGCCTAATTCCATTATGATGTATCATGATCCCACCTTCACTAGCAAATTCTAGTAGGATTTGTTTAAACTATAAGGCACCTAATTCAAAATGATTATATATTATCAATACCCAAATAGATAGTCAAATAGAGGTGGTCAATAAGCACTTGGAAACTTATGTGATATTCTACATTGGAGTGACAATGCCAATGTATTAAAAACTCCATTAGTTTTCACCTTAGTGACAAGACCAATGGATTAAAAAATATATTAGTTGTCACCTTAGTGACAAGGACAATGGATTAAAATATCACCTTATAATGTTGTCTATGGATTAAAAACTCCATTAGTTGCTTAATACTCGCTAGGAGCATCTAATGTTCAATAAGTGGATATGACTCTAGCCACAAGCTACCATTCTCTGTACAATTAAGGACAATTTGGTTTTCAGTCAAAATAAAGTGAAACAACAAGTAGATCAACATCATTCTAAGAAATCCTGTATACAAGGGGATTGGCTGTTCATTTGTCTCCAACCTTATAAGTGACAAGGGGTCTTCACTCGGTGAACAAGTGACATAACACTTGAGTTCTTGGGATACTAAGGAATACCCTCAATTTTACTAGATATTGATAAATACCTCCCAAAATCCTTTTGTTGAAACCCCCTCCCAATGCATTGTTCTAATAAAAAACAAAAAAACCTATTTTACTAGATACCCCTTTTTATACCCCCCAATACCCCACATTCCCCCCATTTTGAGGGTTTTATGAATGAATGTGATAAGAGATTGATCAACACAG
>ML796686.1:167646-178663 GCA_009831015.1 Picea engelmannii | reverse complement strand
ATCCAACGGCTATTAGGTTTTTCAGCCGAGATCTGACGGCTCAAACAGGTTCCTAACTTGTGTGCTCTCCCACGACTTCCTGGATGTGGAAAGATCAATGGTCCGGATGCTCTCATGGACCTTGGGGATCTACGGTCCCGATCTCTTCGCTACCCACGAAGACACAGAAAGTCACCGGGGTAAGACACTTAACATCCTACTTTCTCCTACCAAATCTAATGGTCATGAGTGACCACAGATTTCCCGACGAGATCTCGTCCGTCGATCAACACCTATCAAGGTTAAGGTACTTATCTTTCCAGCTTCTTCTTCTTATCTGACGGTCGTGAGTGACCACAGATATCCCGATGGGATCTCGTCTATCGATTTGACACTTATCAGGGATTTCTTAATGCCTTGCGCCTTCACGTCCTCCTCCCAGGTTCTTGATGGGCTTTTCAGGAAGGGTATCTCTATGGGGAGGTTTACCCAAGGTACTATCTAAGGCAGATAAGGGTATCTCCCTCCCGAGAACTAGGTGTGAAGTCTGAATTAGATCAGTATGGATATAAATAACAATTTAAGAGAACATAAGCCATACGTAGTCTTTCCATTATAAACATACAACTACCAGTACTGATCAAAACATCATATAAACATTCTTATACTGAAATTATTCACAATATCACAGCTTATGAGCATAATTGTCAGAATACATATATTTCAAGATGACAAAGGCAAAACACTTATCAGAAAGTAACACCAGGGATTATACAACTACTGAGAGGGGTTCTCGTTTCCACCCAACCATAGGTTCAGTGACTCCCAACGGATTTACCACTAGCCACCCCCGAGCTGAGACCACGATGTTGTGAGACTGCGTCTTTGTTTTCCAGTGACCAAGAGTGAAGTTTACTCTCCTTCCTCTCTGTTGTCACTCACTCTGCATATCGCCAGAGTTCTCTTTCTCCCCTCACGTCCCCTCCCCAATCGCTTCTCCCCCATGCCTTATCCTCTTGCGAGGTTGCATGTGGCGCAATTTCCCTCACACTGGTCAGGCCTGACGACTCTACGTATGGGCGGTTCACCTACCCATCCCTCATCAATTCCTGAGGAGCCATATACCTACCAACTTGCGAGACATTTAATTCGGGGCCAGCGAGCCACTTTTGGTTCTCCAAGCCAGTGAAGTCCAAATACAATATTGATTTTCGGTGGAAGTTAACGCCACCTTTCCAGGTGCCTTCCACCGCCTTTCTTCAGCCATCGTGGTCTCTTTTTCAGCATATCCCCTCTCAACAATCCTGCAATATAAATTCATAATAGTGTTCACATTCATCGACCTTTTCCACAAGGTCCATTCACATCACACATTCTCATTTCTGAGTTTGACATAGTTCTTGGCTAGTCTAGTTATTTTTACAAACTGGGGGAAACACGGTGTTACACTATTAGTGGGTCGAAGCGAGAAAAGAGAAGAAAATATGGAGTGAATTAAAAGGAAGCAAGACGATGGATGAGGAGATCAAGGATAACAGATCAGCAAGGAAAAAGGATCGTGGACAACTCAGCAAGCGCAAAAAGCCACTGTTGGATTCTTTGGAGCATCGCGCGAGAAGGAAGGAAAGACATGCTAGCGAAGCCCTGAAAATGTGTGTCAAGTTGACCTAGGGTTTAGACACCTATGGTTTTGGTATCTAGGGTTTTGACACCTAGGTTTCGGCCTAAGGATGTCAGTGAGTGATTGTAATGTATAAATAGAGGTCTAGAGAACCTAGGTTGGGTTGTTGAATGTTGTTGTTGTTGTTATTGTTGTTAGTGTTATGATTGTTTGTGTTGTATGATTGAGTAAGTAATATTGAGTGAGAGAGAAGTGTTGGGTATGAGTGCCTTCTGTATTGTAAGATCTTCAGTTGGGTGCGAAGATCAACCCTGTAGCTGGGTGCGTAGAGAGGGGAGAGATAGCGAGGAGAAGAGAGAATATCTGCTAGCTAAGAGCACAGACAAGAACTGTATGCTTGATATTAATATATTATAAGAACAGTTATGTGGACGTAGCCCTAGAGAGAGAGTGAACCACATGTATCTTGTGTCGTATGTGTGATTGATGCTATGTTATTTACCTTTTGATATACTGTTATTGCATTGATGTATTAGATCTGATAGATAGTTGTGTGGAGTAGATCTGAGCTGATAAGTGATATATGCATGTTGTATTGTTCTGGTATTATATCCACTTGATGTTCCCTTTGGTTGTAGACATCTCTATCCTACAACCCCCCCATAGCTGCTTCAAGTGAGATTGCATCTGCTTCCCAGGTGTTGTCGAAAGGGCTAGTAGTTAGGGATTTTTTGGTGCATTGTTGTAGCGTTGAAACCTGGGTCTGCCCCTGTGCCAAGAAATGGTTTCGTTATCGGGATAGAAATATTATTAAGGGAATGTCAAGGTGGTTCCCATCAAAGAAAAAAATTCAAAAGTGGATAGAAAATCAAGAAAAGGACTTCGCTGAAGCCCAGAACAAGAACCCTAATCTTAGTACAGAGGATTGGTTGGAGAGATATATCTTTACTGATATACACAAGATTTTCTTTGGAGGAATCCATTAAGAGCTATATGAGTGGTTAGCTAGGTTAGAAGATACCCAGTTTGAGATCATATCTATACCTCTTGTGGTTCGGACATCGACGTTGATCAATAAGGTCAAGAGAGTTGATAACGTCGTGTCAAGAGCAGTGGATCACTGGTTTGATAGCACCATTGGAGGGTACATCACTGAGTTTGTTGTTGATAGAGTAGAGTCATATAGCCAAGCCGAGAGATATTTCTTCAAGGGACCCAGAGGAAAATTTTTACATTTTCTGAAGTTGAGGATCAAGATGCTATTGCATGAGAAGAACATCTTGAATATATAGTAGATTGGTCAGATTTGAAAAAGCTAATGTTCAAAAATTTGGGCAGTGACAGGGACACAGAGGCTAGACATACGCACAGTGAGAGAGCGTTTAGAGAAGTTCATCTTGCGACCCTATTTAAGAAGAACTATGGGGATGAGGGTTTCTACAGTGGAGAAGAGGTAGATCTAACAGATGAAGATCATTCAAAACCCGCTAGAGCTGAGGAAGAGAAAGCTGAAGAGCCTCACCGGGAAGAGCTAGAAACTTCAGGAACTACGTAGACTGTTGAAGTAAGTACTATTATCTCTCTTGTTGATTCAGTAGCATTAAGCAATCAGAGTAATCAGAGCCACCAGAGCGTTCAGAGCATTGTCACTAGTAGTCCACCACATACTCAGTCAAGAACCCTAGGAAGATTTATGGCAGATGAGATGAGGCTCCCTATTTTTAGGGGAGATGGGTTTGAAGACCCTGATCAGCACTGGTTCCTATGTGAAGCCATATGGAATATTAATAATGTCACCGATGAAGTTGTTAAAAGAATTCAGTTTAGTACTACCCTAAGGGATCGTGCACTGAGCTGGTACATGAAGCTTGTCCAAGGACTTGCACAGCCTAAGCCGCTGAATGAGATCAATAATGCGGTGATTGCAAAGTTCAAGAAACCCAAGTTGGAGTCGCAATGTATTACAGAGATGAAAGAGATCAAGAAGAAGGTAGTCGAACCTGTTTGGGAATTTGATCAGAGATTCAAGAACTTAACAGGCCGATTAACTTTTCAGATCCTAGATGAGCAGAACAAAGAATGGTTTATTGATGCCCTCTTACCACACATCAGAGTTCCTCTAATGTAATAGAAGATTGCTTCATGGGTTGAGGCGTTGGAGATATCCATGAAGAGAGATTCAGCCCCTATGGGAGAATCCAGCTGAGGTATGAGTCAAATATTGAGTCAGCTAACTAGTTTGTCTCTGCAGGTCAAAGATATGAAGAAAGACAAGGGAAAATATAAAAGAGAAGACATATGGTGTGTCAGATATAGATCATAAGGCCATGACAAGGAACATTGTCCCCTATTTCATGAGTACTTGGCCTCTGGAGCTCCGATCCCTTTCAAACAAGTCACGCTACCCTGGTGCGAGGTATGCAGAAATAGACATCGCCCTGGTGATTGTTATTACATGAAAAAATATGTTTAGACACCTACAAATTTGTATTTCACATTCTATAAGTCCATGGGGAATGATGATAGAGATTGTAGGGCTTATGACCTCATGCATGAAAGGTCAAGAGACATATACAAAATTCAAGGTGAAGTATAGCAAGAAGGAAACACTATGCAGTATAACTCCCCTGAGAGAGGAAACTTCAATCCTCGTGGTGGATTCAGAGGATGAGGAAGAGGAGGAGATATGGGTCAAGGCCAAGGATAGATCATCTGTTACAAATGCGCACAACCAGGACACTTAGCAAGGGACTATCAGAACCCTTGCACTACTTGCAGTTACTACAGTTCCTTCGAACAGGTTATAGATGATTGTCTTGTGTTGCTAGCTAAGCTTCAAGAAAAATGAGGACCTCAGCAGAACCTGCAAGTGAAACTGCTATATGTTGAACCTCACGAAGAAGACCCTAGAGTCGTTGTTATCACTAAAGCAGATGTTGTTACAAAAGAAGACAGAATGACCCAAGGAAAGACTACAGAAGACTCAGGAGTCAGGAAAGCTACAGATAAGACCCAAACCTTTGATGCAAAGAAAGAAAGACAAATATTTGAGGAGGAAATAAAAGAGTTCAAAGAATACCAAGGTTCTTCATCAAATACATGGCCAAAAGTAAGAGAATATTGAATGTCTCTGGCATTCGATCAGTCTGCTTCACCAAAAGAAGGAAAAGAGGTAAGCAAGATCATGGAATTTTTATATACTTGTATTAGGTTGATTCAGGATGAGAGCATTGTACAACAGCTTCAAAATTTGATCAAACAGTATGATATAGGAAGGATAGATCCTTTGCTGAATAAAGTAGTACATCAATTATCCAAGAAGAGAAGGAAAAATAAGGAACTACAGTTGAATGCTCAGATAGGAGAATATGATATAGACTATGTGGTCCTCGACTTAGGGTCAGAGGTCAATGTCATGACGAAGTAAACCTGGGTGCTGATGAGAAAACCGAAGTTGATTTATTCCCCTATTAGGCTTAGGATGGCTAATCAACAGGAAGTAATCCCCCTTGGCAGATTGGAACATGTCCCTGTGGACATCGATGGAGTAAGAACATTTTCATATTTTGAGGTAATTGAGATAGTTGATGATAATTGCCCTTACCCTGTGCTGTTAAGAATTGACTGGGATTTCAATAATTCCACTGTGGTTGATTTAAAGAAAAGACGAATGACGTTTGAAAGAGATGTCCTTAGGTTCATTGCACCTTTAGATCTAGATGAAGGTCAATGATACGCATAACCCATCAGAGAAGAATACCATGCCTATGAACTAAAAAACATATACAAATTAACAGCCAGACAACAGGATTACATTAATCCTACAGCCAATGGAAACCTAAGTTGGCAAAGTGACAACGCATGTTCATCAGATTCAGAAGAATCACTGGAGAACTGGCAGAAAAAAATGTATGAAGTCTCTACAAGGAGATGTGCTAGATTAACCAAAGATGTTCGTTGGATCGACATAACAGTGAGTAAATTGCCCACCTTTCATGGTATGAATCCTTTAGAAACCTTCTTGTTGAAATTTGAAGCAAGTGTACCAACACAACAAAGATTCTTGGCAATGGATGAGGCCTTGAAAGCAACACCAGCAAGATGGTGGGGTAGACACAAAAATAAAATTACAGAATGGGTACAATGTCGTACCCTGATGACCGTGCGGTTCTCAGCAGAAGTAGAAGGCTGCGAAGTTCGGTACACAGGTCGAAGTTTCCAAAAGAGCCATGTGAGAATTTGTGAGGAAGCCTAGAGAACCATTCCTCAAGAGTAGTGGGTGCACAAGTTCATTAACACACTAGACACGACCCCTATCAACTGGTACCTTCAAGCGGAGCTACGCCTCATTACTACAGATTGGGAAGGTATGACTCATAACTTTGTAACCACCTTCTTATTTGATAGTCAATATCCTTCAGTATATCAATCATTACAAATTGTAAGACAAAAAGTATTTGAGGAGGCCTCTAGCCCCCCTTTAGAACAAGAAGAGGATGAATGGACTGCAGCTCTCCAGAAACTGCAAGGTTGTTACAACATCAATGCTTATGAAGACGATGATCCGAGGAAGGTGAACATCGCAGAAACAGAAGGCCAGAGAGATGGGGAAGGACTAGGAGTTGAGATACCATTCATTGGATAACCAATCAAGATTAAGAAGGTCAACATTGGAACAGAGCATACACTGAAGCTTGCAAATGTTGGATATTACTGGGATGTCGCTACTATTGAAAAAATCACAGAGCTACTGCATGAATATCAGGACTTGTTTTCGACCAAGTTTACTGATATGAAGGGAATTAAAGGTCCTATGGGAGAGATGAGGATCCCTTTGAAACTAGATTCAAGACCAGTCAAACAGAGACCCTACATATTGAACACTAAATATAAGTAGAAAGTGAAGATTGAGCTCGACAGAATGTTGGAAGCAGGAATTATAGAACATGTTGAAGAGTCATAATGGATTATCCCTATGGTGGTACAAGACAAGAACACAGGAGATATTAGGATCTACGTATATCTTAGGAAGATGAATGATTCCTATTTGCATGACCCCTTCCCTACACCATTCACTGATGAAGTGTTAGATAATATGGGAGGCCAGGAGATATATTCTTTTACAAATGGATTTTCAAGATACCATCAGATCCAGATTGCCAAGGAAGATCGCCATAAGACCACATTTGCAACAGAATAGGGATCCTACCAGTATACAGTGATGCCATTTGGATTGAAGAATGCCCCATCCATCTTTTCCAGGGTGGTGGTCGAAGCATTCAAGGAGTTTTTGCATAAATTCCTAGAAGCATATTTTGATGATTGGACTATTTTTATTTTATTGAAAAATCATATTGAATGTCTAAGGCTAATGTTGGACAAATGCAGGCAGTGTCATATTTCCTTGAATATGAAGAAGTGCATCTTATTCTCACCATTTGGAGTGTTATTAGGTCTTATTGTATGCAAGCAGGGATTGTTGGTAGACCCATCTAAAATTTCCATTATAGTTGATCTGCCACCCCCTACTTCAGTCAAACAATTGTGCACTACGCTGGGACATACTAGATATTACAAAAATTTCATTAAAGGATACACCCAGATTACAACACCCATGGATAATCTTTTGAAGAAATATTGTCAGTTCAATTGGACAGAAGAATGCCAACAGAGCTTCGAAAAACTGAAACAGAAAATGGTTACTACGCCTATTCTGGTTTTCCCAGATTGGAGCAAGGAGTTTTATGTGCATGTCGATGTGTCTTCTCTTGCCTTAGTAGCAGTGTTATCACAACTTGTGGAAGGAGATATTGACCATCCGTTAGCTTTTTCTAGCAGGAAAATATCCACAGTTGAGATTAATTACACCACCACTGAAAGAGAAGGGTTATCCATGGTGTATGCGCTACAGAAATTTCGCCACTACTTGTTGGGAGGCCACTTTAAAATGTTTACTGATCACTCTGCGTTGAAATACCTAGTCAACAAGCCAGTGTTGGGGGGGATAATATGCATATGGTTTATTCTATTTTAGGAATATGACGTTGAGATCATAGTTAAACTAGGAAGAAGGAGCAAAGGTCCTAACCACTTGTCAAGTTTGGAACATCGTGAAGAACCAACCAGTTTGGAGGATGCACTACTGGATGAAAAATTATTGGCCACTAGAAAGATTGATGACCACTCCATAGAGATAGTCTGGTTCCTGTCAACAGGAATGGCACCGAGTGAATATGCAATTCCCCAAAAGAAACAACTAGTAGTATGCGCTACAGACTTTTCACTTGTAGCTAGACAACTATACAAAATGGGACCTGATGAGATATTGAGAAGGTGTGTTATGGAGGTAGGGTGACCATTGATCCTCACAAAAGATCATGAAGGCATTACAGGAGGAGACTACCCAGGGAAAGCAACTGCACAGAAGGTTCTTAGAGTTCGACTTTGGTGGCCTACCTTACACAGAGATGCTAAAGACTATTACAAAGCCTGCGATGTATGCCAAAGAGTTTGGAAACCATCCAGAAGAGATGAAATTCTCTTAGCACCTCAGCTGACCCTACAAGCATTTGAGAAATGGGCCATTGACTTCGTGGGACCTATAAAACCACCAGGCAAGCACACAGGAGCAAGGTACATCATTAATGCGACATAATATTTGACCAGATGGGCCGAAGCAAGAGTAGTTAAGGATTGTAGTGAAACTACAGCTGCGTGCTTCATATTTGATGAAATCATAACAAGGTTTGGATGCCCAAAGATCCTTATGAGTGATAAAGGCACACATTTCATAAATAAAACAGTTGAAGCCCTGAAAGGGGAATTTTCAGTCCACCATCAGAAGAGCACGCCTTATCATCCACAAGCAAATGGGATAGTGGAAGCATTCAACAAGATCTTGGAGACAGCGCTGACGAAGATCTACAGTGTGAATAGAGATGACCGAGATTTAAGAGTACCAGTAATACTATGGGCCTATAGAACCACTTGCAAGAAGCTAACAATGCAAACCCATTTTAAGTTGGTATATGGTCTCAAAGCCATTGTCCCAATGGAATACTTGGTACCAGGCTTAAGAATTTTTTCCCTTACAGATATGGATGAAACTAGCGTTGTACGAGAGAGTCTTGCACAGTTGGTCGAACTGGAGGAAGACATATTTGTTGTAGGATTTCATCAGCAGGTACATAAATAAAGAGAGAAGGCCTACCATGACAGACAAATTAAGAAGAAGGCACTTAAGCAAGGTGATCTGGTATTGGTATAAGATAGTAAGTTCATCAAACACCCTGGAAATTTCTGAACGCATTGGCTCGAGCCATATGAGGTCACATATGTTACAGAAGGAGGAGTTGTGCAATTGAAGACTTTGAATGGAGAATGGAAGGAAGGATTAGTGAATGGGAGCTGACTGAAGTTGTATTATGACAACCATCTTCCTCAAAACTCTCAGTAAAAGCATGAGGAAAAGGTTATAGGTACCAGGTGCAGTTGAAACTGGGTACCATACAAAGAAAAGATAGTCTTCACAAGGGAAAGAGAGGAGGCATGGAGAAGAAAGAAAAGGCTACACTGTGCAGTCCGCAGTCGAAGTAAAACAGAAAGGTCAGATCTGAAGTGCCTTGGGATGAGTCATAGGTGAGTGTTGGGGGCTTGTTGGCCCTTGGTTATGAAAGTAAGCGAAGAGAAAGGAAGAAAAGGAAAAACATGAACTATGTGGAAGACACAGTGACTGTTACTGGGTCGAAGAGAGAAAAAGAGAAGAAAACATGGAGCAAAGTAAAAGGAAGCAAGCCAATGGACAAGGAGATCGAGGATGACAGACCAGCAAGGAAGAAGAATCATGGACAACTTAGCAAGTGGAAAAATCCATCATTGGATGCTTTGGAGCACCGCGCGAGAAGGAAGGAAAGATAGGTTGGCGAAGCCCTGAAAACGTGGGTCAAGTTGACCTAGGGTTTTGGTATCTAGGGTTTTGACACCTAGGTTTCAGCCTAAGGATGTTGGTGAGTGATTGTAATGTATAAATAGATTTCTAGATGTTAAGCCCTAATATTGGCTCATTACCCCTAAATTGGGGCATATTATATTAGTAATGTTATTTTATTTATGTCAGTTTTATTCCATTAGTTGTAATTATACCTCCTAGTCTCCTATATATACCAAGGAGACATTTTCATTTGGAATCATCTTGTACTTGAACATTTATGTGGGGTAAAAGGAGGTTGCCTCCTCAAAGAGGCTTATTATATGAAATTATCTCTTTTTCAAGGCGTTGAGTACTTATTCTGATGTTTTTCTATGCGATATTGATATTTGGTTCTTAACATATGGTATCAGAGCTCAAGGTCTTGGGGTTTCACTGCTACATCTGAGACACCGTGGACTTTTCACTATAACTTTTTTTCTACAGTGATTCAAAAGGAAAGGTTTGGAGGATATTTAGTAGACGGATCAAGGTACGTTGGGTTACAATTTCATCTCCTGAGGCCTTATACTTTCAGAGATACATCCTTTTTAAGATAGGGTTCTGGAATCATCCACAATTGAGTCATTGAAGAATTTTTTCTATAAAAAAATTTCTGTAATGTTTCAAACCATGAAATTTGAAGGACATTCTAAAAAATTAGTAAGGTATCTGTGGTAACAATTTTAGCTTCTGTATCATCTTAAATTTGTAGATACGCCCTGTGGAAGATAAGGTATCTGACTAGTCCTATTGACTAGTCTCAAGTAGGTGTTCCAGGTAAAACAATCATAAATTCCTCCTAGAGTATCCAAATTGAGTGAGACCAGTTGCATTAGATAGTGGACAGCCCGTAGTAGTTCTGGTACAATTTTCAGAATTTTATATCAATTATTTTGTGTGGGGCACGCTATACAAGTGAGATCTTCTGGAAAGGCAAAAAATCAGCAAGTTGTGGGGAAGTTACTGTAAATTCCACTTGGCACATCCAATTTTTATCAACCCTGGGGCATTGAAGAGAGGAAATATCATAGACCTACAAAAAATAAAATCTCATACTCAGAAGGGCCGAAATTTTGGAGATACAATAAAAGGAAGATTGTCTAGGAGAACCACCTCAAAATCAAGGTTTAAAGTGATACTTGGCCAGCATGCCACCAAAAAAGGGAACTTCTACACCAAATAAGCCTCCAAACAATCCTACTTGGACTCTTGATGAAGGTGAAGAAATGCGTAGGGACATAAATGAACTACAAAAGAAGATGCATTCAATGGAAGCTAAGTTGGATACTAAGATGGATTCAATGGAAGCTAAGTTGAATACTAAGATGGATGGTTTAAAAGGCGAGATCATGGAAGGACTGAAAAAATTCCTAATAGAGAGGACACCTGAAAGTGAAAATGTATCCCATGAAATTCATGATGAGGACACAAGGAAGGTGAATCAAGAA
>ML796686.1:127946-139213 GCA_009831015.1 Picea engelmannii | reverse complement strand
AGGTAACAAAGCCCAAAATCTTGAAATCATCGCCTCTCACAGAGGTAAACTTACTAGAAAGACTCCCAAATATGAATAGAACCCCAAAAATATCTCTGACGCTAAGAAGTTATTAGAGGGATATCTCTGCAACCAACTTCTCATGACCTCGTTCTTAACTCCAGTGTGAGCGAAACCTCCTGACGTCACTAATTACACAATGGGTTTCACCACTCCCTGGTCAGACACATATGTTTAGTTTAAGAGCCTTGGAGAAGTTTACTCACAAAATCTTATTCCAAGGCCCTATGTCCTATACTTGTTTGTGTACCCTAAAAAATAAAATTGTTTCTAACCAATTTTAATTAATCAGCGTTACTTTTAAAGGCTTCTGGTTACTCAAGAGGTGTGGTCGTGAACCTGATGGTATTACAACTCAACATATAAAAGAAGCGAATATAAAAATACTGCTAAGTACTAATCTTTAATTCTAAAGAGATGGTATGCTTCTAAATGCAACTTTCAATGCAATCTCTACAATTTCAATGAAATTCAATCTCTCCACATGTGTCAAAATCAATGCAAAGTAATCAAAAGAGAAAATGCAATAATGCAAAATGAGAAAATGTTTTTTGTATTTTCAATATAAAGAAAAGAAAATGCAAGGACATAATAACAGCTTCACATGCAGAACCTATTAAAAGAAAAAAGAGACAAGAAAAGAATGATACCAAGAAGCAAACACTCAGACCAATGTGCAAGGACAACCAATGAAAAATATGATAAGAAAGAATACCGCCCGAAAATTCAACAATAATAAGGTTTCCTATCACTCTGCAAGAACTTAATAGTGAGGGAAAAGACCCAAGAAGACTCAGCAACCAACCAAACTCACCCAAAAAACACCAAACTCAGCCAACAAGACTACATCATTGATGTACGCGACTGTTTGAGAAAAAGTCACATATGTACACACACTACATAAGGGCAGCTCGCGTATGTACGCATCTGTCAAGGGAAAAAAACATGTATATATAGTAAAACACTGACAGGGAAAGGGTTAAGCCAAGAAACTCAGATGCAAAGTAAAAATAGGTTGTCAAGCAATCATGCGCAAGGAAACTCGGGCTAAAAGAGAGCAAATCAAGGAGAACACACTCCAAAACCCAAAAAATAAGATCAATCCCCATTATGGTCCCCAATTCTGTTGCGAGGAAAATCTCTCTATGGCATGGGGTAAACCACAACAGACAGAATGACATGTAGAATTCAACTCTAATCCCAAATATTCTATATAAATGAAATTCTAATAAGACAAGGCCAAGAGCCTACCTCATCCAGGCATTTGATGAAGACCATCATTGAACACACAACTTAAAGCTTTACACTTGCAACTTGTCCTCAAAAATCAAGATACACAAGCACATGGTGACAATATATAGTGTTAGCATATATATTAGCATAATCCATTAACATACATGAAAAATATGCCCATGGAATAATAATTCAAATATTTGCAAGATATAAATTGGACGAGAAAAGAGTATTTCTATTAAAATGATCAACATAAGTATATAGGTGGAAAACTTTTGTAACGACACATATCGGAACCGAGAAACTAAGTCCCTCCAGCTGAGTCTCCACCACTTTAATCCTCCACCAAAGGCCAGCTCATATAAAGGAGACAATGAGATTATCCATCACAAAGAAGGAAGAACTTGGGGGTTGAACAAGGGGTTCAGACTTTCAAGGATAAAGGGATGCAGACTCAATATGAAGTGAAATTTCTCCAAAGTGTCTTTTCTCTCAAAGTTGAATTCTCTCCTCCAAGGCTTGGATATGGCTCAATTTATAGACTTCAAATGGAACTAAAGGGTCGATTTAGAGTGTTTCTAGTATATGGAAGGCCGACGATCATGGATCTCATGACATGGCATGGAAACCCGACATAATTTTTAATTTTGAGCACCAAACTCAATGTACGTGGGTTGTAGTGGAGCAACCTGTGTATACGCTTTTTATCTAACTGATAATGAAAAATATGCTTTTTGGCTTTGGAAGGTACAAAAGGGGACTTTAGGTCTTCATAGGAAAATGGAAAGGTTATCCAATCAAGCTGCATGGGGTGAGGAAAAATTTGTTGTAACAACCACCTATAAGCCTTCCTTAGAGAGAGTCTACAATTATAGTATTTCTCACTAAACATGTAAACATGTTAATGAGTTGAAAACCCTGCCCATCATTTCCAGTTGATCAAATGATCTTAATATTGGATTATCCATTTTATATAAATACCCTAAATCTAGTTAATAGGAACCACAGAGTCCCCCTTTATCTATAAATCCCCACATTATATCATGCTACCAATTTTAAGAGTGGTTTTTAAGTTATGAGTTCTACATAATTATTAGATCTTGTATCCAATCCTACTTTATATGTGATGAATTGTGTATCAAAGAAATGGATGATTCCTCCAGCTTCACAAAGAGCTAGAGTTCCTCGACTATGTCTATCAAAAAACACCCATGAACTTGAGTTGTCAATAGTTTCCTAAAAAAATTGTCTCTACACTTTAGTTAAATAGGTAAAATTTCTTAACTAGATCCATCAAAGAACAAACTCCCATGAACTTGAATTTTCAATAGTTGCCTCAAAAATTTGTCTCTCCACTTTAGTTTTTAAATTTCTTTTTTTAAGCCCTCAAAAACTACAAGGATTTTATTTGAGCAATGAAAGGGAGATATTGTTTTATAATTTAAAATAATTACATTTATTACAAGTCTTATACCTCAATCAAACATGTCCTTTTATTAAAACAAGGTTGTGTGGCAGCATAGTCCCTGTTGGGTTGAATTGGGATATGAAAAAGTAGCAGAGGCAGATGGAAACCGCAGTGGAGATATTGCAAGCAGCATGAAGCACAGGTGGTATCCATGCAATAAATGACACGTGGTCTCTAGAGCCCCATTTAGTTTTTGAAAGCATAGAACAAAATACAATTTGTGCATAGTGGAAGATAAAAATTTATGACGACACAAATATGAAAGGAGATAAAAAAGTAGTGTAGTTTGAAATATACTAAATAAGTTACAAGTTCCTGGAAATTTAAATGCATTTTTCATATAGACTAGTGAAAGATAAAAATGCATGAGGACATAAATATAAAAGGAGATAAAAAAAAGCAATTTTATTTGAAATATATCAAAAAATAAAAGTTTGCTACATATTCCTGGAAATTTCAATGCGTTTTTCATATAGACTGGGATTGGGGTTCCCGTGGACCATAAGAGAAATATCTACAAGAAATAGGACTATAGAAATAAGAAGTGGGTGATGGTAGAGTGCAATACCTGAAAAAAAATAAAAAAAAAATGAAAGGTATCAGTCTTTGGCTAGACATTTATATTTATTAAAGAAGAAGGATGCGATCAGTAGACTTATAGTGATGATACATATGACCCATTTTGTTATTTGATTTTGGATGCCTTTTCATTGATATCATCGACGACTACTGGAATCGTGGCAACTCCCTGTTGCCTTTCGTCGACGGCCTACTTCAATTCCCTTTCGATCCATTCTTCAATGTAGCTTCTCATTGGGGCGATGTTGATCTCATTCATGATTTTTATGTTGAATTTTTTTTTTCTAATTCCCCGAAGTCGATAGAAAGATTACTCAAAGCCTAATCAATTTCCTCATTCTGTACTGAATATTTGACTAGCAAGTCATTGACGTGATCTTGACCATATTCAAGGATGTTGTAAAACTTTTCCAAAGACAACGCCTTAAACATATCAACCTGTTTATCGAACTCTTGCCTAGTTAAGGGCAAGGAGTTGACAATTAAGTTGGGGTCTTGGAAGTCGTTGGTCCTTCCGGCTAAGTTTATTCTGGACAGCCTTGTGAATAATTTTTTTGTATTTGATATGGCTTGTTCACATGACTGAACAATGAGATGCAGGTTCTTCACTTTATCTTTCCAGCATGCATTTAATTGACTGATCCAATTTTTGGATGGAAGATCTTGTTGTCTTCTTCTTGTTTCTGTCATGTTGTTGACAATGGTGCCAAAAGGAAGGACTGTGTTTAAATAGAAATGTTCTTCATATTTTAACTCTGTCTGCAAATGTTCAAGAAAATTATGTGCCCTGGTTTCAAGGGAAGTCATGGTTTGTGATGTTTCCCATGCCTCAGTAACCAGTTCCATTATTTTTTTGATATTGTTCTCCACATATCATGTATGGGATAAGAGCATTCTGGAGGATCATTTTAACTTGGTTGCATGGGTGGAAGGCATGGCTATTTCCAAAGGATTGGCAAGCAATGGCATAGGAATCAAAGCCTCTTCCTATTCCTTGACCCGGTTCTTCAGTCTAGAATTCTCGGCCTTGATGCCTCCAATGGAATCATGAAGTGCATCTCCACTCTCTATGTGAAGTTGACAGATTTGGGATGGTTGCATGTTCGCAAGGTTAACCTCTGAACGAGATTTTCCTTTCTTATTTTTTAAATTTTTTCTTTCAATAATCAATTTTTTGGACTGGATATAAAAAACAGCGCTCTGGAACACAAATAATTCATCTTCATCAAAATTTTCGGTATCAGATATGTTCATTGGATGACTATGCTAGATGGTGTGTCCGAGATGATCAAGGTAGCAGAGTACGCTATCCAGATTAGGCTCAAGTTCCATGTTCTCATTCTGAATTTTGGGCTCTTCTGCCTGTCCCACATTTTTTTTTCTCTTCTTGTCTACTAGAAGATTGTGAGAACTATCAATTTTAGAGTGAGGAGAGTCATTATCTCCTCCTCCGTTTGAAGAACTCTGAGTTTATTTGTTGTTGCGGTGGGTCGTTGGAGCGATGCTCCGGGATGTCGTACTTTTTGGAGTGTTATGTGTTGATTGAACACTCTTGTCACCAGGGCCTTTTCCCTATTGCCTGTACAATTTAGTGTTTCTTTGCAGTGCGTCTAGGTCTACGGCATCAGAGGCAGGAGCATTGTAGCTAGTGTCTCTATTTTCAGATAGGTTTGTTTTGAAAAAACAATTGTCGAAGCCAAGGGTTTGTAAATGTTGTAGAAAAATTTTATCGGGATCAAACCCTCTTAGGATTTCAACATATATCAGGTTGAAGTTGCTAGAATGCACTGCAAATTCATCAATTTTGTTGACGTTCTTCAACACGAAGTCCCCGACTTTCCAAGGCAGAGGAATGAATTGTTTTTTTCTCTTCCCTCGGAATAGATGCAACCAGTAGTTATATTTTTGTGCTACTTCTACAACAAAAATTATGTCTGTAATGTGACATGGAAGGAGAAAAGATTTTTCCCTGGAGAAAAAAATACTTATCACAATGTAATTATCCAAATGTTCAAGTGTTCCCTTCCTGTCCAAAAAACTGGTTTCATGTTCAAATATGCGGGGAGCATCTTATCCTAACAACAAAACTTTGAAAATAGACACGAAGCCATTAAAAACCTCATAAAAATAGTGGGAGGCCTTGTGCTTCCACAAGGCCTGGTACCAGAATGTTATTTGGTCGAATTCCCAGTTGACATTCTTAGATAGAGACAGTTCTGGAAACTGGCAGCAATGTGCTATCGTAAAAACTTAGGATGACATATAAAATTTATTTTCCCTTTTGAAGCTTGATAATTGGGAACAAATTTCATGGGAAATTAACTTACCCCAATCAAAAATGGATTTTTCCTTGACTTTGAAATACAAAATATAAAGATCCATCCGGGAAATAGTTGTTGTGGAATCCTGTCCCGTTATTCTTGTAAACAACCAGGAAATTTCATGGAATGGATTTCTAAATGAATTCACCTGCAAGCTTTTGATATCTTCAGGAACTACAATCGGGTCTTCCAATAAATGGGGCAAGAGTTCCAACCTATTACTATGCTTTGCTAGGAACTGTTTGCAATCTTCTCCTTCGAACGTCAATGTAGGCTCCGACAATATTAACATCTAGCGGAAGACCTGAGGTGAAAAAGAAACATAAGAGCGGTCCCATAGTGGAATAATTCTTTTGTATGAAATAAATTTGTCGGTGCATCAAGAGACCAGCTCCTAACAGTCAAAAACTTCAGGGACACAGCCTGCACGAGCAATCCCAGAGGTCCAAATTACTTCATTCTGGGCGGCAGGGGTTGAGTAATAAGAATATGCCCTGGACCACTTGAATTTTTGGTCCTCGTGCCTGAAGATGTTCACTGTATCTCCAAAGAAATGTTGTCGAGCTGATGCCATAGGTTTATGAGAACGTTGGTTTTCTCCAGACGATGGTTGAAATGAACAGTTGGAGCCGATAATATAACTCTCCAAAAAGTCTTGGTTAAATGCTTATGAATGGGAAATCTCCTCAAGCCTTTCGTTGATTAATGACAATATGTATGGGTGGTGCATGATGAACTGTTAGCCATAAATCTTACTTATTGCATATTTAGAAGGTGGCATGTACGACGAAGATCAATTAAGGATTGGAGGTTTCATGAACATGCCAAGTCGACGACATGCGAAAGACATTTCATGATCTTGAAATCAACAGTTGGAAGGGATAATATAACCCCCCGCAAATATTGGTTTAATGCGTATTAATAGGAGATCTCCTCGAGCCTTTCTCCCATCAACGACAATCTATACAGTTCCTGCACGATGAGTTGTTAGAATTAAATGTTAGTAATTGCATACTTAGAAACAAGATATATATATATATATATATATATATATTAAAACATTTTTTTTATTATAAACAAGTGTGAAGGTCACGAAGACAGGGGAGAGCAAGGAACGAATGGCAAGGTCTAAAAAGTGGCCAGACAGGATTCAAAATAGGGTTACGGGGGATACTCAGGCGAGGTAAGTGTCCCACGGTCAAATTTTATGCATCGAAATTTTTTACTGCAAAACGTGTAAAACAAAAGAGAGCATGATGGGGCAGTTCAACAGTCGGTTTGTATATTTACGGAATTTCGAGAAAGTGGCTAAGTATGAAATAGGGAAACTGTCGATCGGACTCATTTTTGGAATCGAAGATTGAATATTTTGTGAACGGACCAACCTGACGACACGCAACTGACATTCCATGATGTTTGAAATTAACACTCAAAAGGGATAATATAACCATCCAAAAATTTTGGTTTTATGCGTATTAATGGGAGATTTCCTCAAATCCTGGTTTAGCATTAACGCTTGCTAATTGCATACCTAGAAATAAGATCTTATATATAACTAGTAATTGCTAATTGCAAAACGGCGCGGGCACAGGAAACAACGATTAGGAATTGGATATTTCTTGAACCCGACAATCCGTGGAAGAAATTTGAAGAAATTGCGAAGTATGGAAAGCGGATGGATGAGGTTCAAAATGGGGTGACAATAGTTCCACGGGAGACATGAGGACCCGACGGTCAAATTGTATGTCTTGGAAGTTTTCAATGCAAAATATTATATATATATATATATATATATATATATATATATATATATATATATATATATATATATATATATATATATATATATATATATAAACATTTTTTTATTATAGACAAGTTCCAAGGTCACGGAGACGAGGGAGAGCAAGGAACGAATGGAAAGGTGTGAAAAGTGGTCGGACAGGATTCAAAATAGGGTTACGAGGGATACTCAGGAGAGGCGAGTGTCCCACAGTCAAATTTTATGTATCGGAATTTTTTACTGCAAAATGTGTAAAACGGAAGAGAGCATGATGGGGCAGTTCAGCG
Source organism: Picea engelmannii (assembly GCA_009831015.1). Lineage (NCBI taxonomy): Eukaryota > Viridiplantae > Streptophyta > Pinopsida > Pinales > Pinaceae > Picea > Picea engelmannii. The sequence goes on along the minus strand of ML796686.1, from coordinate 131,482 downwards.
AGCGGTTTGTATATTTGCGGAATTCTAGGAAAGTGGCTAAGTATGGAATAGGGAAACGGTCAGTCAGACTCATTTTCGAAATAAAGAATTGAATATTTTGTGAATGGACCAACCCGACGACGCACAAATGACATTCCATTATGTTTGAAATTAATAGTCGGAAGGGATAATATAACCATCCATAAATTTTGGTTTTATGAGTATTAATGGGAGATTTCCTCAAATCTTGGTTTAGCATTAACACTTTCTAATTGCATACTTAGAAATAAAATCTTATATATAATTGGTAATTTCTAATTGCAAAAGGGCACGGGCACAGGAAACAACGATTAGGAATTGGATATTTCTTGAACCTTTCAAGCCGACGATCCACGAAAGAAATTTGAAGAAATGGCGAAGTATGGAAAGAGGACAAATGGGCTTCAAAATGGGGTGACAATAGTTCCATGGAAGACATGAGGACCTGACGGTTAAATTGTATGTCTCGGAAGTTTTCAATGAAAAATGTGTACCATAGAAGAGGGCATGATAGGTAGACTGCAATACAGAAGACAGTATGATCTTAGTCTGGTTGTAAATTTGTATATCGCGGAAGTCACGATACTATTTGTAAGTCATGGATCAATAGAATTCCAATCTAGAGCCCACCTATCGAGAATCCGCTGTTGGAGAAGTGACTAGGTGTGGAATGGGGAAGCGGTCGGTCGGTGTCGCGATATAAGAGCACGAGTGCAAATGTGAACCTGCAAGTCTGCCTACCCACGCAACTAGACATTTTTGAAAAAATGAATAAGTGACGAGAAAGATAAAGTTCAGGGAAAAGAGAAACAGATATTTGGCTAAGCATAGAAGACAAAAAAGAAGGGCTAATATATTCACATCTATAATAGATATCCCATTTCCTGCCAAGATATATACTTGGAAAGAAGTGCGAAGGTGGCGGGCACAAAAAAAAATGACTAGGAATACGATCCACGAGTTTACTTGGTTCTTGGTTGTATGCTTCGTCTGTCAATTTGTATATCGCGGAACTCTGAGTGTTGTTTGCAGGACACAAAATAATAGAATTGCAATTTTTTAGCCAGCCAACCCGCTAGTCCACCTATCAATTTGTATAGTGCGTAACTTTGGGTGTTGTTTGTAGGACATAAAACTATAGAGGACATGCTTTTCCCTTTAATATAACCTCTGTGACGCAAATGTAGTATGTGGCTCGTTTTAGCACTTTTCCATCTGTAAACAATAGCAATCTTGAGCCCACCAGCCCTGGAGTTCATCTGTCAATTTGTATATTGCGAAACTCCAAGTGTTGTTTAGAGGACACGAAACAATAGAAGTGCAATGTTGAGCCAGCCAACGTGCAAGTCCGCCTGTCAATTTGTATATCGCATAACTCTGGGTGCTACTTGTAGGACACAGAANTGTCAATTTGTATATTGCGAAACTCCAAGTGTTGTTTAGAGGACACGAAACAATAGAAGTGCAATGTTGAGCCAGCCAACGTGCAAGTCCGCCTGTCAATTTGTATATCGCATAACTCTGGGTGCTACTTGTAGGACACAGAACAATAAAGGCCCAATTTTGAGCCCGCCAGCCTGAGAACCCGCAATCCAAAAAGTGGCCAAGTATGGAATGACAGAGCCATACATGAGGGAACCCTTGTCAACCTATTTTGAAACCCGTGGTGGAGGTTCGGGTGTTGTTTGCAAGTGACGGAACAATGGAAGTTCAATATAGAGCCTGGGTGTCCAGGAATTTGCGATCTGAAAAGTGCCTAGGCATCGAATGGCTACTGGTTGGTTGGAGTGTGGCTCGTTTTAGCACTTTCTCATTCGTAAACAATCGTAATCTTGAGCCTGCTAGCCCTGGAGTACGTCTTTCAATTTGTATATTGTGAAACTCTGAGTGTTGTTTGGAGGAAACAGAACAATAAAAGTGCACTATTGAGCCAGCCAGCGTCCAAGTCCACCTGTGAATTTGTATATCGCAAAATTCTGGGTGCTACTTGTAGTAAACAGAACAATAGAGGCCCAATTTTGAGCCCGCCAGCCTGAGAACTCGCGATCCAAAAAGTGGCCAAGTATGGAATGAGGGAGTCGTACATGAGGGAACCCTTGTCAGCATATTTTGAAACCCATGGTGGAGGTTCGGGTACTGTTTGCGGGCGACAAAACAATGGAAGTTTAATATAGAGCCCGGGTGTTTGGGAATTCGCGATCTGAAAAGTGCCTAGGCATCGAATGGCTACTGGTTGGTTGGAGTCACATTTTTGGAAAAATGACTAAGAGAAAGAGAGAGTAGTGGCAAAAAAGAAACAACAATTTGGTCAAGTATAGAAGAGGGAAAAGAAGGTCCAATATATTCAAATATGCAATAGATATTCCATTTCCTGGAAAGATATTTTCTGTGTGTTGCTGGATAAGTTGCATACATATTGCATATACTTGGAAAGAAATCTAAAGGTAGTGGACACATGAAACAACATCTAGAAATTTGAAATTTCCTAAACCCGCGAACTTGACGATCCTCCAAAGAGATGTCAAGAAATTGTCAAGTGTGTAAAGTGGTCAGACGAGCTTCAAAATAGGGTGATGGATTCCCGAGGAGCCGTAAGGCCCCGAGTGTCAAATTGTATATATTGGAACATTTTGGTGCAAAATGTGTAACACGAAGGAGGGAATGACGTGGGAGTCCAGAAGTAAATCTGCATATCGCATAAGTTGGACTGTTATTTGCAGGTCACAGAACAATGGAAAGTGCAATTTAGACAAAGGGGAAGCACTCGGTCGAAACACGTGAATCTTCCAACCTGCGTAGCAAGGCATTTCTGGAAAAAAAATGATTAAGTAACCAGAAAGAGAAACTGCAGGGGATAAAAGAATGGGAAAATAGAAAGGCAGAGGGAAATTTTCATAAGTGCAAATTGGTTTCAAACAAGCCCCATCGTTGCAAAACCATCATTTTCTAGTAATTGTCAGCAAATGCTTTGTTGAAGATTAGATTTTATTGCAACTTGTGGGTGTAAGTGTGTTCTTGATACATTATTCCATTACTATAACATATTAACTTAAGTATTAAACTTCTTGCATTATGGGTTGTTAGCATTAAATCTTAATAATTGCATGTCTAGAAACAAGAATGATGATCTTGCTGCAAAATTGTGATTTGGTATTGCTATGTTCTATCTGCATTACGAATAGAATTGAACATTGGTTTGAAACTATGTGTAATTCATTTTTTGTTTGCATAAAATCTTGATGGATCGACACAGTACATTGTCATATAATTTTTATCTGCTCCATTTTAGAAAAAATTACCTAAGAAAATACAATATCGAAGAATAGGGATGATCTTAAGGATGGAAATTTGTTTTAAAATGTAGAAACCTTGGCTAATCTTACTAATCCTTCATATGCCAACTATAAATGTTTAGCGATATTTTTGTAAAAATATTCAAATTTATAAGGATTTTATATAGCTTTTATAAAATTTTGGCGATTTTTAAGGTAAAATAATTTTATCCTATAGAATTTGGG
>ML796686.1:101306-113573 GCA_009831015.1 Picea engelmannii | reverse complement strand
GCCCAACTGCAGCCCCCGGGCCCCAAATCGTAAACTTGAGCCAAACAAACACAACCAACAACCGACGAACCAACGAACCAGTGAACAAGCAACAACCACCGAACCAGTAAACAACATATGTATCTCCAACGATTACGAAACTGCAGCCGAAGCACAGAAGGAACCGAAAACATATGACGAGCATGCCAATAGAAATAAGAAAACATTCTTACTTGCAAACTGCAAACACTGAACAACAAACAAGGAATAGAAAATGAAACTATGGCATGGAAACTTACTCCGAAACGATGAAAGGCAGAAGCACAGGTCGAATTGTGAACCAATCAACAACAACAAGCAACAACTGACGAACCTGCAAAGAAGAAGCACTCACCGAACTAGTAAACAATGTATGTAGCTTCAACCATGACGAAATTGCATTCCAAGGCTAGAAGAAGGATGAAACAAACAATGCCTATTCAACTGGCAGTGGACAACAATATTGTCCAAATTCACTGCAACATTGTATGGAAAATTTCGAGGAAAAATGTACTCTAAGAAGCATATTTAGATAAACATTTAAGGTCACGAGGTTGTCTAAGGGCCTCGTAGAATGCAAACATTTAAGTTGTCAGGCATGTTTGAGGACCTCGCGTCATGTAAACATTTAAGTTGTCAATCCTATTCAAGAACCTAAAAAAAAGTGTCAATACATTTCAATACAAATACAAAGGAGTAATAATAATAGTAGTAGCACAAATAAAAAAATAAATCACAATACAAGGTTATAAACTTTGGAATTATTGATCACTATAAACCTTGGATATCTAAACATTTCAATATGATTAGTACAAATAAAAAAAGCAACTTACATGATAAAACTTTGGGTATGGCAACATATAATTCATTGGGAATAGTGAAGCTGGCAATAAGACCTCATATCTATCATCCAATGAGATCATAACATATATAGTTTTTTTTATTATATGAAAAATAATGCTTTTAGTTCTCTATGTCGAACATTAGAAAGTATGCAAAAAATTGTAGTCAAACGAAAAATTAATATAAAGTCAACGAATTATCGATCGCTATAATCCCTCTATGCCTTCGACAGGAACTAATAAGTCCTTAAACATTCCCCTACCACATCTCTTTGCTCATTATTACTCCGTGAATCTCTATATGAGCAAGTTTAGAATGTTGACATTTTAGAGACAAATAAAAAATGGTTTCTCTTATATATTAGATTCTAACAAAATAGTAAAAATATTTTTTTCATTAATTTGTTTAGCATGAAATTATGATTTTTACATCAAATCATTTACATTTTAAATTTACTTTAATATTAATATTTACAAGTCATCAAATTAGAGAGTGTTGGAATAAGAGGCAAAGTATAGTATGAAATTGGGATTTTTACATCTCATCATTTACATTTTAAATTTACTTTAATATTGATATTTACAAGTCATCAAATTAGACAACGTTGGAATAAGAGGCAAAGTATAGAAAATACAAAGAAGAAAGAAGATGGTTGAGAAGACTTTATAAAACAAATAAAAGTATATTAAGATTTGAGAAGGAGAAGTAAAAGAAAAATAAATAATTAAATAATATTAAACTTAACTATAAGTTTATGATAGAATATAGGAATAATGATTCAACATGAAGTATTCATTCGCAGAACTTGTGACATAGTACATGAGTTTATGGAATATTAAAAAATATCCCTAGTTTCACTAGATATTGATAAATACCTACCAAAATCATTTTGTTGAACCCCCAATGCATCTTTCTAATATTAAAAAAACAACTTTTTTACTAGATATCCCTTTTTATAACCCCCAATACCTATAAACCTCTCGATACCCCACATTGCCCCTCCCCCAATACCTACAATGTATTGACTTTATTTTTCACAATTTTAAATCCCCCTTTATGAATGAACATGATAAGATATTGGTAAACAAGGTGAAGGCCCCATGCATTAGAGATCATGAATTCAATTGTAAGTATAAAAAAATATTAATAACAAAAAAATATGTCAATGTGGATCATAAATAAAATATTTCAATGTCCACCTTAAGTAAAATTTCTTATTCTAGAGTCCATAGATTCTTTCTACATTTTAATATGAGGGAGATGTGTAACTCTTTCAATGCTTGACATGGAGTTGACATGTGGTATTTTAAAAAAATAACAAAAAAATATTTCAATGTTGACCATATTGTCTATCTATCTATACAAGCAATTGAAAGTAAAAAAATTATTATTTCTTTGAGAGTCACTTTCTATAGCCTAGTATGATTGTGTTGAGAGGGGCTTTATACAACCGAGTATGAAGAAATGTGTAATTCTTTACGTGCTCAACACAAATTCGGTGAAGGGTGGCATTTAGAAAAAAAAATATCAATAACAAAAAAATATTTCAATGTCGACCATAAATAAAATATTTCATTAATGTCCACCTTAAGTAAAATATTTTTATATCAACAACCTAGTGTAAGGGATAGTATGAAGGAAATGTGTAATTCCTTACATAGCCTAGTATGACTTGTGTTGAGAGGGACTTTATATAACCCAATATAAAGAAATGTGTAATTCTTTATGTGCTTAACATGTAGGAGGTGATGGCTGACATTTAAAAAAAAATATTAATAACAAAAAAAATATTTCAATGTGAACCATAAATAAAATATTTCAATGTCCACCTTAAGTAAAATATTTTTATATCACTGTCCTAGTATAAGAGAGAGTATGAAGGAGATTTGTAACTTGTCAATATGAAGAAGATGTGTAATTCCTTCAGTGCTCAACATGGAGTTACACACACACACACAAAGAACTAGCTTATATCCATCTTAATTCTGGACTTATGATGTGAAAACTATTTTTTAGTTGAAAAACCTTGAGGAAAGATTTGCATCTAGAAGGTCTTAATCCCTCTAGATTCATTCTTGTTTAGAAGAAAAACACCATCAAAACAACTTCACCTTTTAAGTGCACCAATGACTCTTGATCATGCTATTCATAAGATAAAACATCGTATTCACTATAATACTACACAACTTTTTAGAAAGTAAAAAATTTCATATAGTTAAAACATTTTAATGGTATGCTTGTCAATATGAAGGAAATGTGTAATTCCTTCAATGTTCAACATGGAGTTGACACACATAAAAAAAACTAGCTTACATCCATCTTAACTTATGATATAAGGAGAGAAGTAAAGGTGAAAACTTTTTTTAATTGAAAAATCTTGATGAAAGATTTGCATCTAAAAATACTTATGCATTTTTTTAAGAAGAAAAACACTATAAAAACAACTTCACCTTTTGAGTGCACCAATGATTGTTGATCATGTCATTCATAAAATAACACACCATATTCAATATAAAACTATACAAATTTTTAAAATACTTAAGGTGAATTAGTTACACCCACATATCATATCTTTTTCAATAAAATAAGTGTGATAATAGTTTTGCTAGTTGTTAAATAATACATTAAACTTTTTCATTATATATTTATATTAGTTACATATAAAAAAATGTTAATGGTCTACTCTCTTCTAACTCTATTGCTCTCTTAGGCTATGGATGGATTTGTTAGCTAAGTTGACTCAAACCACAACTGCTCTATTTATCTACTTACCTGGTTGAGTGTCCAACTTATTTTAAGTCTTCGTTTTCGTGAGGCATCGCTCCAAGTCCATTGATGTAATCAATAATGCTGACTAAAAATTTGTTGTGATCAATAATGTTGACTTAAAGTTTGTTGTGATCAATAATGTTAGCCAATGATGTCAAGTTTGAACATTATGTGGTGGACTCTCTGTCTGAGGGGAGTTGCATCTACAGGTTCAATAAAATACGATGTAACGTGTGGTTTGAGCCAAAAGCCTTTTTTAATGGTTTGACGGAAAAAGGGAATCTTTATTCATAAATTATATCTTTATGAGTGGTGCCGAGTTGGTGAACCTCGAGCTCGATGATGTCAGGTAATATCATATTTTACAAAGACGAGAGAGACGGAGGACGAGGCGTAGCGGAGTGGCCGCAGTCTGCGATTCAGGTTCCGTGCGGTGGCGGGAGCCACGTCCACTCATTCACACTTGCATTAACAGCAGTGACCATATCACATGGGCGGAAACCAGCGGCCGGCCTGCATACGCGCAGCAGTCCGAAGAAATCAAATTACATTAGTGCGGCATCAGAGCACATTCCATGCGAGAATATTCGGTGAGAATATCTCTCTCTTCCGTTTCGTTCCAGCCAATCTCCCTCATTAAATATGGAAGCGGCCGGCTGCTCATCTTCATCGAAGCCGCCGACACCCGAGAAGAAGTTTCAGGCCTCAGGTCTGATTTTTTCGAGCGAATTGTGTCGATTTTGAATTGAATCATCTACTGTTGTTCTGGGATCATCGGCTCATCCGCTGGGTTTTGGGAGCTATCTGCAATTCACGGTATGGCTGTCGAACAAATTGAAACTGCTTTGGTTGAAATTTATAGGATATAAGTCCAAAATCATTAAATATGGAAAGGAATTAGAGCGAAATTTAAATTTAAATTGCTTCTTATTGTAATTGTTTAAATTTATAGCACATAAGTCCGAATTTATTTAACATGACAAGGAATACAAGTTACGTTTAATTGAAATTGCTTCTGGTTGAAATTTATAAATTTATAGCATATAAATCCAAATTTATTAAATCTAAAAAAATTTAAACTCAAATTTACATTGAAATCGTTTCTGGTTGAAATTTATAGCATATGAATCCGAATTTTTCAAATACGGAAAAAATTAAATAAAAAGAACTTAATCTTGTGATCTTTTAATCCTGTGTAAATCTCGACATCAATGAATGCGCCATCACATGATTCTTTAATAGATTCCGGTATAACATGTGTTTTTTTTATAATTTAAGTGAATACAAATTGATGGTAACCCGACTGTAGGTTCGGGTCATCGGATGGCAGAGTTACAGTCAACGGTTAACTTCTTTCTTGATCTTTCGATGATCCGGACTCACACTTAAGTTTAGTATGACTGCGAATTTCACTGCCTGTTTACATAATAGTTTTGTCTTAAATATGATTTTAAAATCTTTCGTCATTATCAAGAAAAGAAACAAAAAATTGTCAAAATTGTAAGGTGAAATAGTATTCAAATTCCAACTTAATAATCCTTCATATCACACGCTTAGAAAAGAAGATAAATCTGAAGAAAGCCTCACTTCCTTCAGTGGAAAAATTCATGATGTATAGGGCTTGGCTTGAACTGAAGTGTCTGGATGAATTTTCTCAATCCTTTCACGCATGATCGTTTTTTTACGGTATTGTTTATTTTTAGAGTCGCAACCAGGACTTTGCCATGTGCATGCATATTCGTGCCATGCGTCTGCCCTAAAATAAACTTTTAAATGTCCTGCATGCTTTAACTTTTTTCTTAACATGCCTTTGCCCTTAAATAATCTTTGAAGAACGGTTACGGCGCTGTTGTTTCTATACTGGAACCTGCCAGGATTTCTCTGTTTTGCTGTTTTCGTTGCAGGTTGTGTCTCCGAGACAGATAAACTCGCTCAAGACTTTTGTTCTTACTTTTTTTTCATTTCAGCGAGACAAGATCTCCTCTGCTTTTTCTTTTGAAAAGGTTGGGTTCTTTAGTGTGAAAAGATTTCCTGTGTTTTTTTCTTTGGAAATGTCAGGTTCGATTTACATATCATGTCTTTTTACTCTATTCTTTATGAATTCCTTTTCTTTACGATRCATATGTTCAGAAATATTTCCTACAGTTTACTCTATTCTTTAGGATTCCTTTCCTTTACGATACATATGTTCAGAAATATTTCCTACAGTTTGATAATTTTGAATGGATTTATTTGGGAGCAAAACYTGAAAATTAAAAATTCAGAAATATTTTCTACAGTTTCATAATTTTGATAATTTTGAATGGATTATTTCCTACTGCTTGATAATTTTGAATGGATTTATTTGGGGGCAAAACCTGAAAATTAAAAAAATTCTTTTTCATAATTTTGATAATTTTGAATGGATTATTTCCTACAGCTTGATAATTTTGAATGGATTTATTTGGGGACAAAACCTGAAAATTAAAAAATTAATATTGCAGATTTTCTTTTCAGAGTTGATGTTGCAGATTTTAAAGAGTGATTGTGGAGAGGTCAAATTGTGGAATATTGTGAGAAGCGTGTTATGTCCACTGATATGCCGTGTGAAATTTTTCTTTTCAGGTTTTAAAGGTGCGTGTTCTGTGAAGGTTTGATTTCAGGTTTTTAGGAGGTGTGTGTTTTGTGAAGATACGAGGTCGGCACCATGGCGAATGGTCAGCTAGAGGTGCTTTCTGCTCTGGACCTGGCCAAGACGCAATGGTACCACTTCACGGCCATCGTAATAGCGGGCATGGGCTTCTTCACAGATGCCTATGATCTGTTCTGCATCTCGACTGTCTCCAAACTCCTGGGACGGATCTACTATTACGATTCGACTACAGGCAACCCAGGTACTCTGCCGCCTAACGTTTCGGCGGCAGTGAGCGGCGTCGCTCTTTGCGGAGCTCTGGCAGGGCAGCTATTCTTTGGCTGGCTTGGCGACAAGATGGGTCGGAAAAGAGTCTATGGCATGACACTAATGCTTATGGTGATCAGCGCCCTCGGCAGCGGTTTGTCCTTTGGTCACACAGCCAAGTCTGTGATGACGACTATATGCTTCTTCAGGTTCTGGCTGGGCTTTGGCATCGGCGGCGACTATCCGCTTTCAGCCACGATCATGTCGGAATATGCGAACAAGAGAACCAGGGGAGGCTTCATTGCGGCGGTGTTCGCCATGCAGGGATTCGGCATTCTGGCCGGGGGAGCTGTTTCCATCATAGTCGCCGCGGCCTTCAAGAGGGCTTATCCCGCCCCCACGTTCCAGCAAGATATGGTTCTCTCCGCCGTTTCAAAAGTGGATCTCTCCACCGTTCCACAGGCGGATTTTGTGTGGAGAATAATCTTCATGTTCGGGGCTGTGCCTGCCGCGCTGACATATTATTGGCGCATGAAGATGCCGGAGACTGCTCGATTCACCGCGCTGGTTGCAAGAAATGCCAAGCAGGCCGCAAGTGACATGTCCAAGGTACTACAGGTGGACATCCAAGAAAATCAGAGCACAGTGGAAGCCATCTCAATGCACGAGAACACGAGATTCGGTTTGTTGTCCAGGGAGTTTGTCAAACGCCACGGTTTGCATCTCCTGGGTACTACAACTACATGGTTTTTCCTAGACATTGCATTCTACAGCCAAAATCTGTTTCAGAACGATATCTTCACTGCCATACATTGGCTGCCTAAAGCGAATACGATGAACGCCATAGAAGAAGTTTACAGAATTGCAAAGGCGCAGTCGTTGATCGCCCTCTGCTCGACTGTTCCGGGCTACTGGTTCACAGTGTTCTTCATAGACCGCATTGGGCGGTTTACCATTCAGATGATGGGCTTCTTCTTCATGACAGTTTTCATGTTCGCCACAGCGATTCCATACAACCACTGGTTACACCATAACACTACAGCTTTCGTAGTTCTCTATTCCTTCACCTTCTTCTTCTCCAATTTCGGTCCCAACAGTACCACTTTCGTTGTTCCGGCCGAGATATTCCCGGCGAGGCTGCGTTCGACATGCCACGGGATATCTGCGGCTGCTGGGAAAGCCGGAGCCATCGTCGGGGCCTTTGGTTTCTTGTACGCAGCGCAGTCTCGTTCTGAACCGACTGCAGGTTACCCTCCAGGAATCGGGGTTAAGAACGCTCTATTGGTGATGGGTGCAGTAAATGCACTGGGCTTAGTTTTTACGTTTTTGGTACCTGAAACGAAGGGCAAGTCGCTCGAGGAACTCTCGGGAGAGAACGAAGAAGGAGTTGGATCGTCCGGTCGATCGAACCGAACTCTACCCGTCTAGTCGCCGTGACGTAATCGACAGACGATGCATGCCCTTTATTCGCAGGGCAGGCAAGTGCCTTCTGTAGTTAAGGACTAGTTGTTTACCCGTCTAGTGGCGGTGACGTAATCGAGATACGATGTATGCTCGTTATTGGCAGGGCAGGAAAGTGTGTGATATGTAGTTAAGGACTAGTTTTTAGGTTCCTGCATTCATTTAGATGGCAGAAAAGTTGTGTGAGATGTGGGATCTGAAAGAGATCTAAAAGTCTTTTGTACAGATTTCAATCTACTGTAACTGTGGAAACTTGTTTTGACTTAAAAACTGCAATTGAATGATTATTCACCAACTTTTTTGTTTTTTCCACATCAAAAGAAATTTATACTTTATATACCTTACATATACAAGACGAGACCAGACAAACTGGTGCAAAGATGCACAAATAAATAAATGTTACATGTCTCGATAAAGAGGCGAGACAAACTGGTGCATAGATGCACACTGCAACTTTATCAGTCTTTCAAAAAATCTACAGCCTGTCCAGAAATAAACTTAGCGTGTACAGAAATAAACTTACTATTACAACTTAAAATACATCCATACTATTGTATTGTTCTGTCAGAGAACCTTTCACTCTCTTCTTCATCAAACCAATAGTGGTTATAATTAGAATTAGACAAATAAATAAATAAAATACAATTAGAATTAGACAAATAAATAAATAAAATACATCTATATTCACGCTTCACTCTCTTCATCATCAAACCATCAATAGTTATAAATAAATAAATAAAATACATCTATACTATTGTTCTGTCAGAGCACCTTCCACTCTCTTCATTAATTATAATTAGAACGCCATTGCTACCTTTCACTCTCTTTATCAAACCATCAGTAATTATAATTAAAACTTGCTTCTGTCTCTGCATTTTTTATAAACTCATAGAAGCCCAAAGCTCCCACAGGGAGGGAGAGAGAGGGGAAAAAGCCTTCTTGAAAAGGGCATTTGCATTGACATTAAGTTTTCTATAAATATGAGAGAACGAAAACTAATCAAAGGATTGGAGTCCACTCTTGATATTTTGAAACGAAAACTCAAGCATTACATCGGACACTAAAGCCTTTTGCCTACCCAATCAATTACCAACTTAGAGTCTCATAATCTACAACTTTTTCACTTTTTTTTAGAAGGGGCTTCTCATTGTTAGAATTATCAATGGAGAAAACACAATTCTCAATGATAATTAACAATCACACACATAAGAAATAGACACAGAGATTTAACAATCACACACATAAGAAATAGACACAGGGATTTCACGTCCATCAAGCATAGGCATCGGCTGTCTTATTATTCATATCATAAAGATTACAACCAACAGCCTGGAGAGGGCTTGAAGCTCGTGGCTCAATATTTATCTCTCAGGCACACATATTTAAACACTTTATCCCATGGTTACAATGCAACTAATTCATTAATTATAAATTCTAACTTAGGTTGTCTTATCTCAACCAAAAGTTGAATAGTAGGATCTAGATCCACATCCCGTGGGGATTTGTTGTCACCATTTCAATAATCTCCACCTTGACAACAATTTCCACCTTCAAGAGAAGCAAATCATGGCCACAATTTCTCTTCAACACTGGTTCTAAAAACATGTCTGCACAACTTGCTCGAATATGGACCACTCCACCTCCATTAGTAACATGTCTTACAAAGTGATACCATGTCCAATTTAGGTACGCTAAACTATGTGTCAAATGCACAAGGCTTTGACTACCACAGAAAACAAAACCTGCACTTTGTCCAAACTAACCCAATGGTCCCTTTATACTCATAAAAGACAGAACTTGAAGTAGATCTTTTCTTGTCCAAATCCTCCTGCAAAATCTGAATTATCTCAGACAAAAACATTGAAACCACTGTAGGTGATACATGTGCCTCTAAGATACCAAAGCACCCAATTTCACTGCTTTACCTGGATTTGTCATGTGACTACTGACAACACCAACTGCATATGAAAAGTCTGATGCTTGAACATATCAAACCTTTCCATCACATACTTTATACTTCCAACTAGCATACAATACATGAGACATAACTTTTTCTTCCATATTACAAGGATATACACCTGAAGAAAACAAATGGAAAGCCAAAGGGATATTTTCCGGTTTCACATTATTCATGTTGAATTTCTTGAGTATCTTTTCCTTATACTACAACTGTGATAACCAAAGCTTACCATCTTTCTTGCCTCTATGTATTTCCATGACCAAGATTTGTTTTCGCTGCTCCTTGATCCTTCACCACGAACATCCTTGCCAACAGAGCCAACCTGCTGATCTTAACCATGCTTTTACTTCAAAAAACATATCGTCAGCAATCTAAACACCAATATAATGAATGTACCATAAACACAATGGTTAAATTCATTTCTTGTAAAACTTGGCTCACCATGAAGGAATCACCCATCTTGTACCAATCCCTAATGCGCATTTCAGGCCATTCAATGACTACTTGAGCTTGCAAACAAATATTTTATTGCGATCTTGAACAAACCCTTCTGGTTGTTCGATATACATATCTCCTCATACAAATCTCCATAAAAAACTTGTCTTAGCATCTAGCTACAACAACTAGTGCTAACGCTACATGAATAGAGAAAAGATTAAACTGACGAAAACATTTCATGGAAATCAATGCCTTCCAAATACCTTTCTGCTATCAATCATGCGTTATTCCTTTCATCTTTTACTATGTCTGATTTGAGAAGAAATCCATCAAACACTATCTTTGTTAATGACGATCTATATCCCTTGACATTGTCATTATAACCAACAAAGATCTACCTGTTTGATCTGGATCCTACTTAGAACGCTGATGAGAGCATGAACATAACCATCAAGCAATTTCAAAAAAACTGAGTAATCACAAGAGAAGACTCGTTCAATATACCTCTTCCAGAATCTTCCAACCTTTTGCAACTAATGGCGACCGATTGTCTAGACAACACTTAACTGCTTCTGACCACAACTCATGCTGCAACTTGGCATTACTAAAGACGACCCCAATTGTCCTGCAATAATTTCCAAAATTCAAAGGAATATGAACCTGCCTCCATCATGTGTTCTCAAACCCTTGATTTAACCTGTCAATACATAAACACATCAACCTTTCTATTGACCCAACTTTTTGACTAGGGCACTTTCAGTGCTCCACCTCGAACAAAGTATTTGAAACCTTGACCAAATCCGGCCAAGACTGCCAAATGAGCTTTTCACTGCTCACCTCCAAGCCACTTTACAATGGAGTTTCACCAAGCCCCGTAACATGCAATTCTATGGACACCATACCACGGGCAACCAATAATCATGGACCCGAAACCCACAACTGTAGACCTATGTACAATGTTTTAATTTATGACTCATGCTCCCCCACCCTTCTTTAGTCTACCTAAATCTATACTTTCGTAGGTGACTTAACAGAACCAAGGGTACACATGCCTAACCAAATCTTACAGCAATATGTCCAATTACATATAACCAAAAAATACAACTCCAAAAGAAAATGTTCACATGATAACTTTACCATTACCTTTATTGCCATTGCTTACATTTACCATCCCGTTGTCAATCCTACCACCTTGCTTAACATTGTTCACCATAGGCAAAATAACCTCTGTAATCTTTGTCGTTATCTCAAGAAACCGAATCACAACTTATAAAATCAAAAGCTTTTAAAAAATTTAAATGGAAATTAAATAATAATAAAAGTTTAAATTTACCACTTTATATCTCCCCTTCCATATTCACCTTTATTTTACTTCCTCCACAATTTTCATCTCACGACCCTTTATTTTAAAAAAGTCAACCTTTTAACATCCTCCATCCTCCAAGTGACTTGACTTCACCTCACGATTTTAAAAGACAAGGAAAATTAATTCTTAGTTTATGTTAGAATAAAGCTTACTTTAGTAAGAGATAACTGTTGTAACTGTGAGTTTCAACGAGACTGTTGTAACTGTGAGTTTTCTAGGTTTACTATTATTAGCTAATCAGATCCACTTAAGTCAGTGATCTGCATGCTATATATGTAACCTCCATTTGTTTGTTAAAAAAAGGAAAAACGTTTTGTGTTGTGTGAATTAATTCTTCCAATTTTATCTTGGTATCAGAGCTGGGAGGAAAAGGTGCGGACAAGCGAAAAAATCCCGCAGGCCACTACAGCGTGAGGTGCGAGAACTGCATGCAGCGTGGAGTTTGAAAATCCGTGAGTGTGAAAATCTGTGGTTTATTTTCTGTGCATGCAGCGTGGTTTATTTTATGAATGGAATTTGCATTGTTTGATTGGA
>ML796686.1:57155-100534 GCA_009831015.1 Picea engelmannii | reverse complement strand
GTGAGTTTTCTAGGTTTACTATTATTAGCTAATCAGATCCACTTAAGTCAGTGATCTGCATGCTATATATGTAACCTCCATTTGTTTGTTAAAAAAAGGAAAAACGTTTTGTGTTGTGTGAATTAATTCTTCCAATTTTATCTGTTTATGCATACCATATAATATTTGCTCCAAAACAAAACATATGCCAAAATTTTTAAGGAGCCGTAGCACCTCCCGTCATGGTTGGCCTGCTGACATTTTGAATTTTACCTGCGGAAATCTGGAGATTGACGCGCCTCTATTTCACATTGGTTGTTTATCAACACAACGATTTGAACGCAACTTCTCAACACAGCTCTCCCCTCATGAAGATAAACCAGCTCTGAAAAATCCGATTTTGAAGAACTGCTGATCAACGCTCCCTCACGCCCAGCGCTGACTTGAAAAACCGGCAGCTCCCGTGGGTATCTCCAGCAATTCGACATGCGTCTATCTCTCTTCAGCAGGAAATCGGCGGCTTCGTCTCTCTAACAAATCAAGGCATTTCTCCACAGCCAAAAATGCTATCCCTGACCTGTGATACCACTTGTTAGAATTATCAATGCGGAAAACACAATTCTCAATGATAATAAACAATCACACACATAAGAAATAGACACATGGATTTCACGTGGTTCACCCAAACGTTGGGCTACATCCACCAAGAATAGGCATCGGTTGTCTTATTATTCATATCATGAAGATTACGCTTGAAGCCTGTGGTTCAATATTTATCTCTCAAGCACACATATTTAAACAATTTCTCCTATAATTACAATGAAACTAATTCATTAATTATAAATTCTAACTTAGATTGTCTTATCTCAACAAAAAAAACTGAATAATAAGATCTAGATCCACATCCCCACATCCCGTGGAGATTTGTTGTCACCATTTCAACACTAATAAGCGTATAAAAACAATAAATTCTGCTTTGATTATTCTCAAACTTTATTCAATTTCTTCTTTCATTATTCAACAACTTTATTCAATAAAAAAACAATAAATTATGCTTTGATTATTCCCAAACTTTATTCAATTTCTGCTTTGATTATTCAATAATGAAGTAGAGAGAAATTTTGCTCATGAATTTGCTCAACACAGAACACAAAGTTATCAGTTTATTGATTACACTATGGCCATAACCAACATCAAAGGAGTACAACAAATGTACAACACCTTTAAAACGTATCTCGACAGAGAGAGAAAAGCTGAAAAACATTATTACTGACAACCGACATTCAAAAAACAATACAAATAGACCAATGCCCCAAAATATTATTATTGAGAAGTTAACCTTTAGAACATATATATATCCAACTTTGCCATTTACATCAAATAAAACAAATGGCGCACATTTTTCCATTCAATTATTACAGCTGTCGTTAAGTTATATAATCGCATCTCAAAATATTATACTCACTTTGTCTAATCAGGCTTAAGAGACATTATTTTCATAATTAAGCTTTCTTTGTTTTTGACAATGTATTATTTTGTATATTTTTGAATTGATATAAAAAATGATGATGGTAATTAAAAGAAAAAAATCAACTAACTAATGGAACAATATAATAATAATAATAATAATAAAAATTTAAGGTCACCATCAAGTTAAACACCAAATTGGTGTATGAGATCCCCTACCAAATTGGTGTATGAGATTCCTTTGTTGATTTTAATACTAAAGTCTACAGAGGTATTGTAATGACTTTAGCGATGAGCATGCACGACACCTCCTCCTGCCTGAGATGGACGAAGAACTTGGGGTTGCGAAACGAAGATGAGCGGGCCCCATTCTTTTAGACTCTTCGGTCGGTCGAAGTGTGGCACAAGTCATCTTGGTGAGCTCATGGGTGACTTGCATTGCAGACAAGGTAAGGCGAGCTAGACACACGATGGGGACGAGTCTTGGACTTGGGCAAGGCTTTGCGAGTCGGCTAGACTCACAAAGTGGATTTGAGCGCCCAAGTCTTTTACAGAGATGCCGGAGTGTGGAAGACGCCTTGGCTTGATGTGGGGTGCCCGACGGATGAGCGCTCCTCGTGGAGACGAGTTGGCTTGGTGTAGGGCGCTCGGTGAATAGGTGTGCCCCTTGGTGACGAGTTGTTTGGGAGTGGGCACCCGACATGCCCAAGTGACTCGGTGACATAGAGAGTTGGGAGTCGGCTCTACCCATCTTCCCAAGAGACACGTCGTTTCGCCAACAATCATGACGTTTGGGGGAGCGATGAGAAGTATAAAGGTGGGAGGTTGAGCAAGCTAAGAAACCAACGAAGGGAGTCACACATACTTGGACAAAACAAGGAAGGAATATGTTTGTGGTTGGTTCGATGAAGAGGAGGGCATGTTCCTCCCCAAGGGGCCGAGTCACACTGAGGTGACTCGCACCTCCTTGGGGAAGTCGGTAGCGAAGGAAGGGTGAGCTCTGATCTAAGGCGATTTGATTGAGGGGCGACTTGGTTGTTTCTGGGTAGGTTGATTGAGGCTATGGTGATGTTGAGGTGAGCACTTTGTAGGTTTGGGTAAGACTTGCGAAGATGGTTGAGCCAGACTTGGGGTGCCCATGTGACGAAGGATCCGTGAGCTCATGTTGATGACTTTCGGTGTGAGCTCAATGGTAGAGTATGTCCGGGAGTCAAGGGGAAGTGCAGGAAGGGCACAAAGACTTGGCATGAGGCAAAGACGATCGCAAAGATGTAGCAAAGGTTGCAAACAAAAGATGGACGAGTGGGAAGGTTGTTCGACACGATGGGAAGGTCTGTGATGAGACGAGTCGAGACGCAACACCGACGAGTCCAAGTATTGTTGAGCTATGTGCTCAATGTTCATTGTTTTGTTGTGACGAGCTACAACTCGATTATTTATATGTTAATGAAGAAATGAGTGTTAGGCTGGTTTGGCCACCCAACTATACATGCTAAGTTGTCTATTATGCATACTTGTGTTCTTTGTTGAAACATGCTAAGTGTAATAAAAATAATAATTGTACAATTGGTGTAACAAAGAAATAACGAAGACATGCATAGTCTGGGATAAGTACTTTGGTGTGGTTTTGTCATCAAATGAAAGGAGTTGGTGTTGCATGATGCCGAGGATTGTTGGATGTTTCTGCCATCCAATTGAGGTCTCTCCAACATCATGATAGGTGGTATCAAAGAAGAATGAAGTTTGGGTTGTAGTGGAGTCAACTAAGTATGATTTCCACTGTGACAACTTTGTACCATGCACAACAGAGGTTTGTGCATGGTGTCCTAATGCAAAGCATTCCAGGGCACAAAGATAACAAACGAAGAAGAAGGTTTCAGTTGGATGCATGGTTCAGATCGCAGTTGAGCACATTTTCCACTATGCCAACTTCGTGTCATGCACAACTAAAGAAGAAGTTGAGTCAGTCGGTTAACAACAGATGAATTAACGATTGGTTGATGTGCATGGTGTCTTGGTGCAGAAGCACTTCAGGGAACAAAAATAACAGATGGGGAGAATGGAAGATGGGTTCGGTTGAAGAGAAGGTGACTTGAACATAATTTTAGGTATTACAGAATTGGTTGCAGACTTGTGTAGAAATTCTCGGGTGCACCCCACCAAGAGATCATTGCATCAGCCTTCACCGAAGTCGTTCGCTGAGCCATGTTGAAGGTAGACTTTGTGCGAAGTTGAACTTTCGACAATGAGACGAATTCACGAATGACAGACGTGAGGACTGAGCATTGGTGTGAAGACAACCAAGGAGACATAGATGAAGTGGTGGGTGGCAACCAAGTTGAGAGCATGGCGAAGTTTGAGACTTATAAGATTTGGAAGTGTGAAGACTTGGGGTGTTCTGTGAAGGGACAAGGATGAGTTTGTGTAGGTAGGTGGCTAGTGAAGTAGCGAACCGATTTGTGGATGTGACCAAGGAAGCCTTCGTGCAGGAGTCGTAACTTTGTTTGAGGAAGTGGGAACATAACTTAGGAGAGACACTTGCATGAATCCTGTGAAGTTGGAGTTGAGATATTTGGTTGCATCTCATGGAGGTGTCGGTGTGCATGGGTGTCTTAGGCACATTTGTTGAGTCTTGAGGAGACTTGATCGTCGCAACAGAAATCCAATTGATGAAGTGTTTGTACATTACATTGAGACACATTGTGGAGGTGGTTGTGCACTTATGAAGATCATATGATTGCATAGGCAGGAAGAAATAAAGCATGAATGGAGAAGTAGTGTGGAGGTGATTGTTGGGTGTGCGAGACTTGTACACTTACATAATTTCGTGGACAGATGACGAAGGGATGGGAGGTTGACTGATGAATCCAGGCTCATACTTGACTTGGATAGACTTGTCAATGTGAACCATGGGGTCATAAGGGGCATGGTTGCAACAACGATGAGGCAGAAATGGGCATCCTACAGTTAGTAGGATGGGTAGAGAGAGTGAATTTGGTTGGTCACATAGGTGGTAGACATGCGATGATCTCCTTGACATTTCATGATAGCTTGGACCTGAGATGGGATGGGTGCAATGATGGAGGAAGTGACAACAAATTTTGCAACAGAGTTGATGAAGTTTGAAGAAAGACTTTGTTTTGGGTGACATCACAGTAAGGAGGGGCAAGGAAGCTTGCCTTGGTGAGTTGTTGTATGGACGAGTTGAGTTGCATAGGAGAGGAGATCAATTTGACTTGGAGGTGTGTCATCGTGCATGTGATCAGATGGTTGGGCTGGTTAGTTAAATTATTCAACACTTGGATGAGCTAGTGCTTAGCGACATGGTGGAGGGGTCAGACTTTGGAGCATAATGATTCGTTTGTGCAGAACTTGGTTGTTGCAGAGGAACTTCTTGATAGAATTGGATGAAGAACAACGACAAGTATGATCTTACCTCGGTGACTTTGGAGTCAAATGAAGTGATAGGATGCAAAAATAAATGACCTTGTTTGGTTGTGTGATGTGCATTTGTGTGGTTTGGATGGGAAGTTGGGTTGATCACTCAGCTTGTTCAAGACATGGGGGGTACCAATGTGTAGAAACTTGGTTGAGTGGGGTGGAGTACGTTGCATGAGGTTGCAACAGTTTGAAACTTAGTCATTTTCAATTCTGGTTGGGGTTGCGACAGAGGTTGCGATCACAACCAACTTGTTCAAGACATGGGGGGGTAACAATGTGCAGAAACATGGTTGAGTGGGGTGGAGTACATAGTAGGAGATTGCAATGGTTTGACACTTAGTCATTTTTCAATTCTGGTTGGGGTTGCGATAGAGGTTTCAATCGCAACAGGACAAGGTGTGATTGTCACGATAACGAAGACAAATTGGACTACATTGTAGACAAAGTTGAGGAGAGGTAGTTTGGACACACCTCAATTTTCGACAATGAGCACAGTTTCATGATGTTGCGGATGATTGCAGGTGTGGTGGAAATTTTGCGTTTCCACAGGAAAATTGAAATTTTCACCGAGGCAAAATTTGGGGTTTCCATTTCGACGCAAAACTTGGGGTTTCCAACAGCATGACATGGAGGCATGAGTTCAGGAAGACTTGGAGATGACAGATTGTGTGGATGTTGCTGATGGTGGCAATGATTTCAAGTGGGGGAGTGTGTAATGACTTTAGCGATGAGCGTGCACAACACCTCCTCCTACCCAAGATGGATGAAGTGTTGGATAGTTGGTTTGGACGATTGGTTTTCATTGATGTCAACCCTTAGAGATTGATGTCATCCCTTAAAGCAAGTTCGGTAGAAAATTTTGGTAGCCCTAGAGGTGTGTTTAAGGAACCCGAGTTTGTATGAGGAATAAAGACATGAAGATCAATGAATTTGCAGGTAACACTATCATAGATGGATAGTATATGTCATGTCGTTTCTGGTGACATGTGGTATGTCACATGGTTCCTCGCAATTGAGGAGATATGGCTTAATGAAGTTGGAGGACCCTCATGAGTTATCTAGAAGCCCCTAGAAGGTCAACAAGAAGTCAATTATTCTAGAATCACCTAGAAAGTCATCAAGATGTTTACTAGTCAAAGTGGTTTCAACTAGGAGTTAATTGTGGGTAAAGTTGTTGAAATAAGAAAATAATTAAAAATAAATTAGTTGCAACAAGAAGTGGTGAGTTTACTAATTATGGGTAAAGCAGTTGCAACAAGAAAGTGGGTTATCCCTAAAAGAGGGAAGTTGGGAAAAATAGTTAGAAGATGACCCCTAAAGGAAGGCACTTGGAGAGTATAAATAAGAGAGCAAGATACTCCCATTCGTACCTATTGAACATATTGAATATCTATCTTGTGAAAGGTTTATTGCAGGTACTCATTGATATATTTGAAGTTGCTGAAGTCTGAGGAAGCGAAGGAAGGTTGACGACAAAGTTTCTCAGTTGCAATAGAGAGTGGGAAAATCATGAAAAACCATGAATAAGGTCATCCCCGAGGGTCAAATAATAAACAACCTGCAAGGCATCCCCGCGGGTTTCCTATAGCCTATCACGTGAGGCACTACCAAACCTCAAGGATGAAGCACGATTCAGGTTGCAGAAGCTGAGGATATGGTACAAGAAGTTTGCATGTTGTCAGGTACACCAGATCTATCTACATGATCAAAAGATATGTTTCCATGCATGCTTAAGGCTTGTATAATGATGGTTTTGCACATTCTTAAGGCATGTCTTGGAGGCTTTGTGATATATGGTAGAGATCCTTCTCTTGGTGATATTGGTACATACATATCCTTGGTATTTGGTCAATGGTTGTTATGGTTCTTTGTTAGAAGCACATATTGGGATATATTTGAGGCATTTGCTTGTACATGGTTGAGGTATGGTCTTGTGAGCTTGGGTATTCTTCTAAAGGTGCTATTAGTTGTATGGTTTTTGTTGTAGTGAATGTTTTGAGGTAGATTTGGTGAAGTACATTGTTGGTGCACTTAGTTTTATTTATTGGCATATCGTGTGGTGCATTGTGAGAGGAATTCGTTAGTGGTCTTGGTATACAATTGGGTTATGAATGGTACAAGTTTGAGGCTATACAACAATGAGGTTTTGGCACATGGTGAGGTACATGGTATGGTGATCTTGGTACATTTTGTTGAGGCATAACTTGGTGATGTTGATACTTTTTTGAGGTACATCATTGATATTATTTGCTTAGCATATCTTGTTGGTACATGGTATAGTGTTGATATACATGGTTTATGTGCATGGTTGGCACATTGTAAGGTATATGGTATGTTACAAGATTGATAATTGGTATTGATCTAGATGGATCTTAGTAGCCATCCACCTCTTCCACTGAATCACCATTTTGAGCCTGTGGTTTTGATAAACCATGATATTCACCCTTTTGATTGGGAATGGAATGTAATGTCATATTCATTTGTTAATTACATACATCATTTAATGATTTCCTAGTGGTCTTATGTACATTCCTACATCATAGCGTTAATGCACAAGATCCCATTAGAACTCTGTTGTTAAGCATGCTTAGGCTAAAGTAGTACTGGGATGGGTGACCGCCCAAGAAGTCCTAGTGTTTTACATGCCTATGGAATTTTATAAACTTAGTCCAATTTATCCCACATGCATTGTAATGTACCTCAAAATACACCAATAAACAAAATAAATCCGAGGAACATAAATCTTCAATTTAAGTTAGTAGGAGAAGGGAGCATTTTTCATCCTTATAAATATTTGCGAGATTTCTTATTTTCTGAATATCAAATGATGATCGATCACTTTAAGAACAATTTACTTCAATTTAACTCACATTGAACATAGTTCTTACCCGAGTAGTTCTCCATATTCTAATATTTACTTTTGTACCCTTCAATCCTAAATTCATTCTAATAGTTATAAATGTATACTATATTGTACTAATCCTAGGACTCATCGTCCTATACCCTCCCCTAAGCATAGGCCTATATGCTTTTACGCTAGGGTAACTTCATTTAACTTTCAAAATAAACACATATATCATGCACAATAAGAAGGGGTCAGAAGTGTACACCCTTAGTGAAAGATTATTATTAACATAAAGTTTCCTGTTAACAAACTTACCCATAACAACATTTAGCCTGGCCTTAACTGAGTGATAACTTAACTAGATTATAGTCATTAGGGTTGTATGAGGTCTTAACTAAACGTTAGTAGTTAGGGTTCAATGGTTTAATGTATCGTACCATGAATGAACTGTCCTGCAACTAAACGTTAGCACAATAGGAAACACCAATTTCTGTCAACTACGAAATTAAACCTTTGAGCAGGTCATTAATGGTGATCCTGTGAATACGAACCCCTAGGCTATCACTAGTCCCTTTGTCCAATAAGATCGCTCCATCTCTGCCCCATCACATGGCCAAGCCAGCCTTCGTACCCTCACTCATTTACTGTGTAGTAAGGGATCTACGAGGTTCGATGAGTCTTTCGTTTTTGTGGATGTTTCGAATTAACTCTGTGTTTTCACAGTGAGGGAGATCGACGACTTAGAGCATTCCTTCCTGATGGAAGTATGTAAGCCTACCTGTCTACCCTGGTAAGTCATCATACATCCTTGGTCTAATGGTTGGATGAAACCTTCAGAGTTTTTTTTTTTCGTTATTGTGGAAGTAATACTCGGTACTGCAATTCTGTCTACCAATATTTTGTGAAGGGTTTGTCCCATTATCGTTGTCCTGTTCCTTAATTTCTTGGATTAAATTCGGCCCTGGATGGTTGTTTTATTCTCAAATCTTTCTGAAAAGACTCGACCTCTCGTCTTGCTACTTTCGAAATGAATTTTTGCACATGCATTATTTCGTATACATTCCTACTCTTAGGTTTCGTTGTCCCCTTACATTCTTTATGGCTCTGGTCTATGGGTTGGAGGCCCACACTGTATAATGCATGTTACACTGCGTTTTTGTAAAAAGGAGGGAACCCACCCTTCTATAGGTTTCATCAGACCCTTAGCCGGTTCTTATGAATGTAATGTATCTTTAAAGATTGTTGTATTTACAATCGGCACAAATGAAAAATATGGGGATTCTATAGTCCGAACCGAATGCCTTGCTGCATACAAAAATGAGTCAATAATCAATTCCTAGGTTTAGGTAATTTCCTATTGTTATTATCGTTACCTATGGGTGGTAATCACCATTCAATGCCTCGTACCTTCGGCAAGAATGTTGACTCTGTATTTATACTTTGATTAAACTTCCTTTTAGTCGGTGCAAGTTAGATTTTGATGGCGTTATTGGCCTGTATCTTTTAACTTAATGTTTACAGTTTGAGTAATGTATTCGGCCCCCTCACACTACACGAACCCATGTAGTTTGGATTTCACTGTTAAAATAGTTTGTTTATTTCTTTCCTGAAGAGTTTTGATTTAATCGATTTGGTAATCAATGCTAATGATGGGACCCTGTGGTTGCGAGGCTACCCATCAGGAAGTTCTAGGACCACCTTCCCCTTCGGTCTGGGACGTTTTCTCAACTAACACGACAGGGAAAGGATACTAGGTTCTCTCAGCCGCAAGTTAAGTGCAACTCTTCATAACCATTCCTGTCATTAATCGTTTTATTTTGAGTTATACTCGTCTCATCTCTGCTGAATAATATTAATAGTGATTTGAAATTTCTTCTAGGAATTTCGACCATGCAAAAGTTTTGGATGTCGACCCTTGCCATACGCATAAGAGGTATCCGGGTTTCATTTCTCTACTCTCAAGGAGTACCCTAGGATTCTAAGGATTGATAAGATTATAACTTTAGAATGCTATCACCGTGGGTGGAATTTGTTCATTTAATGATAGTCGATTCTTTAACTCTGTATCTTTACTTTTACGGCAGGGTATAAGGATCAAACTTTAATATTGTATATTTGAAAGAATGGTATATACTGAACATGACTATATCACTATTCAAAATACAAATGTTGGTTTAGATGGGAATACGAACATATCCCTTTGAATAATAGACCTATTCTATAAGTATGTCTGGAATGAATAGCAATGTGAACAATAATTATGTCTTGATCCTTTTCGGGTTTATTTTGGATCTTATAGAGAAATTCGATTGATTCCGTATTTAGTCCTACAACTTTACCTTTCGATTTTTACTGTAGAAGATCTATGCGTATTGAATTGAAAAGTTCTGGGTGTATACTCTTCAGTCCATTTCATTTACTGTTGTAACGTCATATTCCAGAACTTCATCAGTCACAGTTTGAACCATTCGTTTCCCTTCAGAACCTTGTTTATGACTACATGAACTATTTGTTTCACTTCAGAGTTTCAGTTTCGTGACTGTCTGAACTGTTTAATTCACTTTAGAATTTCGTTTTCATGACTTTATGAACTATTTAATTCACTACAGAGTTTCATTTTCGTGACCATCTGAACTATTTAATTCACTACAGAGTTTCGTTTTTGTGATTGTCTGAACTATTTATTTCACTTTAGAATTTCATTTGGTGATTGTTTAAACTATTCGTTTTCATTGACATTACTACTGATTGATGGAATTTATACCATATATAATTAAGAAGGGACTGAGGGTGTTAGTAGCCAGTCCTGCATAGGTAATTATAGATACATCTCTGTAAAATTTTACCCGTAGTGCTTCCTAATGTATGTAGTATATTTTAGTCTAGAATGACATCAAGATAGTCTAATCATCATAACCCTTTCAAATTCTACCTGTGTATTTAGCCTATGATGAATTATATATATATATATATACACATCTAAGCTCTCAAGTTTATTCCTAGAATTCCCTTACTAATGATATACAGTAAGACTATGAGCATTATACTTTCTTTATGTCATTTATCATAGACATATCCTCTAATATTTCCATAATTAAATTCTATACCCAGCCAAGATGCATAGAGAGTTTCGTTCGACGCTTACAGTTAACCAGTAAGGGTTTATACTACAGTTCAATCTATTTCAACAGGCTTTTACCAAATAGAATAAATCATTCAGATTTAAACATATGCATTATATCAATCAATAATTCAAACAACAATTGACCATGAAAAGGAGTAGATAGACATATATTAGCAATTTTCTGAACAACAAATGGAACATCCAAGTTCCTCCCAACTGTAGAACAAAGCAGCCAAACCACTTGTCCTGATCACCCCCTAGCCTAACCATGAATCCATGAGGGTGAACTCAAACTCCTCCTTAGCAATAGTCCTTCAGTTTTAGCAATTTCTCCTTGCCTCACTCTCAGAAAGTAGTGTTCATAACAATAAGAGATAAATTCGTTTTCCCAACATACTAGGTAGCGTACTACCTCCTCCCATATGCTATATATGTTGAAGCATTTTGTGCCTAGGTATTTTCCCCTTTTGGGAATTTTTGCAGCTTTCGAAATCCCTGATTTCCAGGGGCTGCCAATGGCCAAAGTCCTGATTTTCCACTTGTAATAATCAGCCTTGAGGTAGTTCCAACATGTTCCCAACTCATGGAGTCATGGTCAACTGATTTTAACCTGGATGTTCCATTTTTCCATCAACAATAAATATAAAATATTTTGTTTCATACAAGTGTCATAGTCAAGTAATTAGTTGGGTGAAATCAGATCTCTGCCCAACAGTCCTAATCATTAATTACAATAAACTAAATTCAGAATTCAGAATTGCCATAAATGGAAAAAAATTTCCAATTTCGAATTTACCAAAAATGGAAATAATTTCCTAAGAAATTTCAGATTTAAAAATAATTTATTTTTTGGGATGTTACATGCATCATGGGAATTGTTCTCCTTTCACTCTCTCATATATAATCGAGGTGAAGGAGGCCCTTTAAGCATGCAATGGAGTGTGATGTAAAGCTTGTTGTGAATGAAGCATATCCAACATCTCTTTATTTTCAGAGATAAGCTACCCCATTCTGTCAGTTTGTGTTCTACAATGTTTTTCTCTCTTATTCATTAATAGAAGTTGGGTTTCACTATATTTCTGTGTTTTTTGGAATATATCTGTGTATTTCTTTTTTGTATCTCTGCTATATTTCTGTCTTCATGTCGTTCTCAAAATAATCTGGATTAGTGGTATCAGAGCAGTCTTCTCCTTGTCATTTCTTAGAGCAGGTCCCCGATGAGGTCATGGTATAGATATTTTTTTCTCGAGCTAGTTTCGCTTGAAGACAACCACTCTCACTAGCCTAAGTGACCTTCCATGGCAGGAGAAAAGAGAGATGACAGAGAAAGAGATCCTTTCAAGACATTGCTCAAGGAATCCCTCGTGCGACAAAGGAACGAGATGATGGACAACTTCGCTTAGATCCTTCAAAGGCTACCGATGGCAGCAACCGAGGCATCTTTGAAAAGAAACCATTTCGCAAGTGTGACACCCTTCAAGGTACAAGTCAATTTTGATATCCCCTTATTTGAAGTCCAGATAGATGCATATGCCCTAGAAAAATGGTTGAATCTACTAGAAGGTTACTACTCTGTCTAAACATTTTCTGACAGTGAAAAGATCACCTTCGCACTCCTTAAAGCCCTTCCCCATGTCATATCTTGGTGGGAAGGTTACTGGCAAAGGTACACCGTGGATGAATCTACACTATTTGGGAGAGAACCCACTTGGGTGGCCTTTGCAGATGCCCTAAAGGAGGAGTTCTACCCTGTCAGAAAATATGATGATCAATACATGATATGGACAACTCCGTGTCATAAAAGAGACAAGATAGTGTAGGAGTACACCAACATCTTTCATACCTTGAGCTCAAAGATGGGTATCAAAGAATATGATCTACACCTAGTTTTGAAGTACCGCAGTGGTAGACATAGGTACATCCAAACAGAGATGGATTTCTTGGACATCTCCTCACTGGGAGATGCTTTTTGATATGTAGTCAAAATTGAACAAAAATTCAAGTAGCAAAGTAAGTGGGAGAGTCATGGACAGAGCAAGGAAGGCCAACCTCAAGAGAGTCAGTCCTAGATGCATGAAAAGAAGGGTATCAGGAAGTCTAAGAAAGACACCGAAAAGTGGTGTGAGTTCCACAACAGCCCTTAGCACAACACTGATGAATGTCGCTCAATATATTCATTGGTGGTCGAGCTCAAAGACAAAGAGCCAAACCCTGACTTGGACCCTGATTCAGAAAATAATAAAAAGGAGACAGATCATTGATGCAGAACCATTTGCTACTATCGCAACTGCAACAATCCAACCATAAGAGGATCCTAAGGAGGAGGAGTGACTCTTCCATTCACAAATGTGGGTGAAGGGGACCCCACTGCATTTTATTTTTGATAGAGGAAGCCAAAAGAACATCATCTCAACAGAGGTTGTCAAGCAGTTGGATTTTCCAACAACACCACACCCGTAGCTATACAACATTGGGTGGATTCACTAGGGTCAAGATCTTCATGTCATCTAGTAGTGTCTCCTGTCCTATGACATCAAGCCCTTCAAGGATGAGGTATTTTGTGATGTTTCCCCACTGGAAGTCTATGATGTTCTATTAGGCTAGACATATATGTGGAGGTGTCATGTTTTTTATGAGTCTCGACCCCGTAGCATCATTTTTACTCTAGGGAGTCAGCTATATCGGATACCAGAGGTAGTTCTAACTATTGTCCCACCAAAACAATGCCACAAAGTAATCTCTCATACTGCAAAGTTTAGCCTCTTCACAATCCGATCAGAAGGTGAACAAAAGGACACTGCAACCACTTCAGCCTCAACCCAAGACCTTTCTATCTAGTAGAAGCAGATCGACAACATTGTAGACGAGTACCAATATGTTCTTGTTGCACCTACAGGGGCGACTCCACACTGCCCAATCAAGCAAGGTTATAACATAACCCTTCATACTCTTCATGATGCATCTTCACCGACAAATTCCTCCCACACTCAGGTAGATCATGCAACTAGATTGGTTGAACGGATCCAACCCCTCTAGCAACAGGTTCATGGCATCCTTCAACAAGCTAAGAAGGACAAATTCTTCAGCAAGGCAAGAAGCACACCAAGCTTTAGATTTCATAGAAGTCTCCCCGTCTCCAAAGGAACTTGATGCAATGGGGACCATTGCTTCCTAAGGGGGAGGAATGATCTAGATGGATCTCAGTGGCCATCCATCTCTTCCACTAAATCACCATTTTGAGCCTGTGGTTTTGATAAACCATGATATTCACCCTTTTGATGGGGAATGAAATGTAATGTTATCTTTATTTGTTAATTACAGACATCATTTAATGATTTCCTAGTGGTGTTATGTACATGCCTACAACATAGTGTTAATACATCATATCTCATTATCACTCTATAGTTAAGCGTGCTCATGCTATATTAGTACTAGGATGGGTGACCACTCGATAATTCCTAGTGTTTTACATGCCTATGGAATTTTATAAACTTAGTCCAATTTATCGCACATGCATCATGGGAATTGTTCTCCTCTCACTCTCTCATATATAATTAAGGTGAAGGAGATCCTTTAAGCATGAAATGGAGTGTGATGTAAAGCTTTTTGCGAATGAAGCGTATCCAACATCTCTTTATTTTTAGAGATAAGCTACCCCATTCTGCCAGTTTGTATTCTACAATTTTTCTCTCTCTTATTCATTAATAGAAGTTGGGTTTCACTATATTTCTGTGTTTCTTGCAATATCTTTGTGTATTTCCTTTTTGTATCTCTATTGTATTTTTGACTTCATGTCATTCTCAAAATAATCTGGATCAGGTATGGTACAGGTTTGGTGCATGGTTGATGCACTTGTTATGGTACATGGTTGATGGTACAGGTTGAGGTACAGGTTGATGCATGGTTGATGCATGGTACAAGTTGGTACTTGGTTGAGACACATACCTTGTGATGGTATGTGGTGATCTTGGTACATATGTGGTAGAGGAATGTGTTCATGGTTTGAGATACACTCTTGGTGATCTTTGCATGAGTTGCATGAAGATGATAGTGGATATGGTTTTGTGGATGAGACAGTGACAGGTTGGACAGGTTTATGTGACAGTGACAGGTTGGACAAGTTGATGTGACAGTGGCAGTGAAAGTGGCAATAATTGTGGTAGTGACAGTTGGTCTACACTTATATTTCAAGATGGAAAGATGGGACAAGGAAAGGGGGTCGTAGCCTCCTTCCAGTTGGAGCTTCCTTCAGGTTGGATTCTAAGAACTAGGTGGTTGTATCCACCTTCTGTTTGGAGCCAGAGAACCCAGGGGGTTGTAGCCTCCTTCTGGTTGGAGCGAGATACTTCAGGGAGTTATAGCTTCCTCCAGGTTGGAGCCTGTAAATAGGGGGTTGTATACTCCTTCCATTTACAATTGGAGAATTGGGAAGTTGGTGCTTCCTGACGTCCACGCGTGCAACCTCTCAACCCGTAGGTCGGAAGGTCCACGTCGACACGGGATCTTTCCTTTACCACTGGCCCGAAGAACTCTAAACGACTCTTCTATTTCCCTATCATGAAATCTGCACCCACAAAAAACTCTCACAGGATCCCCTCATTACACTTGGGAGATCAGACTTCGCAGCTTCACGAATCCAGTGGTCAAGCGTTGGTCTCTCGAATCCCCGAATCCCGATACAGTCAACACTGACCCTTCCTTTTTCCTTTCGGGATTTTCCCTATCGTGATTTCGGCGATCGCGACGTCGAGGAACTTGTCTCCCCGACTACCGAATCTCAATTTGCCGAAACTCTGACACACTCATGAGCTTTGACTTTTCAACGCCTCCCCACTTCTGTCGGGACATCGGACTTCGCAATATCGTGAATCCTGATGCAATGAGTTTGGAACTTCACCCCACGAAACTCCAAAATGGTGTGCCACCTGTCCACCTCTCTGACTCCTATGGTCCCACGCCGTGCTCTTGGCCTTTGGGATTTCGCAATTCATGATTTTGTGATTCCTGTTGCAAATTTTACGGGACTTCCACCCACGAAAACCCGATGCAAGTACCCATGTGTAAATCCAAAGGCCCTTATGGCTCGGATCTATGGTCCTACTCCTCCTGAGCTTAGAACCTTATGAAATACTCACGGTAACTCACTTACTCTTCTGTGAGATCTAAGTGGCTCACGAGATTTCGCGGATCCTCCTCAGAGAATTACGACCATCCGTTCCTCCTTGGTGATTTCTGTGAATAACTAAATGTTTCTTCGCAAACTTGTGCACTTGCGGCGCAAGCTTACGACGCCTTCATAATTCTTCCAGGTACAACTCCTATGAAACCCTTTCAACGGTTATAAGGCTTTATCCCTCTTGAGCTTCCTTATAACTCCGAGTCTTAGAGAAGACTCTTGCGCGCACTCCTTGCGGCAACCTTCAGACACTTCCAAGTGTTGAATTTCCTTCGACCCTGCGCACACCTGCAACAACAGTCTCTCAACACTTCGCTCAGGTTCACAACTCTAAGACTTTACTTGGCCTGCACACTCCTTGCATGGCTCCTGTGCCTGACTACACCTCTGTGGAAATGAGAACAAAAGCTATCTCTCCTGAGCTTTCAGAGACAATCTCTAAACCTTTGTCAATGCACTCCTTGCGGACGATTCAACTACACTCCTTGCAGGAACTCTTGCTCAGATAGAGAAACAATTGAAACTCATTCCATTACCCTTTCCTCCCAAATTTCAGACATTCAACAAGAAATCATTCATACATGGCATAAAAGAAATTGCATGACAGAAAGAGTAAAACATTCATGAGCATAAATATTCAAAGATGCATACACAGAGAATATATGAACACCATGAGTCTGAATCACTACTTTCTTGTATTAATTCAGAACTTCTGTACATGGAGTTTGCTGCACAACTCTCTACTTCTTCTCTATGCTCTATCTCCAATAATGTTACAATACACAATGTGTTAGCGATATTTCTTGTAAGGGGGTTAGAATGCAAAAGAATGGGTGAAAAACCCACTTGTTCTAAGTTTTGGGTGATAATGCGCCCGTGGTAAGTGACGAGTAGGTTCGAGTGGCAACGATTCGCGCGCCCGGATCAACGACGCGTATAGAATTCCGGAACCCCCCCCGCCTTTCTACCTTTAAGAGGGGGGGGTCCAGAATCCGGGGCGCAACTCTTCAACGACCCAGATCAGCACGCCCGGATCAACGACGATAAAGACCATTCCGGACCCCCCCTGCCTTTCTACCTTTAAGCGGAGGGGGGGGGGTCCAGAATCGCGGACGCTACTTTCCAACGACCAAGATCGACATGCCCGGATCAACAGCGCTTGGACAATCCTGTCCTTCTCAGCTGCTCCATGTTTAGCCAGCGTGGGCCCTTCTCCCATCATGACATCCTCCAGAGTCGCCTTTCCCCTGCTGCCGTGTGTCATCTATTCTCCCCTACTTTTTCATCCAGATGGCCCTTTCCCCGTCTCGTCGTCCACTCACCACCTGCCACGTGTCCTATTCCCTCCACGTCAACCTCCCACTAAAACATGTCCATTACGTCCACCCTCTTGCCTCCTACGCTTATTCCTTTTGCCATGTATCTTTCCTATAACCTCTCTCGCCCCCTTATCTTTTCAGGCCTCATCCTCATAGTTCGACGCCACCACTCCTGTCATGCGCCCCATCCTTCATGCTGGCCTCCATGCCTATTCAACAAGCCATTCAGTTATTCCAGGTGGCAGCGTGAGGAGTCATTCGTATCCTGAAGTGATGAGTTAGCCAGGTCGTCCTTAATCCCTATGAAGCAGTTATTGAAGCGGTTGGTGGTGGTTAGACATCGTCTCCGCCATAATGGGAAGGTCCGGCAATGAATTAAAGGCATGTCGATTCGCCGATTAAACTATCAAAATATCAATCGCGTCTGCCATAAGTTGCACGACCATTCAGAGATTGCAGGTGTTAACTGTCAGAAGCCATGCAGACGCAAAGATTTTAATGCTACGTCTCGATTTTGTTGATGTTGCTAGTTTGAGTATATGAAGGCGTTTTCACCATTTTGGTATCTATCCATGGTTGAGCTAAGCTCCCGACTGTAAAGTTTCAGCAAACATTCTGGTTCCCTGGTTATGTATCTTCGTTTAAGACTTCTTGTTTTATGACAAACAGTTTTCCTCTTCCATCTATGTTTCATTTCTTGCTGGAGAGTTCATGATCGAATGCTTCGTATGAATTAACACAGTTATGTTATGATAAATGATTTATTGTTGCATTGTTGTTTTCTCTGGTTTCCCGCATTTGAAAGTAAGAAGATCTTGTCTTCAGATGCCTTCTCTCACAGTCTGTTAGAAGCTTGATGTCTATAGCAGACCCTCGCACCCTTCTTATGAAGTCTTCCATCTACTCACCCTTATTGCAACTCACTGTTTGAAGTTTATCAAGACCTCACTCATCCATGCATACTCAGCCTAGTTTCAGAGCCGAGACGACTGTTCTGAGTTTGCTTCCATTTGATCACCCCTTTCAAACAAATCGTGACATTAAACTGATGGGTGTCAGGCTCTGCTCCTGCAAGCAATCCAGGAGTGACTTCTGACGCCAACATTTCTGGCGCCATTGCTGGGGACGAAGTTGAATATTTTCCCCGGGATTGAACGACAAAGATCAACTGATTCTGAAGGTGCATCGGATATCAGAACTTGAAGATTGCTGCTGTGCACCTAGCGACTCCATTGTGAAGACTCCGCTGGGAAGAACCTGCTCTATCAACTGTGGCTTCGAGGGGCAGACATACGAGGTCTAACCCACACTTGCCTTTAGCTACACCAGAAGCTA
Organism: Picea engelmannii; assembly: GCA_009831015.1. Lineage (NCBI taxonomy): Eukaryota > Viridiplantae > Streptophyta > Pinopsida > Pinales > Pinaceae > Picea > Picea engelmannii. The sequence continues at coordinate 81,848 of ML796686.1, read as the reverse complement.
ACGCAGAAGCGGTGCGCAGAAAGGGAAAAAGCTCTACGAGAGAAGTTTCCATCGCCGAAACAGGTAATACGCCCTCCCCTTCTGTGAAAACTCCATTTTCTTATTCGCAGCTTCCTAGTCGTCCTTCCTCCGAAGTTTACCATTTTCTGAATTTCGGGAGTGTTCCTGCTGAGTTTTCTCCTCCTGGTCTGGTATCAGAAAGAGAGATCCTTGTCACTCCCCCCTCTCTAGAGGTCGTGCCACATCATAGACCTCAAGCTTCTGAAGGTTTCACCACCCCTCCTTTTGTTGCTACTACCACACAAAGAGAATCATCTGCACACTCAGGTCCCTTGGCTCTCTCTCTGCTTTCTCCGTTGTCTCCTCCAAGAACCTCTTTTTCCCATCCATACTCCTTCTCCTCCGAGTTCTCCTCTACCTAATATTCCTATGGTTGGTGCTAATCCCCCTCTGAATAGAATGGATGCCATAGTTGCTTCTAGATATGCTCCTTTAATCCTACCACATCCTATGAATCCCCTCCCTGCTGGAGACTATTTGAAGTACATGCCCAAGTTCAGCGGGGAGGGAGACATAACTATTGAGGAGCACTTGGCTGCTTTTTAGAGTTATGCAGACAACCTAAACATTGAAAGTGAAGATGTTTGGATGAGAGTCTTTGTCCAGAGTCTCGATGGAGAGGTGAGGAAATGGTTTAGAGGACTAGCCCCCGGATCTATTGCTGGAATTGAGGCTCTGGATAGTGTTTTCCTAAGACAGTGGGGAGACAGGAAGGATTATATGTATTACATGACATAGTTTGGGTCTCTGAAGAAGCTGGAAGGAGAGTCTATCTCAGACTTCTCCAAAAGATTTAATAAGATGTACAATAAGATCCCTGCAGAGATAAAACCCTCAGAAGCCTCTGCCCAAATTTCATATGCTGGTGCATTTGATCCTGATTTTTTCCTGCTATTGAGAGAAAGAAGAGCTACCTCCCTATCTCAAATGCAAGGCGCCGCCGTAGAAGTGGAATCCAACATATTGGCTGCTGACAGACTGAGGAACAAAGCAGACGTAGACAGAAGAAAGGGAAGAGTTGAAGCCTCAACTTCCAGCCCATCATTGCCCCACCCTCAAGTAAATGAACTGGTCGAGATGATGAAGTTTCTGACCGAGGAGATGGAGAGGTTGAAGGTAGAAAGGAAACAAGCATATAAGAGCCCTCAGAACACCGAAAATAAAGGAGGCTTCAGGAGGTCAAATAATATTGCTCCCCCAACTACGCATAGGGAAAGGGGAAGAGACAGAGAAGACCAGAGAATTCAGTCCCCTTTTCAGAACCATCTCATTGCCCATGAGTAGGAAAGAGAAACAGATGAGTTGGATCCTGAAATCCACTGCCTAGAAGACACTCCTCCTTTTCCTCATCTCACCCAGACTGCTTATGAAGAGTCTCTCATGGATGGTCAGCTAAATGAATTGAGCAAGGGAGACAAGGCTAGTGGCGGTCGAGGCAGGTACAACCTGAGGTCCGACAAAAGGGCAGCAATGCCTGATGTTCTTGAGCAATCCAATAGAACAGAGAAACCTGCTAATGAAGTAGCAGACGTTCACAGAGGTAAGAGGGCTCAACCTCTCTCTCCCATTGTCCATAACCATGTTCCTGAAATTAGAGAAATCCCAAAGCCTATGTCTTCTTTCAATTTCGAACATGAGATTCAAAAGATCAGAATCCCTGTGCCACTCACTGAGTTAATTAAACATGGGGAATTCAAAAAGCGCTTCTCTGAGTTGTTGAAATCTGAAGCCTCATACCCTCTCACAGACTCCATAAACCTCCAATATAAAAGGCATGCAGTTGTCCTATGTCCCATGGTAGAAGACAAAGATGATTCATCCCCTCCCTTCTACACATCCCTGAACATACATGACAAGGTGTTGTATAATTGCCTTATGGATTCATGGGGTTCTCACAACCTCATGCCCAAAACTGTCATGGAAGAGTTGGGACTAGAATTCACCCGAGCCTATCATGACCTCTATTCTTTTGACTCCAGGAGGGTTCAGTGTTTGGGAGTCATCAAGGACCTGGTAGTTTCCCTGTTTCAGCTGCCCATGAAGAGTATGGTCATGGATATTGTGGTAGCTGATGTCCCCCCTAAGTTTGGCATGTTGTTGTCAAGATCCTGGATAAAGAGACTGGGGGGAACCTTGCAGATGGATCTCACATATGCCACCATTCCTGTGTTTGGAGGGGAACATAGGAAACTGTACAGAGAAGCCCAACTGGCCTACATAATCAGTGATGAAGCCAACCCCACCAATCATCCCATCTATGCCTTGGACACTGATTTAGGCTCTAGTTTACTATAGCTCACCCACACCCCTGAGGCTCCTTTATAGATCAGAAAGCAGCCCATTCTTAATCAGGAGACCCCCCCTCCAACCACCTCTATTTGGAAGATGTTCTTTGATGGAGCTTCCTCCAGTATAGGTGTAGGTGCTGGAGTGATATTCATATCACCTTGTCGACAGACCATATCTCTGTCATACAAGCTGGAATTCGAAGTCACCAACAATGTGGCAGAGTATGAAGCTCTGGTTATGAGATTAAGAGCTTCCAAGGAAATAGGAATTAAAGAGATGGCTGTGTTTGGAGATGTAGAGTTGATCGTTCAACAGGTAAAAAACGCCTATCGTGCCAAGGATCCTCGACTCAAGAATTACAGAAACGAGGTATGGGACCTAGTCAATAATTTCTTCCTGGATTTTAACATCTCTTTCATTACAAGGGAAGAAAATGCTCCAGCCGACTTTTTAGCTTTCACAGCTAGTGTGTTCGAAGTTCCTGCGTTGCCCACTGTTGAGTCTGATGTTGAAATAAAGTATAGACCCTCTGTACCAGACAATGTCAAACATTGGAAGGTATTTGAGGATGATCGTGAGATTGAAAAGTTTCTTCAATCCGTTGATAACTTTTCTACATTGCACATAGATGAGGAGCCTGACACTGCAGGAGAGCTTGACCATAACCCCGGGGAATTTGTGAATAAAATTGCTGATCACCAGATCATTCAGCTATCGAGCAATCACATTCCGAAAGGACTAATCCCGTTAGAAAGATTGTTCGACGGGAATGATGTGGCAGTGAAGGGTAAGGTTTCAGGCGATGATGATGACATAGCTTAATGTGACATAGGCACACCTGAGGAGCCTAAATTGGTCAAGCTGTCAAGGATTTTGACTGAGGAGTAGAGAGCCGGATATACTGAGTTGCTGAGGGAGTTTGCTGATGTATTTGCATGGACCTACGAAGACCTCAAGACATATGACACATCAGTCATTGAGCACAAGATCCCACTAAAATAAGAGGCTAAGCCATTCAAGCAGAAGCTGAGACAGATAAATCGCATGCTGCTACCTGTCATGGAGAAGGAAGTGAAGAAGCTGCTAGATTCCCAAATCATTGTCCCCTTGAGATACTCTGACTGGGTGGCCAATTTGGTCCCAGTGAGGAAGAAGAATGGAGAAATCAGACTCTGTGTTGATTTCAGGAACCTGAACAAAAGTTCGAGGAAGGACAATTATCCCCTGCCTAATATGGAACATATATTACAGAGAGTCACTGGCGCATCCAGGATATCCATGATTGATGGTTTCTCTGGATACAATCAGATATCAGTCATGCCTGAGGACAGAGAAAAAACAACCTTCACCACTCCTTGGGGCACATTCATGTATGCCAAAATGCCTTTCGGGCTAATGAATGCAGGAGCAACATTTCAGCGGGCCATGGACATAGCCTTCATCGAGGAGAAGGATCAGTTTGTGGTGATATATCTGGATGACATCACAGTCTTCTCCAAGAATGATAAAGAGCACTGCTGCCACTTAAAAAGAGTTTTCCTGAAGTGTCAGAGGTTTGGCCTATCTTTAAACCCCAAGAAATCATTGTTTTCTATGCAGGAGGGAAATCTGTTAGATCACATAGTGTCAGCAGAAGGAGTAAGGATTGACCCAAGCAGGGTGGAAGCGATTCAGGCCCTGTCACTTCCCAGGTCTAAGAAGGAAGTTCAGGCATTTTTGGGGAAGGTTAACTTTCTGAGGAGATTCATCTCGAACTTTTCCGAGCTGGTGAAACACATCATAGCCATGCTCAGGAAGGGCCATGAAGTGAAATGGACTGCTGAATCCAGGGAATCTTTTTCCCAAATAAAGAAAGCATTGACTGAGGCACCTGTGCTAATCAGTCCCGATTATTCTAAAGATTTCCTGATTTTCTCATTTGCTTCTGATGACTCAGTAGCAACAGTCTTATTGCAGAGAAATGATCAAGGACAGGAGCAACCCATTGCCTTCTTTAGCAAGGCGTTGAGAGACGCAGAGCTCCGATACGAGATTATGGAGAAGCAGGCCTATGCATTGGTGAAATCTCTCAAAGCTTTCAGGATCTATGTTTTGCACTCAAATATCACTGCATATGTCCCTTCAACCTCTGTGAAGGACATTCTTATACAGCCTGACATAGACAGGAGAAGGGGTAAGTGGATCGCCAAGATCCTGGAATTTGACCTGGAGATTAATCCCACCAAGTTGATAAAGGGGCAAGGTTTGGCCAAGTTGCTGGCTGAATCCAATTGCAAGACTTTGGGGGTTAACTTCATCAATGAGCAAGTTGAGTCATCCAGCAGAAATTCTCAGATCATCATACCTCTAGCATCATGTCCCTAGTATAAGGATATCTTGTATTTTCTGCAAGAATTAAAGCCCCCTGACGGATTAGGAAAGAGTAGGGCCAGAGCTTTGAAGCTCAAGTCGGTTAGGTATTGTTTCATTGACCGAACCTTGTATTGGAGAGACCCTCTGGGAATACTGTTAAGATGTCTGGACCCGCTGCAAGCCCAGAAGGTGATGTTCGATTTCCATAGCAGTCTTTGTGGAGGTCATCATTTTTGGAAGACCATAGCCCAAAAAATCCTCCGGGCTGGGTATTATTGGCCTACTTTGTTTTCTGATGTCTGCAGTGAAGTCAGGGCTTGCATCAAATGCCAGAAGTTCTCAGGTAAGCAGCAACTCAAATCCCTGCCATTAAATCCTGTGGTAGTTTCAGCACCTTTTCAGTAGTGGGGATTGGATTTCATCGGAGAGATTAATCCTCCCTCAAGTGGCCAGCACAGATGGATCCTCACTGCGACTGATTATTTCACCAAGTGGATAGAGGCTGTCCCCACTAGGAGCACTTCTCACAAAGTAATCATCAGCCTCTTGGAAGACATCATAGCCAGATTTGGTTGCCTAAGCAGGATTGTCACTGACAATGCCTCCCCCTTCAGGTCTGAGCCTCTGATCAAATTTTGTGAACAATTTGGGATTTCATTGGTTCACTCTACTCCATACTATCCTCAAGGAAACGGACTGGCAGAGTCCTCCAATAAAAACCTGATCAAGCTTATCAAAAAGATACTGGAGGAAAATCAGAGGGCCTGGGACTCAAAGCTCAAATTTTCTCTCTGGGATGATCGGGTGACAACCAAGAAGTCCCTGGGCATCTCTCCTTTCCAACTTGTTTATGGAATAGAGGCCGTTTTCCCCACTCAGCTTTCCTTACCTGTGGAAAATTTCCTCCAGGACCTTGAAGGAGAACCTAACCATGTGATCAGAAGAATTCACCAGATGGTGGAAGTACAATAGATCAGAGAGCAGGTCATGAATAGGGCCTACAACCATCAGCAGAAGATCAAGCAGGCTTTTGACAGGAAGAGCAAAAAGAAAGAATTCAAGCAGGGTGACCTGATACTCAAGTGGGACGCACCCAGGCAGGACAAGGGAAAGCACAGTAAGTTTGACGCCCTCTGGTTGGGGCCTTTCAAGATCCTTGAAGCATGTTCAAACAACACTTACAGGTTGCAGGATCTGGAAGGCGAAGAAGTTTTCAGCAGCACAATAAATGGGCATTTCTTGAAAAAATGTTTTTTGTGAGCCACAATTGGCTCTTTTTGTTTCATTTTGTACATATTGTTTCTGTTTTTGTTTTTCGGACTAATAAATGACTCCATAGCCCAACAACAAAGGCACTGAATCTGCAAAAGAGTTCTTAGAGCATCACAGGGACGACTCTATCCCCCATGGAGCCAAATGTTAGCGATATTTCTTGTAAGGGGGTTAGAATGCAAAAGAATGGGTGAAAAACCCACTTGTCCTAAGTTTTGGGTGATAATGCACTCGTGGTAAGTGACGAGCAGGTTCGATTGACAACGATTCGCGTGCCCGGATCAACGACGCATATAGAATTCCGGACCCCCCCCCGCCTTTCTACCTTTAAGCAGGGGGGGGTCCGGAATCCGGGGCGCAACTCTTCAACGACCCAGATCAGCGCGCCCAGATCAACGATGATAAAGACCATTCCGGACCCCCCCTGCCTTTCTACCTTTAAGCAGAGGGGGGGGTCCGGAATTGTGGACGCTACTTTCCAACGGCCAAGATCGATGCGCCCGGATCAACGACGCTTGGACAATCCCGTCCTTCTCAGCTGCTCCATGTTTAGCCAGCGTGGGTCCTTCTCCCGTCATGACATCCTCCAGAGCCACCTTTCCCCTGCTGCCGTGTGTCATCTATCCTCCCCTACTTTTTCGCCCAGATGGCCCTTTCCCCATCTCGTCGTCCACTCACCACCCGCCACGTGTCCTATTCCCTCCACGTCAACCTCCCACTAAAACATGTCCATTACGTTCGCCCTCTTGCCTCCTATGCTTATTCCTTTTGCCATGTATCTTTCCTATAACCTCTCTCGCCCCCTTATCTTTTTAGGCCTCGTCCTCATAGTTCGACGCCACCACTCCTGTCATGCGCCCCATCCTTCGCGCTGGCCTCCACACCTATTCAACAAGCCATTCAGTTATTCCAGGTGGCAGCGCGAGGACCTTTTGCCATGTATCTTTCCTATAACCTCTCTCGCCCCCTTATCTTTTTAGGCCTCGTCCTCATAGTTCGACGCCACCACTCCTGTCATGCGCCCCATCCTTCGCGCTGGCCTCCACACCTATTCAACAAGCCATTCAGTTATTCCAGGTGGCAGCGCGAGGAGTCTTCCGTATCCTGAAGTGCTGAGTTGGCCAGGTTGTCCTTAATCCCTATGAAGCAGTTATTGAAGTGGTTGGTGGTGGTTAGACATCGTCTCCGCCATAATGGGAAGGCCCGACAATGAATTAAAGGCATGTCGATTCACTGATTAAACTATCAGAAGATCAATCGCGTCTGCCATAAGTTGCATGACCATTCAAATATTGCAGGTGTTAACTGTCATAAGCCATGCAGACGCAAAGCTTTTAATGCTACGTCTCGATTTTGTTGATGTTGCTAGTTTGAGTATATGAAGGCATTTTTGCCATTTTGGTATCTATCGATGGTTGAGCTAAGCTCCCGACTGTAAAGTTTCAGCAAACATTCTGGTTCCCTGGTTATGTATCTTCGTTTGAGACTTCTTGTTTTATGACAAATAGTTTTCCTCTTCCATCTACGTTTCATCTCTTGCTGGAGAGTTCATGATCGAATGCTTCGTATGAATTAACACAGTTATGTTATGATAAATGATTTATTGTTGCATTGTTGTTTTCTCTGGTTTCCCGCATTTGAAAGTAAGAAGATATTGTCTTCATATGCCTGCTCTCACAGTCTATTAGAAGCTTGATGTCTATAGCAGACCCTCGCACCCTTCTTATGAAGTCTTCCATCTACTCACCCTTATTGCAACTCATTGTTTGAAGTTTATCAAGACCTCACTCGTCCATGCATACTCAGCCTAGTTTCAGAGCCGAGACGACTGTTCTGAGTTTGCTTCCATTTGATCACCCCTTTCAAACAAATCGTGACATTAAACTGATGGGTGTCAGGCTCTGCTCCTGCAAGCAATCCAGGAGTGACTTCTGACGCTAACACAATGAGGGTGTCTATATCCCGTTTCCCTCTTGCGCTCTAAAACTGTCAAATCTACATATTTATTTCTATCTACCTGCATTAAACTACTATAAATGCCTCCTACCTACTAAGGTCGAGAGCGAATTGCTCAAGGTCCATTACATTATACAAGTGCGCTTCTTCTTAATGGCTTCATTTAAGATTGCGCAACAACTTCAAGGTGATTTCAAAATTTGTGTCGGTGCTCCTTCCAGCTGTCCGATTGTCTCCGCGCTGGCTCGCTTGATGTTGGCGATGCTCCTCCATCATACTCCCTAGCTTGAAAAATTTCATGGGATCTTGTCCATGAGCACGCACACGGTTTGTCCATGCTTCTGGATCTCTACCTCGCTCTCCTAGCTGGCATCTTCAACTGGATGGTTCTTCCACTTGACCAAATATTCAAAATATTATTTCCGCCTGGTCTTCTTGCTCACTCTTTTGTCCAGTATGCACTCCATCTGCGGCTTATCTGTAATTGGCATCTGCTTTGTCCACTGAACCTTTGGCTGTTCATCTTCTTTCGCTGCTTCCTCAGCTTTGTATGGGTACAAATATGAGATATTGAATATCGGAGAAATTCCGATCCCATCGGGTAATTCAATCTCATATGCATTTGCCCCAAATTTCTTCAAGACCTTACATGGTCCGATTTTATTCATCTTCAGCTTATTATATGTTCCTCTTGGGAACCTTTCTTTCCTTAAATGTGCCATAATCAAGTCACCAACCTCAAATTGAAGTTGTCTCCTGTGATGATCTGCCCTACGCTTGTATTCCTGGCTTGAATTCTGCAATCACTCCTTCACCTGGCTGTGAAGTTCTTTCATCGCCTCTGCAAATTCTTCTGCACTAGCACTCCTCGTTGCAATCTGTTCTGAATCCCTTAATTCAGAAATTCTCCTCGGCTGCATTCCATAAACAATTTGAAATGGACTCTGCCTTGTGCTTCTGTTAACCGAGTCGTTATAAGCAAAATCTGCCTGTGGTAATATGTTGTCCCACTGGCTATGGTGTTCTATCACCAAGCTTCTCAGTAAGTCTCCCAGACTTCTATTCACAACTTCTGTCTGTCTATCCTTCTAAGGATGATAAGCTGAACTAAACGACAAGTTAGTTCCCAAATTTTTCCATAAGGTCCTCAAAAAGTGCCCTATGAACTTTGTATCTTGATCCGAAACTATGCTTCTTGGTAAGCCATGAAGCCGAATGACCTCTTTGAAAAACAGATTCGCAATGTGAGTTGTGTCACTAGTCTTCTGACATGGAATGAAGTGTGCCATCTTGGAAAATCTATCCACCACCACAAAGATTGAGTCAAATCCTCTTTGTGTTCTTGGCAAACCCAATACAAAATCCATGCTGATTGCATCCCACGACCTTTCTGGTATGGGCAATGGTTGATAAAACCCCGCATTCTTCTTCCTTCCCTTCGAATGCTAGCAAATTCTGCATCTGTCCACGAATATCTTGACATCTTCTCGCATTCCCGGCCAAAAATATGACTCATTCAACTTTGCGAATGTCTTGTCATGACCAAAGTGCCCTGCCAATCCTCCACTGTGTTTCTCCTTCAACAAATTCTCCCTCATGGAGCATTTCGGAATACACAGCTGATTACCTTTAAATAGTAATCATTCATGGATCATGTATTCTACCCATTGGCTTCTATCCCTGAGAATTGGATTCTCAGCTGCTTCATACACCTCCTTAAAATCCTAATCATCTGCGTACATGTTCCTGAGATCATCAAAACCCAACATTTTGACCTTGAACTCCTACAATAACAAACACTTCCTGCTCAAAGCATCAACAACTTTATTAGCAGTACCCGAAATATGTTTAATCACAAAAGTGAAATTCTGCATATATTCCACCCATTTAACATGTCTCTGATTCAGCTTTTCCTGTTGAGTCACAAACTGCAATGCATGATTGTCACTGTATAAGACAAATTCTTTCGGGATCAAGTAATGTCTCCATTTCTTCAATGCCTGAATGGTAGCATAAAACTCCTTATCATAAGTGGAGTACTTCACTTTCGTTTCATTCAACTTCTCACTGAAGTATGCTATCGGCATGTCTTCCTGACTTAAGACTGCCCCTATTGCAAACCCACTTGCATCGCATTTCACCTGAAATGTCTTCCGAAAATCAGGCAACACCAAAATTGGTTGTTCCGTGATCTTTCTCTTTAACAGATTAAAACTCTTTTCAGCCTCTTTTGTCTAGTGAAAAGACTTGTGTCTTTTCTTCACTGTATCCATTATCGCTGCACTAATTCCACTGAAATTCCTAATGAATTTTCAGTAGAAACTAGCCAGTCCATGAAAACTTCTCACCTCGAAGATATTCTTCGGTGATGGCCAATTCTTAATCACCTCCACCTTGTCTGGATCCATCCTCAGCTCATCTGTAGAAATAACAAATCCCAAATAGATGAGTTTTGTCTTCATGAATGAGGATTTCTTCATGTTTATTAACAACTTCTCCTGCTGTAACCTCTCCATCATTGTATCCAAATGCTTCAGATGCTCTGCCACTATTTTACTGAAGACCAGTATGTCATCCAAATACACAATGACAAATTTTCTGATGAACTCCTTCAGGACTTCGTTCATCAACCTCATGAAGTTACTTGGCATATTTGTTAAGCCAAACGACATAACAAGCCACTCATACAACCCTTCATTGGTTTTGAATGTTGTCTTCCATTCATCACCCTCTCTCATACAAATCTTATGATAACCGCTCTTCAAATCAATCTTTGAAAAGAATTTTGCTCCACTCAAGCAATCCATCAAATCATCCATCATTGGCAATGGGAACCTGTACCTGATGGTTATCTTGTTAATCACCCTCGAGTCAATACACATCCTCCAACCTCCATCTTTCTTCGGACTGAGTACTGTTGGAACAACACATGGACTCAAGCTTTCCCTGACCAAACCTTTGTCCATCAAGTCTTGGACTTGTCTTCTAACCTCTTCATTTTCTTGCGGCGTCAATCTGTATGCGGCTTTGTTTGGCAAAATGGCTCCTGGTATGAGATCAATGTGATGACTCACACTTCTGATTGGTGGTAACGAACAAGGTAATTCGTCCACTACTATGTCAGCGAACTCTTCCAGTAGTTCCCGAACTTTTTCTAGTAAATCATCCACCCTAGTGCTGGTCAAAACAATCTTCGGTTTCCTAACCACAATGAACTCCAGTTCTTCCTTCTTCTTAACCTTTGTAAGAAGTTCCTTCCCACTCATGAGAAGTACAGTGTTTATTACTTCTGGTTTCACCTCCTTATCCTTAATTGGAAGCAACATGTGAGTCTTCCTGTTCTTCTCTAGGGTGTATGTGTTCATTCTCCCATCATGAATCACATTCCTGTCATATTGTCATGGTCTACCCAACAATAGATGACAAACATCCATAGGAATGAAATCACAGAGTATCTTATCATTATATCCTCCTATCTTAAACTCAACTAAACATTGTTTAGTGACAGTTACCTGGTGTCCTTTTTGTAGCCACGAAACTCTGTATGGGCTTGGATGATCAATCATCTCCAGCTCCAGCTTCTCTACCATCTCTGTTGAAATGAGATTATCCGTGCTACCACTATCCACGATGACCTTGCATACCCTGTCCTTGGTTTTGCAAGCAGTCCTGAAAAGTCTGGTCCTTTGGAATGAACTCTCCACCTCCTTCTCCGGTGTCAAAAGAACTTTTCGCATCATCAATGATCTTCCGCCTTCGACATCTTCTGCCTCAACATCCCGCCTCCGTGCTTCGGCGATGTGAGCTTCTCCACTTTCCTTCTTTTTATCTGGGCACTCATAAGACTTGTGCCCATTCTTTCCACATGTGAAGCATGTTATTACTCCACCTCTTCCTCTTCCTCTACCTCTAGTACGAGGAAAAGTGTTATTGTCAGCATAATATCCTCTCTGCTTAGTATGCTGCCCTCGCTGTGAGGTTCCACCTCTCTCAGTTCGAGTCTGAGGCTTCTTTCAGTCTTCTTTGGGCTTCTGATATTTGTCCTGGGCAACTGATTTGCCTCTGGGCTGACTTCTGCCTCGGTCTCTCTGACCCTGCTTTCGGCTCAGCTTCTCTTCTGCTTTTAGAGCCATCTGATAAGCATCTTCCATCGTTCGAATGGTTACCATGCTCATCTCATCGTGGATATCATATCTCAGACCATTCAGGTATCTGGAAAACTTCTCATCATCACTCTCCCGATGACCTGCCCTGATGTTTAGCTTGTAAAATTCTTCAGTGTATTCTTTCACTGTCATCAACTTCTGTCTCAGGTTCTGCATCCTCCTGAATAGAGTAATTTGATAATCTCCGGGGATGAATTTTTCCTTCATCTTCACAATCATTCTATCCCAGCTCTTGATCGTCTGCTTGCCTCTGTAGTGTCTGTCAGCTTGTAGTTCATCCCACCACAATGCTGCATGTCCCTTCAATCTAGTGACAACATGCTTGACCTTCTTGTCCTCTTCGACATCTTCATAGTCAAAGTATGTGTCTAGAGCTCTAATCCAATCTAGAAGCTCCTCTGCATCCAGATTTCCCTCATAAACTGGAATGTCCATTTTCGCTCTTGCACCCATTCTTGCAATAGCTCTGATCAAACGTTCGTTTGATGCATCTTCCGCTGCAACTTCTTCTTTAGGTTCAGCCTCAATTTCACTCTCGGAATCACTAAGATCCCCAGAACTGGCTGTGCGTCTTTGTGCTGTCTCCATGTATTCGAGTCTGGCTCGTAGATCACACATCTCTCTCTCCATGGCTGGATCAGTCATCTGCCTACTTCTTCTTCTCGACATTTCCCTATCCTCCGGTGGATCGGGTGTTTTCCTATCCCTTCTCCTTGGTGGCATGGTGAATTCTTCTTTTTCTCTGCTACAAAAAGCAAAGAACCTTTCTATGCTCTGATACCAAAACTGACGTCCATGCGTGCAACCTCTCAACCCGCAGGTTGGAAGGTCCATGTTGACACAGGATCTTTCCTTTACCACTGGCCCGAAGAACTCTAAACGACTCTTCTATTTCCCTATCGGGAAATCTGCACCCACAACAAACTCTCACGGGATCCCCTCATTACACTTGGGAGATCGGACTTCGCAGCTTCGTGAATCCAGTGGTCAAGCGTTGGTCTCTCGAATCCCCGAATCCCGATATAGTCAACGCTGATCCTTCCTTTTTCCTTTCGAGATTTTCCCTATCGTGATTTCGGCGATCGCGACATCGAGGAAATTGTCTCCCCGACTCTCGAATCCCGATTTGCCGAAACTCCGACACACTCGTGAGCTTTGACTTTTCAATGCCTCCCCACTTATGTCGGGACTTCAGACTTCGCAATATCGTGAATCCTGATGTAATGAGTTCTGAACTTCACCCCATGAAACTCCGAAATGGTGTGCCACCTGTCTGCCTCTCTGACTCCTATGGTCCCACACCGTGCTCTTGGCCTTTGGGATTTTACGATTCGTGATTTTGCGATTCCCGTTGCAAAGTTTACGGGACTTCCACCCATGAAAACCCGATGCAAGTACCCACGTGTAAATCCAACGACCCTTATGGCTCGGATCTATGGTCCTACTCCTCCTGAGCTTAGAACCTTATGAAATACTCGCGGCAACTCACTTTCTCTTCTGTGAGATTTGAGTGGCTCACGGGATTTCATGGATCCTCCTCAGAGAATTCCAACCGTCCATTCCTCCTTGGCGATTTCTGTGAATAACTAAATGTTTCTCCGCAAACTTGTCCACCTGCGGTGCAAGCTTACGACGCCTTCATAATTCTTCCAGGTACAACTCTTATGCAACCCTTTCAGTGGTTATAAGGCTTTATCCCTCCTGAGCTTCCTTATAACTCCGAGTCTTAGAGAAGACTCTTGCGCGCACTCCTTGCAGCAACCTTCAGACACTTCCAAGTGATGAATTTCCTTCGACCCTACACACACTTGCAACAACAGTCTCTCAACACTTCGCTCAGGTTCACAACTCTGAGACTTTACTTGGCCTGCACACTCCTTGCACGGCTCCTGTGCCTAACTACACCTCTGTGGAAATGAGAACAAAAGCTATCTCTCCTGAGCTTTCAGAGACAATCTCTGAACCTTTGTCAACGCACTCCTTGCGGACGATTCAACTGCACTCCTTGCAAGAACTCTTGCTTAGATAGAGAAACAATTGAAACTCATTCCATTACCCTTTCCTCTCAGATTTCATACATTCAACAAGAAATAATTCATACATGGCATAAAAGCAATTGCATGACAGAAAGAGTAAAACATTCATGAGCATAAATATTCAAAGATGCATACACAGAGAATATATGAACACCATGAGTCCGAATCACTACTTTCTTGTATTAATTCAGAACTTCTGTACATGGAGTCTACTACACAGCTCTCTGCTTCTTCTCTATGCTCTATCTCCAATAATGTTACAATACACAATGAGGGTGTCTATATATTGTTTCCCTCTTATGCTCTAAAACTGTTAAATCTACACATTTAATTCTATCTACCTACATTAAACTACTATAAATTCCTCCTACCTACTAAGGACGAGAGCGAATTGCTCAAGGTCCGTTACATTATACAAGTGCTCTTCTTCTTAATGGCTTCATTTAAGATTGCGCAACAACTTCAAGGTGATTTCAAAATTTGTGCTGGTGCTCCTTCCAGTTGTCCGATTGTCACCACACTGCTCGCTTGATGTTGGTGATGCTCGTGCATCACTTCCTATGAATGAATTCTTGACATATATAAGAAAACATTCCATGGTTTTCTCCCATTTGGGTTTCCACGTAAATATAATTGTACTGTGTTCTTGATGTGATGTCTATGTGATATTGCTTATGATTACATGCTTATGATATATATATTAAATGCAAGCATAGATGATACATTGATGATAAACTGTTGAACATTGTTGATAAAGTGAAAGAATATATTGTGGTTAAAAGTGGTATAAAGTGCTAATACTGATTCACCCCCCCCTCTTAGTATTCCAACATGAAGAAATTGGGGTTGTGAAACAAAGATGAGCATGACCCATTCTTATAGACTCTTCGGTGGTTCAAAGTGTGGCACAAGTCATCTTGGCGAGCTCGTGGGTGACTTGCATCGCAGACACAAAAAGGAGAGATAGACGCATGATGGGGATGAGTCTTGGACTTGGGAAGGGCTTGGTGAGTTTTATAGACTCACCAAGTGGACTTGAGCACCCAAGTATTTAGCAGACATGATAGAATGTGGAAGACACCTTAGCTTGAAGTCGGGTGCCTGGCGGACGAGTGCGCCCTATGGAGATGAGTTGGCTTGGTGTGGGGCGCTCGATGAACAGGTGCACCCCTTGGTGACGAGTTGTTTGGGAGTGGGGCCTGACATGCCCAAGTGACTTGGCGACATGGAGAGTTTGGAGTAGGCTCGACCCATCCACCCAAGTGACGCATTGGTTCACTAACAAGCACGACGTTTGGGGGAATGATGAGAAGTATAAAGGTGGGAGGTTGAGCGAGCTAAGAAACCAACGAAGGGAGTCACACATACTTGGAAAGAAAAAGGAATGAAGACGTTTGTGTTTGGCTCGATGAAGAGGAGGGCGCGCTCCTCCCCAAGGTGTCGAGCCACACTGAGGTGACTCGCGCCTCCTTAGGGAAGTTGGTAGTGAAAGAAGGGCGAGCTTTGATCCGAGGTGAGTTGATTGAGGGGAAACTTGGTTATTTCTGGGCAGGTTGGCTGAGGCTATAGTGATGTTGAGGTGAGTGCTTGTAACACCCCAGGTTTTGAGCCCCATATTAAATAATGTATTTTGTTAATTTTCAAGAGGCCAGAGGGCCCAAACAGTTAAAAGAGGCCAATGTGCCTAAGAAATGTAATGTTTTGATTATTATTAATAATAAACACTTCGTCGGATGATAGATAGACAAGGACCAGAGTTATAGGGGGCTATGATTCCATAAGAGAGGGGGATTGAGGGGCTAAATGTTTATTTCCTCTTTAATTACCCTTTTGTCTAAGGGAGTAGATCAGTTACGTGAGCTTCTTGGGGAAGGCCAGGAGGTTCTTGATTCCCCAAGAAATACTTAAACCCACCCCTAGTCTGTTGGGGGGTTCATTTTATTCACTCGTTCACTTGCTCACTAGTTCATTGGTTCACTCACTTACTCACCCATTCATTCATTACATTCTTACCTATCACTCATTCATCCTTCATCATTTGTTTCTTGGCTCGGGGAGAGGGAAACAAATTGCTGAAGAGTAGCCATAGTATTGTTGGTTGTAGAGGTTGTTGGTGTAATCTAGCCATGACTTGAGGCTTGCATGTCTGAGATGCGTTGGCCTATGTCCAACTTTGTTCACAGCTTCGAGTCCTGAGAGTTCCAGCATGGAGATTTTGGACCAGTTGTGTTGGATCCCTAGAAGGAGAAGGATTGCCTAAGGGACTGCATGGCAGAGAAGGGTGCGGGTCCATTCTCTTGGGTGGTGCAAGTTGGGTAGAAGAGAGTTGGGTACTTGGATTGTTGTGAGTTCTGGGAAATCCTATGAGAGATTGAGTGTTGATTGGTTCGGGAAGCCAAGTAACACTCTGGAACCGTGCTTGTGGATTCATAGCCCTAGCTCGAGGGTGACACTACTATTGAGATTTGGAACAATAGTGTCTACAGTTGGGTGGAACGTCCTTGGTCTACAACCAATTGATGCCTTCTTTTATAAAGACAAGTGCTCTTTGTTATGGTATTATTTACCTATATATGAATATATTCCACTGTGTATTTATTTATCGTTTAATTAAATCTTTAGAATATGCATGCTTGCTGGTTATTGTTGTGCATGTCGTTAGATATTTTCTTTTACGCATCCTTATTAATTTAAAAAGGTATCAGTAAGAGAAATAAGTTCAAGGGTGGGCTTGAAGGTAGCATACCCCGACCTATGGGTGGCGGGGTATGTTACAACGCTTTGCAAGTCTGGGAAAGACTTGCGAAGATGGTTGAGCTAGACTTGGGGCACCCATGTAATAGATGATCCGTGAGCTCTTGGTGATGAATTTCGGTGGGAGCTCAGTGGTAGATTCTGTCCAGGAGTCAAGAGGAAGTGCAGGAAGGGTGTAGAGACTTGGAATGAGGTGGAGATGATCACAAAGATGTAGTGAAGGTTGCGAACATAATATGGATGAGTGGGTAGGTTGTTTGGCATGATGGAAAGGTATGCGACGATTCTAGTCGAGATGCAACACCAATAAGTCCAAGTATTGTTGAGCTACGTGTTCAATGTTCATTGTTTTTTTGTGACGAGCTACAACTCGCTTTTTTGTATGTTAATGAAGAAATGGGTGTTAGGCCGGTTTGGCCGCCAACTATACATGTTGAGTTTTCTATTGTGCATACTTGTGTTTTTTGTTGAAACATGATAAGTATAATACATTAAATAACTGTATAATTTTTGTAAGGAAGAAAAAAAGAAGACATGTGTAGTCCAGGTTAAGTACTTTGGTGTGGTTTTACCGTCGAACAAGAGGTGTCGGTGCCGCATGATGTCGGGGAGTGTTGGATGTTTCCACCATCCAACCAAGGGCTCTCCAACATCATGACATGTACACATACCTTACCCCTTTCTAGATTTGAACCTGTGACCTCGAAGGAGGTAACACATGTTTTTAACCATTAGGCCCACTTAAGTTGTATTTGAGAGATAAATGGAAATTAATTTGAGAGATTAAGACAAGTGAGCTTACTTGAAAAATAAATTTGATACAAATCTTGTGAGCATTTTCATAAACATATTATAATTTAGAAAATTTCAATTTTAAATTTGGACTATTTTTACTTTTAGTGTATTAAATTTTTATAAAAACATTATAATTAACAAATCATGATGACAAAAATTTAATATATATTTTTTAATCATAAAAAATTTGATAATAAAAACTTAACATAGAAAATATGATATAGTAAATTTGAGAGGGAAAAAATGATATAGAAAAATACGACAGGTAAGTGGATTGTAAGAAAATTGACATTTGATTGGCCCATTTAGCTTCTTGTCAAGTCCAAACATAGGTAAATACATATTAAAATGGTGAAGATGCAAAAGTAGATGGTTTTGAATGTCTTCAATCAATTATTACAAATGATGATTTTGGGTATGAATGGGCCCAATTTTAAATGTCTTCTTGAATTGAAAAATGAGTTGATAACTCTCACATGGTACTCTCTTATAGCTTAAGGTGGTAAACTAAAACCACCAAATGAAGTGAAAATGCTTAGTGGTCAACCAAAAATGCAGATAGAATGATGGATTGGTTAAGGGTATGGCCCACAAGAAAACCTATGATGTCTGGTTTTTTAGTTGAAAAGGGTGAAATATTGATGATGATTGTTAGACTTGAAGTTTTGACAACAAAAAACAAAATGGAAAATGGGCAACAACAGTCTGTAGATTACAGACTTAGAAAAATAAAACATCATAATACTCTCTTATAGCTTAAGGGTGGGATACACTGATGAGTAAAATGACTAGTGGTAAACTAAAACCACCAAATGAAGTGAAAATGGTTAATGGTCAAC
The DNA here is from genome assembly GCA_009831015.1 of Picea engelmannii. Classification (NCBI taxonomy): domain Eukaryota; kingdom Viridiplantae; phylum Streptophyta; class Pinopsida; order Pinales; family Pinaceae; genus Picea; species Picea engelmannii. The sequence continues at coordinate 63,329 of ML796686.1, read as the reverse complement.
CAAAACCTTAGATAGAGTGATGAATTGGTTAAGGGTATGGCCCATAAGAAAACCTATGATGTCTTATTTTTTAGTTGACAAGGGTGAAATATTGATGATGATTGTTAGACTTCAAGTTTCGACAACAACAAACAAAATGGAAAATGAGAAATAATAGTCTATAGATTACAGACTTAGACAAATAAAATGTCAAATGGGTGACAACAATAACAACAAGAACATTGCAAAGATTTCATCACTTGCGATAAATTGCCAATTTGGGCACTTTGAAGTCTCTTCCACTCGTCATAGTTTTATGCAACATGCATTGATATGATTGATTTTTCCTCCACAAAATTGTTTTAGGATTTGAGTAGTTCTAGCAAGACACATGGTTTACTACTCCATGGTTATTTGGAAGAATTATGTTCAATATTTTGCAATTGGATCATACACAATATTCAAGATTGGGATGATGATTGACACTATTTCTATGCCATTTTTTGAGAGTGGTTTTGTGGACATTTTGTTCACCTGGATGGTTATTTGACTTAGCAGAGGATAGCTAGATCCATTTGCCTTGTTACTTGGCATTTGATTGGGTTGTCAAGCATTTTCATGGATGTGTTATACTTGCAATTGATTCACTTCTCATCATTTTCTCTAGTCAAATATTGCAGTTCACGTCAATGAACAATTACAGATGTTCTAGCTCACATGTTTACATAATGGGATTTTCTAGATTTTGAGTTTTCAACATCCAAATTGACAATTTTTTAGGTAGATCCTCATTGAGGATGAACCCATGAGTTTCATATTGAAGACTTGGAGATGATACTGGATTATGCACTAGTCTTGATTCCTTTTTTGTATAATTGTTCAAACTTATGATTGAGGGGGGGATTATTAGCCTATGGCTTCTTATACAATCATGAATTCCTACACCACTTTTTTGTATTTCACATTATAAGATATAGTTTTTATCCTAAGTATGCATTAAATCGTTTTTTTCCTCCTCCTAGCCTTATCTCTTGATAAGGTTTCGATGTGAAGGAAAATATAGTTTATGAGGTGGTTCTATCCATGTACTATAAATTTGTATCATTGGAATGAATATTGTAGGAATGAATATTGTAATATAATGTGAATGTCTTAAATCCTTTTCCGCCAAGTTCTTATGTCTTGTATTATGTTCTATTTCTTAACATTATATATGAAAAACTTATAAACTTTGAAACAATCATATTCTTCTAACAATTGTATGCTACTTGACATTTAAAATGTAATACATATGTTCTTGTTAAGACATCAATTTAGTACTTAAATGACATAATTTCTTCAAACAAATTTACATAGTTGTATATAATAGTGAGTTCTTGTGCATCACTACACACACACACACACACACACACACACACACACACACACACACACACATATATATATATATGTATGTTCTTGTTAAGACATCAATTTAGTACTTAAATGACATAATTTCTTCAAACAAATTTACATAGTTGTATATAATAGTGAGTTCTTGTGCATCACTATATATATATATATAGTAAAGCCTTGAATTATGAGGTTAATCATTAAGCTCAAGTCCTTGAATTATGAGGTTAATCATTAAGCTCAAGTTTGAGAGTCTTATTATAATCAATACTTTTGTTTTAATGTGTAGGTCTCAGTCTATACTTGTGTAACATATAATTCATTTTCTAGATGTCCGAGGCAATAAAAAAATTACGCCATAAAAAATACCAATGTATTTAAGAATTATGATATATATACAAATAAAAATGAATAAAACAATACAAAACAATATTTTTTCCTAAAAAAATATTTTTGGAATCTACATATAGAGCTCATAAGTGTGTGCAGTTTCATCGACGATGAATATGTGGACCATATTTAAAAATATCATAAAAAATGGAGATAATAATAGGGAGTTGGAAATCGAATGTGTTTTCAGTTATGAAGCTCAAATCACTAGGTTTGAAAATCTAAAGATAAAATCAAAGCATAAACTCCTTTGACATGTAGAAGAAAAGAGATGAACACACATGTGTGAACCATGTAAAACTCCCTCACCTTGACATGTTTAAAAATGATTTTTTTAGCACTAAAACCTTCTTTTAGGGCAAAATGATCTATTTTCCTCTCTTGAGCATAGTAAAGGCCCCTAGGCCCATCACCTTTGTGCACAATTGCTTCATGCTACCTAGAATATCACTTAGAGGTGAAAGACCCCATAGAGAGGGAATGTGTTGTGGTTATACAACTTGTTCATGATGCTTGGGGTCTAGAAGATTCATTTTCTTGTGTAAGGCACTTTTTTTCCTTCTTGACCATGGTTTAGTCCCCTAGACTCATTGATGGTTATATATGCACTAAAAACACACTAAAAACCCTCAATTAAATTGTCAACCCGGGGTAAGTAAACTTAGAGTTGTATCAAAATATATGCCAAAGGTATAAGGGTTGGTAGTAGTATAGTCTAACTAAGGAAAGTAGTTATCTAAGCCTAATCTACTCAAGCAAAGATATCTAATGAAAAAAACCCTACTAAGCAACTTGAAACTATGTAACCTAAGTACTTTTGGGCCAAGGATCGATGGATAGTTCTAAGAAAGCAAGTAAAACCCCTACTTGAAGGAAACTAGTTCATAACAATAAGCAATAAGCAACTATTTAAGCATAACAATAAGCAAATAACCAAAGAAAACTATTTTAACTTTCCAACCTACATTCAATGAGAAACTACCCTATAAAGCAAGTAAATAAACAAGCAAGCAACTATTCTACTAAAGCAAGCAAACAAGTAAGCAAAGACAACTAACTAACCTATTAAAGCAAGTAAACAAAACAACTAACTAACCTATTAAAGCAAGTAAGCAACTAACTACTCTAAGATAGCTTCTACTGCAAGTAATCAAATTAAAACTTCTCATTGAACAACTATCTAGCCTAAGAGGCAAGTGGACTATATTCTTAATACTTCAAAACTATTTCTAATTCATGAAAGGAAATCTATTTAATTGAAAGCAAGAAGAACTAACAACTAACCTTTAATCTATGATAAGCAAACTGTTCTCTAACTAATCAAAGAAAAAGACTATCTATCCTACAACAACAATAAAACTATCTTCTAAGCTATGAAAGCAAGAAACTATATTTTTTGATCTACAAAAGCAAGAAACTAGATCTTTTAACCTATGAAAGTAAGAAAACTATCCTTTAACCTATGAAAACATGAAAACTATCTGTTAACCTATGAAAACTCAAATATAGTGTTGGTGGTTATGTGAATGTCTCCGGTGTCATATAATATCTCGATGGCACTTGATAACAAAGGATAATTCAAGTGGTATATATTCAACACTGATCTCAATAGCAAAGTGAAAGGTATGGATTAAGCAATCCAATGAGAATTTAGCCATGACATAAACAATCATCAATTACCCTGCATATTCATTTATTAACCATCAACAATATAACGAGATCATCATTGTACTTCTACACTATGTAAGAAAAATTCATACTTAAACTCAACTATTAACTAAGAAATACAATTGCAATTTAACCCTAGGAAAGAAAATGCGTAAAGTGAAGCTATGTTACACCTATCTTAGTAATTCAAACTGCAATAAGGAAAATGCTTAAGAACAAAAATTAAAACATGACATTAAAGAGTAAACTACTAAATACATTAGCCAACAACTTATTAAACAAGATCTATATAAAAATGAGATAAGCAAGCTATAATTAAAAACTGAAATTAACCCTATCCATCCACCAAATCCTTGTTAAAGAGAACCCAAATTAAAACTCTGTTCTACTCTATTTAAAACTCTGTTTTTAAATTTAACTCTAAAATCATAAATAAAAACGTAATCTAATATCTAATTTCACATGGGGTAATTCTAGGAATTTGCAAATTCGTTCCTAACTACAAGATTAATGCATGCTAACACAATCTGTCATACTAACCTACAAAAGAGAATCAAAGCAATTAAATTATAACAACAAACTAATTAACACAATGAAAATGTATGTACAGGAAATAAAGAGAACATCTAAATTATGAAATGCATAAACAACACTAAGAACAGTTACCAGACTACCGGTGCCCCCCCCAACAAGTCGTTGTCACTTTCTAAAAGCACACCACGAGCTCAACAAGATGAAATCATTATAAAAACTCAAAAGCACAGTTCTTATATAATCTGACAATGTAAAATAGCAAAACAAAGTAAAATTGTTTTTCTCTCTATCACACTGATGCTTCTAATGATTTCTGAACAATTATCTGACCACCACGGTGGTATTTATAATGTTTACAGACCAAGTGGTCCACCATAGGAGGGTCAAACCACTTCTAAATTCGGAAAATTACATTAATGGTGCGCTAACTGCCGAAATAGAGCGAGCCAATAATCGCCCTGCTTAACAACTTAAACTGAGTTGTCAAGGGTTCAGTAGCTGGAGGGGGCAAGCACGAGAAAAACCAAAGTTCCTGATTCGCCATCACTGGCCGCCAATACCAAAACCGCCAAGTCGCCCTCCATTTTTGTGCAAGACGTGGTGCTGGACCGAGTACCGAATCGGGTACTGGATCGAGTACTGGAAGGAGCGGTAGACTGAGTGTTGGAAGCTGAAACGTGGTGAGTTTTTGCCCTGTAACACCAAAAAGCATGAATCAGATCCTTGGAAGTGTAAAAACATGATGAATGATACTCAATAGTATCATTAAACATGAATCATACGTACCTAGTTTAGATCATACCGTTTTAACATAAAATCCTTCAAAAAGCTCCTTCAAAACATGAAAAACACATATGTACATTCGGAAAAAAGTGTCTAATAACTATCATAAATTGATCATATCTCGGGCCCAACATTACCCCCACACTTACGATTTTACAGGTCCCACTGCAAAAGAAAATAAGTTACCCATCGTGACTAGGCTTATTGAGGAGGATCAGCTTTGGAAGCTTCTCCTTCTTGCTATGAAGACTTAGCCTTGTGCTTCTTGTGTTGCTTCAGCTGTGCTCTGAAGCTGCGGTTAGATTTGGTCATCTCATTGACCAACCATTGAAGAGAGTTAACCTTTGTTTGGAGGACTGCATTATCATGATGAAGGTGTGCATCGATTGTCTTCCTTTCCTCCAAATGTTGGAGAAGCTGGTGGTTTTGTTTTTGTAGCTTCTCTATGGTTGGGGCAGAATTGATGATCTCTAAGGAAGGCTTAGATCCTTTGAGTGATGTGGACAATCTATCAGTTTTAGGATCTAAAGTAGGCAAGGGTGAAGTAGGAGTGATGGGGGATTGGTAAGGAGAGGTAGGCTCTGATTTTGTCTTTATTAGTAGCTCTAATCCATCCGTAGAAACTTCCCTAAGTCTCTTGTGAGGGCTCTCAAGATCGAAGGACACTTGGATAGGATCCAAAGAAGGCAGAGGTTTTTCATAAGGTTTTGTTCTTGTGCTCCGGGTATTTTTCTGAAAGGGTCCTTTACCAAATCGATTGGCTCCCCTCTTATTTGTGGGAATGATGGGAAAGTCTTGTTGAATTATTTCTTGGGGATTTTTAGGTGTAGGATCAAGAGAGAGTGAAGGCATTGGAGGGTTAAAAATAGGCTTCTTTTGGTCTTTGCTCTTGGTCTTTTTACCCGATGAAGAAGTAGGGATATCAACAAGATTCTTTTTATTGTTCTGGCAAAGAGAGGGTTTATGCAAGGGGGTTTGGAGTTCTTGGAGAGTGAGGCTTAGATGGAGAGATAGTTTTTAGGCTAAGTGGATTTTTGTCGGTCTTAACTGTCAAGTGAGGGTTTGCAAATTGGTAGATAAAGGCATCCCAAGTTTTCCCCTGTTTCTCTAGTTCAGCTAGAACAAGGAGTTTGATCAAGCCATGGTGAAAGAGACTGTTGTGGGGGTTAGTCACATTCCTCCTCACTTGAGAGGACAACTTCTCCAATATTTTTAGAAAATAGAAGGGGAAGTTCAAAGGTTTGTTGAACAGAAAATGAGCCAGCAATCTAAAATGACAATATTTGTGATCCAGGTGGATATCGGTGGCCACCCACCTTTTCCAAATGGCTCAAAACAATTTTCTGGCCATTTTGGCAATTTACTATTTTTAGCAGGTTTTAACTTCCGGGGCCATTTTGAGGGTCCAAATGAAGGTTTTTTGAGATC
>ML796686.1:44725-55125 GCA_009831015.1 Picea engelmannii | reverse complement strand
TATCTCATACTACAAAATTCATCTTCTCCACAATCTGTTCAAAGGGTGAACAAAAGGATACTGCAGCCACCACAGCTTCGGCCCAAGCACCTTCTATCCAACAGAAGTAGGTCGACAAGGTTGTAGCAAAGCACGAAGATTTCTTCTGCACACAGTCATCTAAAATAGCCAGACTGGTTAAAAAGGTCCAAACCTTCCAGCCACAGGTTCGTGACAGATTTCCACAAACTAAGCAGCGCGACTTCTACAGCAAGACAAGCAAGCTCATCAAGATGCAGATTCAACAAATGCATTTCCCTCTCCCCCGAGAACTCAACGCAATGGAGACCATTTCTTCCTAAGGATGGAGGATTGATCCAGGTGGATATCGGTAGCCACCCACCTTTTCCAAATGGCTCAAAACAGTTTTCTGGCCATTTTGGCAATTTACTATTTTTAGCAGGTTTTAACTTCCGGGGCCATTTTGAGGGTCCAAATGAAGGTTTTTTGAGATCGATGTTCTCAATGATATCCAAAGGAATAATTGAGCCCCCAAAATGAATCTCCTCAACAATACCTTTTCAACGAGCTATCACACGCCTAAAACAAAGATCGTATGCAAAAGTTACGACCCTGGGAAGTTGATGTACTCCCTTACCCAAACGGGGCCCACATGACTTTTGGCGCTTCATCTCCTAGGGTTAGGATTTTTGGATGTATAGGAATTTTGGCATTCTCATTTATTGTAAAAGGGCCTTTAGAGCCTCATTGTAATCATCTTCTTCGAATGTGAGTAGCCGTCACATCTCTTCTCAGAGATAAGCTGCCACCATTCTAGTGAGTCTTTCACTCTGTATTTTTACAGTCTCTGTACATTTGTTTGATTAATAAAAATCATGTATTACTGTATATCTGTGTTTATGGTTGCATCTCTGATACATTTCTGTTATATTATTTAATATCTGCAATATCTCTGTGCATTTCTTTATTATATCTCCGCTCTCATTTCGTGCCAAAAATAATCCGGATCACTTTGAAAGTGGAGTATCTACCTTCGCATGCAATCAACCTAGTGATGATGATGAGGGGGTTGATCAATTATACCTTTATACACTCCCTAGAATATCCTTTTGATCCTAAAATGCTCTCGAATTCGGGCTTAAACACCCTGTTATAACTTGAGTGTGGCAATTGGTGGTTTTTGAACCATCTATCTCCCATTCTTGGGAGCTTTGTTGCTGCAGCAATGGACTCTTCCGAGACTTCAAAGGTAAGAGACCCTACATGTGTTGTCTTCCCATTGAAACTGAGGGTGAATTGCATGGAGAGGCCGTCATCATGGCCCTGCAAAGTAGACAAAAATGGCCCCCAACCTACGCGCAAAAACACCTCCTTGCACTGTGAAAATTCGGGAATGGAAAATAGGTCCACATAGGAGGAGGGTTCGTACCTCCTGGGCATTGTGGCAGAGGAAAAATTCACTAGGCAAGGGTGTGATCGAGCTAAGAGATGGCATGAATTGGGCAGAGGCTGAATGCATTTTGAACAGTGGATGAAATGGAAGAGGTTGGGTGCAATTTCTTAACGCAGGGGAGAGAAAATGGCAAGGGAGAATGGAGATAATGGTTGCCCAACCCAATTTTGAATGTGCTTATAGTGGAGTAGGTCGCACACATGTGCGCATGGGCTGCCATGTGTGGAAAATTCAAATTCGACGACTCGTTTTTGGGGGTAATGTAATGATGCGTAGTTAGATCAATGTCCAAGTCTTTTGACTTGGACATTTGATCATGAACATATGAAGCATCTTCAATCAATGTCTGCAACCAATTCAATTGAATGTAATTGCGTTCTGGTTACCTGGAATCTAGGACAGTTATTGGTGTGTAATTCACATGGCACTTCATTCGACACCTCATACAACATCTCATATGGCACCTCATATGGTATCCCATATGGCACCTCATACGGTACTTCATCTGGTGCCTCTGTGTTAAATACATTTTCACTTCTTGTAATGGATAGCCTATAAATTAAATGTTTTTGACAATCACAGTGGTTTAATGAGCAGAGGCAGAATGCTCCATTGTTGTTGATTTTGCGACCATGCTCACTCAATCCTCTTGCATATGACATATAATCTCAATACTACAACGAACAGGTTATAGCAATCATAAAACATGTATTGTCAATCCTATAATGTACAGCTTGTAATGAAAGATAAACCAATAAAGAGTGGTCTGTTAAGTATATGTTCAGTAATTTATAGCACACATGAGTTTGGAACTTTAAAAATAAAATGACTATCAATGTAGTAACTTGTATCATGGAAATAATACAAAAATTCTTGCAAAGATCTATTTCTCTAGGCAATGGTCATTTGTCAGCTCATGAACCCCTCCCCCACCCTAAGTATTGTGACACCTCACAATCAAAAGTATAGGAAACCAGTCAATATCCCCCAATAGCCGAAGATTTATAGTATGTCAAGTGTAGAAATAAATTTCACCGATTGGTCTGACGAGACGGTTAGAAGATGGCCCCACCTATAGGATAAGAGATCCTATATATAGATAAGAAGAGATAGGCAAGAGAGTTTCAAGATAGTCTTAGATTTATTTCCCAATGGAAAGTTTATGGAGTTCATTAACCTTATCTTAACCACATATATTTCATGTCAGCTTTGTCTACAAGTAATGTCGTACATCAGGACAAATTTTAATTTTATTTTTTTGTCAGATTATCATCCTCGCTAGGTAGAATGCCCCGCTGCCAACAAGCCTGTTCAATACTCCGACGAGTTTACCTAGTCATACCACAGGCTAGTACCTGCTGCCAGCAGACCTGTTCAGTATCCCGACAGATTAGCCTCTTAAACCCTTAGAGACTGGCCCTCCATATTTTAAGATTTTAGTATAAGATTGCTTTATGCAAGAAGATGGGGGAACAACTCTGAAAACATTTTTTTTTTTTTAATTGGGATAGTATTTATATTAGAGGATGACTTTCCGTTATATTACTTAGTGATTTTCCCGATGTAAGGGGTACTTAAGAGGACATGGCCTATCTAAAGATATGATATAATCAATCTATTTAGTGTGTAGTGGATGGTACCATTGAGAAAGAACATAAAGGTATCTCTAGGCTCAACTTACTTTCTTCCTTTGTAGTTATTGTGATGTTTCCATGACTAACCGCTAATTAGACCTCCTTGTTACTCTTTGATAAAGACACTTGACTCAATTACTTAGGTTTCTTGGAAAACTTGTACGAGAGACCTCTAGGCTTGGTAGTTATGGTATCACTTCCTTATACAATGGTGAAGAGTTTCAAGAGAAACTACTTTAGAATGCCTTAAAAAATGAGAATGTTTGCAAAAATATGGCTAATTACAGTAAGTCAATATTCATTTGATTCTTTAGCATAAACAAAATTCAAGTGTAACCATGTTTTGAAGAAAGATCCTTGAAATTGTGTACTCTTGGTGAAATAAATACTTACAAAAATCTCTAGAATTGCCTTATTAACAAAATTCAAAAACTATTTACATATATACAGTAGGAAATTCAGAAAAATTTTCAAGAACAAGGGGGACTTCCCCATCTACTAAGGCCAATGCCTTGTCAGCTGACATGACCTATAGAAAATATTCTCTGGAAATGGGCTTATGATAAAATTTAAGTCGGTGTCCATTTACCACAAAGGAGACTTGTCCATCGTCAATTGTTTTAATTTTTACAGCTCCATTGTCATATACAGTGTCTACCTCGTAAGGGCCCAACCACTAGGTGGTGAGTTTCCCTTTGAAGGTTTTGAATTGGGAATCAAACAATAGATCCCAATCACCAGGTTGGAAGTGCTTCTTCTTAATAAACTTGTCATGCCACTTGCTCCTTTGGTTTTGGACTAATATCGTCCGTTGGATGGCATCTTGCCTGATTTCATCCAACTCATTCAATTGTAGGGCTCATTGCTTCTAAGCCTCATCCAAGTTCAATCCTAATTTTGTGGCAATACGGAAGGTCCTTACTTGGAATTCTATTGGTAAAAGTACTTGTTTCCCGTACACTAGCTCATAAGGGGTATGCCCAGTGGTATTCCTCCAGGTAGTTCGATATGCCCACAAAGCCTCCGGGAGCCTATCAACCCAATCCTGGTGATGTAATTGAACAGTCTTGGTCAATATGGCTTCCAGAACTTTGTTTGTGGATTCTACCTGATCACTGGCTTGTGGGTGGTATGGAGAAGATTTACAATGTTTAATCCCATATTTCTCTGTTAGCTCCTTCATCATCTTGGAAGTGAATTGAGTGCCTTGGTCGGTAACAATTTCACGAGGGACACTGAAGTGGGTAAATATGTCTTCATAGATAAATTCGACAACAGACTTCTCTGTAGCCTTGTTTAGATCTTTTGCCTCTACCCATTTGGTGACATAGTCTGTACAAACCAAAATATAGTTCTTCCTACGGGACATGGGTGAAATTGGTCCTACAAAGTCGAGGGCCCATTTTTCGGAGGGTTCTATCATAACTTGGGCACACAAAGGCATTTCATTAGCTGACGTAGGTATTCCTATCCTTTGCAACTATCACGACTTCTCACATACTTGGCAACATCTTTGAAAATTCTAGGCCAATAGTAACCCGAATGTAACACCTTATATGTTGTACATTTGTCAGAAAAGTGGCCACCGCATGGTCCATCATGACAACTTCATAGTATTTTAGGTATCTCGTCCTCTCAGACACATATACAAATAATCAAATTAGCACATGTGTGAAAAAGATCATGACCAACCCAAGAGTAATTAGCACTCTATGTAATAATTTTCCGCTTTTCATGAGGTGACAAATGAGACGGTAACTTCCTAGTATCTAGATTGTTTTCCATATCTGCAAACCATGGGGTATTGACAAAAAGGGAAAAGAGATGCTCATCTGGGAAACTACCATCTACAGAGATATCATTATCATCCTCATTTTTTATTCGGGAAAGAAAATCAGCTACTACATTATCCTTTCCAAGTCGGTCAAGCACAATGATGTTAAATTCTTGCAATAACAAGAGCCACCTAGTCACTCGACCATTAGTTATAGGTTTATTAATGAGGAATCTAATGGAGGAATGATCGGTATGTACAAATAATTCATAACCTGTAATGTAATGATGAAACTTGTTAATAGCATGAACAACTGCCAAGAATTCCTTGTTGGTAACTATGTAGTTTAACTCAGCAGGGGACAAGTTCTTTCTTACGAAATAAATGGCATAGGACTGCTGGTCCTCTTTCTGCCCTATTACCCCTCCTATTGCAATGTCGAAGGCATCAATGGATATATGAAATGGGAGAGTCCAATTGGGCCCTCTAAGAACTGGTGCCACAGACAGCTTAGCTTTCAGGGTTTCAAAGGTAGTTTGACACTGCTCAGTCCAAACAAAATCAACATCTTTTATTAATAATCCAAACATAGGTGTTGCAATCTTTGTAAAATTTTCAATAAACCGCCGGTAATACCTGACATGTCCAAGAAAGCTTCTCAACTCTTTCTGAGTCTTAGGGGGTGGAAGTCTGACGATGACCTCAATCTTTGCAGGATCGACTTTTATCCCTTCAGATGAAACATGATGTCCTAGAACCACTCCTTCAGTTAACAACATTTTGCATTTTTCATGACTTAGAGATAGGTTCATTTCCTAGCATCTGATGAGGAATTTTTCTAAGTTGTCTAAGGCTTCCTGGTAAGTGTTTCCATAGACTGTGAAGTCATCCATGTATACCTCCACACAATCATGAATAAGATCAGAAAATATCCCTAACACTGCTCGTTGAAATGTGGCAGGAGAATTACACAATCCAAATGGTAAGACCCTATAGGCATAGGTGCCCCAAGGACAAGTAAAGGTAGTCTTGTCCTGGTCCTCAGGTTCTATAAGAATCTGGTTGTACCCACTATACCCATCTAGAAAGGAAAAATACTTCTTTCCAGACAAGGTATCTAGAACTTGGTCAATGAAAGGGAGAGGAAAGTAGTCTTTCAGAGTGGCCTTATTGAATTCCCATAAATGAACATAAATTATCCATTTCCCGGTCACTTTCTTTGGAACCGCTACAAGCGGGGATACCCACTTACTGTTGGAGATGGGATAAATGAATATGACATTTAACAACTTTTGGATCTCCTCCTTGACTATATCTTTAAGTGTTGGGTTCATCCTTCTCTGGGGTTTCCTAATAGGTGTTACTTCCCCCTGTGTATATATGTGATGGATGCATGTGTCGGGGTGTATACCCTTCATGTCAGTGTATTCCTAGGCAAATTATCCTGATTGTTCTTTAAGGATATATACTAACTGTTTCTGTTGGTCTGCATCTAGCCTGGAGTTTATATGTAAAAAATTTCTTGGACTAATCTCGTAGGGCATAGTATAAGACATAACAGACTCATCTATTTCGAAGATAAAAGATGTTGAAGACAAATTGAATGGATCTAATTGTTCTTGAAATTCTTCCCCAAACATGTATTTAAATTGGGGAAAATATTGTGGAAAATCCACACATGTGATAGCAAAAATAAGCTGGTTTAGCACATTTTCTGTTGTGTGCTCCTGAAGTTCCCATGCATGGTCACTTGGAAATGCGGGTTCATCCCATTCCTCGTTCTTGTATGGACATTTAGGCCACCATAGATTCTCCAAAATAGGTTGAGTTGGAGGGTAAATGGTGAGCTTCTGAATAGAGAGACCATTCAAGATGCCCATTTCTCCTTCTCTACAACCAATAAATGCATTGTTTGTGGCTAGCCAAGGTCTTCCCAAAATGACGGGATGGCCTTTGGCATGATTATTTGAGTGAATGATAAGAAACTCTACTGGGTACTCCCATGAGGCTAAAGTAACCATGACATCAAATAAAATTCCTTTAGGTATAACCCTAGTCTTATCTGCTAATTCCAAAATGGTTGGGGTAGGTCGAAGAAGAGCTTGTAACTATAATTGTTCCAAGGTAGTAGTGATCATAACATTGATAGTTTCCCCTAGGTCTATGAGAGTGTTTCCAATGGAGACCTCATTAATAGTTATAGTCACTACGGGGTTTCCTGGGTTCCCATATTTTTCTAGTTTGGGTTGCTCTAATATGTACTCAGAAAGTCCTCCTATCAAGTGTACTGTAGGGGGGTCCTTTTGCTTCCTACCTGGCTTCTTGATACACCATTCTTTGATTACCTTACTATATATTGGAATGTCTTTAATGGCTTGAAGTAAGGGAATATTGACACAAATATATTTCAATTCATTCAAAATGTCAAATTCCGGTCGGGTGGTAGGTTTATCGATTACCAATCGGTTTGGATAAGGAGGGACCTTCATAATTTGTGAAGGTTCATTTTGGGGAAGCTTGGGTTCTTGATTCTTTGGGATAATAAAATCTTCCCACCTAGTGTCATCAATGGGTTGTTTGGTGGTTTCTTCTTCTTCTTCTTCTTCCTGGATGACTACTGAAGGTCTCTGCCTCTCCAGAACTTTTCCCAATCTTAGTCGAATTTCCTGTAATGGGACAAGAGAAATAACATATGTCGGGAAGGCCTGCATCTCAACATTGTGAAGAGGTTGAGGGGACTTATTATTGGGATTCGGCATTGGTTGTGCTGGTAATAGTGTTGGTCTTGGGGAGCTTGCATTTTGATACTTAAAGATGGTGGAACAAAACCTGGCAGAAGTTGTGGAGTGTTCGGTGGGAACTGAGGATAATGATGGTTGCACATAGGGATAGGTGGAGCTTGAGGATTTCCTTGGTTATGTCCTCCTCTCCATCCTTGAAACCAAGGATGTTGGTACTGAGTAGACCAATTTTGCCAACCTGGTGAGTTCCATTGTTGTTGTTGTTGATAATAGGGTGGAACTTGAGATTGTAGATCCTGGTATGTGGGTTGGTTCCTAAGATTCCATGGCCTCCTAGGTGCATAAGAAGACTCCCCAAGATCTCTAGTCATATATATGGCTAATAAACCAGACAATGATGGACATTTTTCAGTCACATGGTCTTCTGTATAGAAGCCACAAACTGAAATGTTATCTAATGGGCATTCCCTTGAGGAATGCTTCCTCCTGCATCTTGGGCAATATATGCTCATTGCTGCATTTTCCTCCTCCTATTTCTTTTTTATTTTTAGGGTGTCCAACTGGGAACCTATTGTTCTTAAGATATATGTTTTGAAGTTTTCTAAGAGATTCCCTATCTCTACTCTTGTGATACCACCTGAACTAATTGGTTTTAAGCTTCTATTGTAAGGGTCTTGAACATTCTTTTATGTTTTGGCTCTACTCCTTGAGTAATTTTTACACATTTCACATATTTCAGCAAATGGTTTATGAGAGATGTCACCTGATGCCATCAAGTTAAGCATCTCTAGATATTCTTCTGAAATTCCTGTAAGGAAAAGAGCCCTAATTGCATCCTCTGGGAGGTCATGGTATTTTGAATTCTGGGAGATATAACCAAATATTTCCATATAATCTTCAAGGGTCTCATCTTCTAATTGTTGGATTTTAAAGATGTCATTACGAGACTCTTTGGTCTTGTAATAGTCCTGGTATTTATTAAGAAATATGTCTTTCATGGCTTCCTAAGACCTAATAATGGATTCTCCCAACCCCATGAACCATCTTAGTGCAGAGTCTTTGAGGGTGGCAGGAAAGAGTTTTAGTTTCTGGGCATCTTGTACATAGTTTTAGCTCCTACACAAGATGACAAATTAAAATAGGAAGGTGTCTGGATCTTCACTGTTTTTGCCATAAAAGGTAGGCAGTGATGAGAGAGGAATATTCTTCATGTTGACATTTGGAGTGGTGTCTAAAATTGGAAACCCGAAGGTAGTTTCGGTTTGGTTTCCAGTTTCTTCTTCCTCCCCATGTCTTACATTGTTACGGTCCTCCTGATCATCCATATTGGTCTAGTTTCCAAAAAGAGAGTACCTGGGTAGTTTTATCTTTGAAGAGAACAAGGTTTCCCTTTTATGGAAAGGTCTTCCTATGGATTTGATAACTGGGACTCTACTCGAGCCGGTTGAGACTATTAGTGCCAAAGTTTTTGTGTTAGTTTGAGAGATAATTACATTGGTTGAACTACCAAACAAAATGTTCACTTGTTCAGGGTCTATGATATCCTCAAAATTAGGGTCCCTTGGTGGTGGTGTAAAAGAAAAGGTTGTATTTTTTGGTTATACAAAAGGCTCAAGTGGTCTTGCCTCCTATCCTAATATGATTGATGCTTCAATTTCGTGTTCTATAGTGCTCCCTGTGTTAGTCTCTTTAGAGACTATTTTGGCTCTTTGAGTTGAGCTAGCTCTTGTTTTTCAGTATCGGTCTGTGGATTTTATAAGTGGAACATCCCTTCCCCCAAAAAGGTCGAAAGGAACCTTGGTTGAAAGGTTTGATTTAGATTTAATGTATCTACCTTTTGGATCTCTAGGTCTATTCATGAAAGAAAGAAAAATCAAAAGAAAAAGCTACCATTTGGTTTCTAGGTCTATTCATGAAAGTAAGCAAAAACAAAAAGAAAAACTACCATTGGGTTTGGGGGAACCTGCTATAGCAGATGTGCAGGTTCTTACCTCTCATCTTAAATCTCCCCTGCCACCAAGCTAATGCTAATGTCTAAGAATGATCTATTTCCTAACTACTTCTTACCTTGAGACAACTCCCCGACAACAACGCCAAAAATGATGGGTGTTATATATGCATTAAAAACACACTAAAAAACCTCAATTAAATTGTCAACCCAGGGTAAGTAAACTTAGAGTTGTAGCAAAATATATGTCAAAGGTAGAAGGGTTGGTAGTAGTATAGTCTAACTAAGGAAAGTAGCTATCTAAGGCTAATATACTCAAGAAAAGCTATCTAATGAGCAAACCCTACTAAGCAATTTGAAACTATGTAACCTAAGTAATTTTGGGCCAAGGATCGATGGATAGTTCTACGAAAGAAAGTAAAAACTGTTAAATTTTTAATTAAAATAATGTACCAAGGCAAGTGTTTATCTTCCCTAGGCGCCTAAGGGGAGAAATTGCCGAAATTGGGTCTTAGTCAAATTAATTTGTGAGATGCAAATTAAAAGATAACTTTATGATTGAAGTGAGGGTGAGTGAAGAGACACCAAATCTCAGCCACCCATCTAATCTAAACTCAGCCGTTAGATTAGAAAACTCCTCACCTTCCCTCATGAAGTTGATTAAGGCAAGTGGGCGCACCCATTCTTGGGTAAGAAAGGAGTGAAATAAATCTTGGTGAGAGGCCAAGAGGCTTTTTGGTGAGATGCCAAGAAGAAGTGGAAGCAACAGCAGTCTTGTTGAGAGAATAAGAGAGGAGCTGAAGAATTCTTGTTGAGAAAACAAGAGAGAGCAAGAGAGAGGTCGAGCTGA
>ML796686.1:27939-44354 GCA_009831015.1 Picea engelmannii | reverse complement strand
GTAGATGCTGAAACACGGCTGTAGCAGATGCTGAAACACGGCTGTAGCATATGCTGAAACAGTGCTGAAACTGAGTTTAGCATTTAAATTTGGTAGAAAAATCAGCGAGACTGAAACTGGGTGGGATTTTGAATTAAAATTAAAATTAACAAAAACCCTACTTGAAGCAAACTAGTTCATAACAATAAGCAATAACAACTATTTAAGAATAACAATAAGCAAATAACCAAAGCAAACTATTTTAACTTGCCAACCTACATTCAATGAGAAACTGCCCTATAAAGTAATTAAATAAACAAGCAAGCAACTATTCTACTAAAGCAAGAAAACAAGTAAGCAAAGACAACTAACTAACCTATTAAAACAAGTAAACAAACCAACTAACCTATTAAAGCAAAGTAAACAAAACAACTAACTAACCTATTAAACAAGTAAGCAACTAACTACTCTAAGATAGCTTCTACTGCAAGTAATCAAATTAAAACTTCTCATTGAACATCTATCTAACCTAAGAGGCAAGTGGACTATATTCTTAATACTTCAAAACTATTTCTTATTCATGAAAGGAAATCTATTTAATTGAAAGCAAGAAGAATTAACAACTAACCTTTAATCTATGATAAGCAAATTGTTCTCTAACCTATCAAAGCAAAAGACTATCTATCCTACAACAACAATAAAACTATCTTCTAAGATATGAGAGAAAGAAATTATATTTTCTGATCTACAAAAGAAAGAAACTAGATCTTTTAACCTATGAAAGCAAGAAAACTATCCTTTAACCTATGAAAATAGGAAAACTATCTTTTAACCTATGAAAACTCAAATATAGTGTTGGTGGTTGTGTGAATGTATCCGGTGTCGTATAATATCTCGATGGCACTTGACAATAAAGGATAATTCAAGTGGTATAAGTTCAACACTGATCTCAATAGCAAAGTGAAAGGTATGGATTAAACAATCCAATGAGAATTTAGCCATGACATAAACAATCATCAATTACCCTGCATATTCATTTATTAACCATCAATAATATAACGAGATCATCATTGTACTTCTACACTATGTAAGAAAAATTCATACTTAAACTCAACTATTAACTAAGAAATACGATTGCAATTTAACTCTAGGAAAGAAAATGCGTAAAGTGAAGCTATGCTACATCTATGATAGTAATTCAAACTGCAATAAGGAAAATGCTTAAGAACATAAATTAAAACATGACATTAAAGAGTAAACTACCAAATACATTAGCCAACAACTTATTAAACAAGATCTATATAAAAATGAGATAAGCAAGCTATAATTAAAAACTGAAATTAACTCTATCCATCCACCAAATCCTTGTTAAAGAGAACCCAAATTAAAACTTTGTTCTACTCTATTTGAAATTCTGTTTTTAAATTTAACTCTAAAATCATAAATAAAAATGTAATCTAATATCTAATTGCACATGGGGTTAGTCTAGGAATTTGAAAATTCGTTCCTAACTACAAGATCAATGCATGCTAACACAATCTGTCATACTAACCTGCAAAACAGAATCAAAGCAATTAAATTATAACAACAAACTAATCAACATAATGAAAATGCATGTATAGGAAATAAAGAGAACAACTAAATTATGAAATGCATAAACAACACAAAGAACAGTTACCAGACTGCTGGTGGGCCCCCCAACAAGTCATGGTCACTTTCTAAAAGCACACCATGAGCTCAACAAGATGAATTCACCATAAAAACTCAATAACACAGTTCTTATATAATCTGGTAATGTAAAATAGAAAAACAGAGTAAAATCGTGTTTCTCTCTATCACACTGATGCTTCTAATTCTTTTTGAACAATTATCTGACCACCACGGTGGTATTTATAATGTTTATAGACTAAGTGGTCGACCACTGGAGGGTCAAACCACTTCTAAATTCAGAAAATTACATTAATGGTGCCCTAACTGCCGAAATAGAGCGAGCCAATAATCGCCCTGCTTAACAACTTAAACTGAGTTGTCAAGGGTTTAGTAGTTGGAGGGGGCAAGCACGAGCAAAACCCACGTTCCTGATTCTCCCATCACTGGCCACCTATACCAGAACCTCCAAGTCACCCTCCATTTTTGTGCAAGACGTGGTGTTGGACGCAGTACCAGATCGGGTACCAGATTGAGTGCTGGAAGGAGTGTCGGACTGAGTGCCGGAAGTAGAAACGTGGTGTGTTTTTTTTCCTGTAACACCAAAAAACGTGAATCAGATCCTTGGAAGTGTAAAAACATGATGAATTATACTTAATAGTATCATTAAACATGAATCATGCGTACCTACTGTAGATTATACCGTTTTAGCATAAAATCCTTCAAAAAGCTCCTTCAAAACATGAAAAAAACATATGTACATTATGTAAAAAGTGTCTAATAATTGTCATAAATTGATCATATCTCGAGCCCAACACTCATCATTATTGCTCAAAACCAATTAAAGATATCCATATTCCACTTAGAGGCCAAGTATCCTATAGAAAGGTCCTATGTGGTATTTCAATACATATTCCATGACACTTGAGCTTGAGAAGCTTTGTTAAATTCTTAAGGTCCTTGTTACCCTTCCTTGATCGATGTTAAAACCCAAAGATCCATCAGTCTTACTGAAAACAACATAATCTCCCTTGGTAAACTACTAATTATTAAAATATTCCCCTGAGAGGGAATGTTTTATTGATTGTAAGTGTTTTTCATGGCGATTGAACCCAAGAATTGTCATTTAGGGCACAAAGCCCTTGTTTTCATCCCTTGACCTTGGTTAGACCTTGAGACCCATAATTGGTTCACAACTAGCCTAGTTTGGTGCCCACAACACCCTTGGAGGTGATTGGTAACTAACAAAGGCTAGATGTGGTGCTTTGAGGACTCGCCCATGGTGCTTGAGCCTAAGAAGCAAGGTTTATGGATAGAGGCTATTGTTTCCCTCACTTGAATATGTTCAAGGACTCGCGACCCATCAATGATGATGGTAAGACCTCGTAATGGTGTCCATATTCAACCAGATGCCAAAGACTCCCTAAAGAGGGATCATGTCATGGTTTGTAGGTGTTGTTCATAGTTGTTGAGCTTGAGAAGGTCCAATTAGGGATTAAGGCCATTGTTTCCCCCCTAACCATGTTTACATGCCTTGACACATATTTCTAGTCCACAAAACCTATTCATGGTGCTTGTATCCCACTTGGAGGCCAAAGACCCACTACAAAGTTCATGTGTGTTGGTTCAAGGATATTGAGCTCAAGAATCTTCAATATAATGTACTTAACCCTAGAAATTCAGAGAAGTCACATAGAATTTAATAGAATACTAGTTCAAAACCAAAGAACACAAGAGAAAATAGATAAACCCTAAGAAATATCTCTTTTATTAATAATATTAAAAAATAGAGAGTTATGTTCACTTGCTTCTTCAAGGGGGAAACCTCCTAGAGAAAATATCAAAATACAATGACAAGTCTTGAAAAAATATCACATAACCATGTACTCAATATATAACTATCAATAAAGAATCTAGGTAGTTACGTGCCCACTTATAATAAGGGCCTACTAACTAATTTGGGCCTTATTAGTAAATATGACACTTTTTACAATGAGTGACTATTAACTAACTATTTAGTGGGCCTTATTCAAGGAAGGTGGCCTCATAAATAAATAAAGTATCCTAAGTAAAGGGGTTAGGGTAGGGCCCTAACATGCCCTCCCCCTTTGAAAGCAACATTGTCTTCAAGGATGAAGGTGAGGAGATTGTTGTAAAATTGGTATTGGTTCCCATGTGGCATATTTTGGTTGCATACCTTTCTAATGGATCAGTACTTCCCTAATCATGCACTTGTGAAACTAATGCTCTCTGATATCCAATACTGCTTCTGGTTGGAGCTAAATGGAACCTTCTTCATCAAGTTATAGTAGGTTGGTATGCACTTTTCAATTTGATTGCACAACCTTCTTCAAATAAGATACATGAAATACTAGATTAATCTTGGAGTGGCCTAGGAGATCCATCTTGTAGGTCACCTGTGCAATGTGTTGTATGATCTGATAAGTACCATACAACTTGGGAGATAGTTTTTGGGGAAATTTATCATTGAGTGATGTATTTTTATAAGGCCATGGGTGAAGAAAAACTTGATCTCCTTTGGAAAAATAACATTTGGATATATGTTTATCAACTTGTTGTTTCATTCGATTTTGCGCCATAACCAAGTTGTCCTTGAGGGTACAGATAATGTCGTCTCTAGTGTGAAGTGTTCTATCTATTGCATGAACCTTGGAGGTGGGTGGTACATAGGATGCCACTGATAGAGGTTTTGGGCCATAAACAACTTCATATGGTGTCATTTTGGTAGCTCCATGATAAGTGGTATTGTACCACCATTTGACAAGGGGAATCCATTGTTCCCATTAGTGTGGATTTTCATAAACAAATCATCTCAAATAGGATTCTAAGAACTTGTTGACCACTTACGTTTGGCCAATATTTTGAGGATGATATGCAATGATCATATTAAGTTTTGTACCTTGAAGTTTAAATAACTCTTGCTAAAATTTGTTGGTGAATGTGGGTTCCCGATCTGAGATAGTGGAAGTGGGCATACCATGTAGCTTAAATATTTGATCCTTGAATACTTGAGAAACCGAGGAAGGAGTGAAGGGATGATCTAGGGAACAAAAATGAGCAACTTTTGAGAGAAAGTCAAAAACCACCATGATGATTGATTTGTTACCCGCTTTTGGGAGTCCCACGATAAAATCCATTGAGATGCCTATTGAGATCTATGTTGGGATTGGTAGTGGTTGCAATTCCCCTATCATATTCACCATATATCCGTTGTTTCTTTAGAAAGTATCACAGGATACTACAAAATATTGGATATCCATTTTCATTCTTTGCCAAAAGAACGAGTGTTTAGTTCATCCATAGGTTTTATAAAAGCTAGAGTAACTTGCTATCGGTGATGAATGTAGCTCCTCTAAGACTCATTGTTTTAAGAACAAAGATTTTACCATAAAAATGCACCCTTTATACTATAAAGTATCTTGTTTCCACATATAAATTTAGGTGGGTTGGTATATTCATGAAGCCATTGGATGAGTTTCCTTAAAGTATTGTTTTCCTGCCATTCCCTATAGGATTCCTTGATCCATCTTGAAATTGGAAAGAATAAGGCAAGGAGTGATCCATCCTAATCAAATTGTCGGGATAGACCATCAACCACAACATTTTATATATGATCTTATAATCATACCCCAACATCTTAGTGACCCACTTATGTTGTTTTGGTGACGACAACCATTGTTCAAGGAGGTAATTTAGATTATGATGGTTAGTATTGATATGAAAATTCCTCCCTATGAAGTATGGGCACCAGGTCTCTACTGCATGAAGGATACCCATCATTTCCTTATATGTGGATTTCTCCAAATTGCGGTCACACAACTATTGATTGGTGAATTCCAAGGGGAAGCCTTCTTGCATCAAGACTACTTTGATACCTCTGCCCAAGGCATCACATTCCAAGACACATTTTCAATAAAATTAGGCATTGCTAATATTGGAGTAGTGCACATGGAATCCTGTAAAGTAGGGAAGACCTATTCTTCTACCTCACTCCAAACAAAGGAATTCTTATTAAGGAGTGAAGTTAGGGGAGTTGCAATTTTTCCACAAATTTTCACAAATTTCCTGTAGTAGTTGGTAAGTCCTAATAATAACCACAATCTATTCAGGGTTTTGGGACATGACCAATCTTTCATAGTTTCCACTTTCTTGGGATCAACTTGTAGTCCATCCTGACTTATAATGTGACCCAAATATTGGACCTCAGGAGCCCCAAAATCACATTTGGAGTGATTTAGGAATAATTGGATGTCCCTCAAGAGTTGCAAGGACTTATCAACATGCTCTATGTATGATTACCATGCTTTACTGTAGATCAATATATCATCAAAGAAGTTCAACACAGAATTGTGTAGGAAGGGTTTGAAAATCTTGTTCATGAGGCTCTGAAAAGTGGATGGAGCATTACAAATACTAAATGACATCGCTAGAAAATCATAATGGCCTTCATTTGTTAGGAAGGATGCATTAGGGATGTTTATCTCTTTCATCCTAATTTGGTGGTATCCTAAAAACATATCAAGCTTAGTGAAAAACTTGGTTCCATGAAGTTCTTCCAAGAGATCATCAATAATTGGGATATGAAATTTGTCCATGATCATCAACTTATTGAGAGCCCTAAAATTAGGACACATGCCAAGTTCCTTCCTTCTTTAACAATGTTACTAGTAGTTTTGAGTAGGGGATTGAATTGGGATGTATGACCCCTTCCTCTAACAATTCCTAAATGATCTTTTATATTTCATTGTTTTGTGCAAAAGGGTGTCAATAAGGACATACATTCGGTGATTGAATTAATAGAATTAGGGGAATACCATGATCATGCTCTCTTTGAGAATGGGGTAAACCCTTTGGTGTATCAAAGACTTGATGATGTTTGTCGAGGACCAATTGCAAATCTGGGTGGATTTCTTCTGTCAGACTTTCCATAACCTGTATGGAATTAAATTGGAAAATAATGCTAGAGTGGCCTTTCTTTAATAAAATCTTCATATGATGAGAGATGACTACTTCAAGAGGGATTTCTTGAAGCCCTCGAAATGTGTGTATATGACCCTATTTAGTGAAAATCATATATAGTTCCTTGAACTCCATGGTCACTACTCCCAAAGTGTGTAGCCAATTTTCCCCTAGTACTATATCACAACCACCCATATTGATGGAAAACACATGGGTTTTGAGTTGATAGTTTCCCATATAGAGTTTGACATTTTTGCATATGCCCCCACATTTCATCATACCTCCATTAGTGATCATGATATGGAATTTGTGCACTAGGTGGACAAAACAATGTGTGTCTTCCACCACTCCATTGTGAATGAAATTGTGAGTACTACACTATCAACCAAGACTACAACTTGTCTATGCTTGATGCAGCCTGTAAGTTTCGAGGTTTGTTGATGCAACCCCCCCCTGGGCTCGTGCGACCTCCCAGTCTAGGATCAAATTATACAGGAGCTGAAGAGGCTCTCGAGTCCCCACAAAACCCTTAGAATTATTTAACACGAGCATTTTCTTCTTTTCCTTCATGAAAATTCACATTCATGAGGGTCTTTTTACTCCAACGGAGTCTTCTCGTGACCTCAGGGATAAAACCCGAGGCTTAAATTTGGAAAGCAGAAACTTCGATGCTCCAGAACTTCGAGCTTCAAAATATTTTCCCACGATACACTCCAAATCTCCCGAACATGGGACTGTCGAATTCCTAGAGAATTTAGGGATCGACGGTCCACGATTCTTGTCACAATCTATGGCCAAAAGAAACTCCAGGAATCTGGGCTTCGAGGCTTTCTACGCCTCCAACACGTAATACCTATGAACTGTCAAACGTCGAATTGAAATCGATGGCTCACATTCCTCCCACAACCAATGACTGTTATTAAATCCAGAACTCTAGGATTCAAGACTTCTTGCTCCTAATCAACACTAAACTCTCAAACTATCGAACGTCAAATTGGCAAAGGGTCGAGATCCGCAATCCACATGTACCCAACAACGAATGACCTGAATTTACTATGGGCTTCGAGACTTTGGGAATTTTCACGCCAAAACAACTTTCACTCACAATCCTCCGGATAGCCGGATTTTTGAATACTCGATAATTTGCGTACATGTGTACCTGACAAACAATGGTCAGGATTTACTCTGAAATTAGGGGCTTTGGGAATTATTCACTATGCGCAACAAAAACCAACTTCTCCCTGAGTTTTGAATCACCAAACCACTTGGGGATCCAATGGCTTGCACTTCTCCCAGTGATATATGGTGTAGATTCACTCTGGGGCTTCGGTTTTCGAGGATTTTGCCTCTTTTACAACAAATGATTTAAAATTGTCAGAGCAACAAAGTTTTAAGGACTTGGGGTTTTAATGTCAGTGATCCTTCTCTTTAATCCAATGATTGTGAGGGATTCTTATACTTCCCAAATAGATCTCGTCCACTCTCCTTCAAGCAAAGAGATTTCTCGTCTTTGGGGACTTGCTCTCGCTATCCCTCCTCGAGCTTTGTCACTTGAATAACTTAGACTCTGGTGCACACCCTGTTCTTACCTCGTGATATTTTATCTTAAAATACTTAAAATCTGGCGCACACTTTGTGCTTCCCTCCCGAGATTGGGACTTATAAAATTCATCTGCACACTCCGTGCACTATCTCTACTATGCAATTTTTTAACACTTAACAAAGTGTTGACTCTGTGCACTCTTTTCACTAGTCTCCCCTCTGAGATTTTATAATCCTATGAGTATAGGTGCACTCCTTGTGCTCACTCTACATAAACTTACACAATCTCTCGTGAGATTCTAAGCTTGTAACGGTTCGGCCTCTGCACTCCTTTCCTGGGCACTTTGCACTCCTTGCACAGAGATTTCAAAAGAGAAACAATTGGAACTTATATGAACATTAAGGATTCATTCAACCAACCATTTATATTCACACACAGATAAACACAGAGATAAATAACATAGCATTTACCCAGTTACTCAAAGACAAGCAAGCTCATAAATTGAAAGCAATTCTCCTCTTCTATATTCCTTTAGCAAATATTTACAAGGGTTTCAACAACTCTCAACAATTTTCAGAATCTTTTTTCAACAACTACAACAACCTCTTTTGGGAATAGATGACATTGATTTATACATGAGGGGGATTCTCGAGCCTTCCCTCTAGACTATTCTAGTTCTTTCATATCACAATTAAAAGAATCATACCACTAGGCTTATTATAATAAATTAATAATTACACTTTAGATAAGAGTCAACGCTCAAAATGTGTACAATCCTACATGAATTGAAGGTAAATACAATCCCCTGGAGCACATACAATGTCTCTAGCTTCAATATCTAATGGGATCTTTAATTACAATGCTTTCAAAATTTAAAGTGGCATGCCCTCCTTGGAATCCAAAGCAGTTAAGTTTGTTTCACTAGATGTTGAGTCGTCTTCCACCTTGCCTCATTAAATGATGACGATTATGCTCCTGCATCATACTACTCTGGAAACAAAATTCATGGAATCTTGTCCATGAGCTCCTCCACTGTATTTCCATTCTTATGGATGTTGATTTCAGTTATCCAACTAGCATCTTCTGCTATATGATTCTCCCATTTAACCAGATATTCATAGTAAAATTTCCTCCTGGTTTTCTTAGCAATTCTTCGATCCAAAATATTTTCTATCTACGACTTCTCTACTATGGGAATCTATTGCTTCCATTGAATATCCTCTTGATCGTCTGTCCCTTCTGTGTCATCCATATTGTAATGGTATAAGTCTGCTACATTGAATATTGGTGAAATTCCAATGTCTTCTGGAAGTTCAATCTCATAAGCATTTGTAGAAAATTTTCTGAGGATTTTACAAGGTCCTATCTTCTTCATATTCATCTTATTATATTTCCCTCTTGGAAATCTCTCCTTCCTCAGGTGCTCCAAGATTTGATCTTGAATCTCAAAATCCACCTCTTTTATTCTTTGGTCTACTTTGTTCTTGTATCTCTGGTTGCTATCCTGTAGTTGTCTTTTGATTTGATCATGCAACTTCTGCATCTCTGCAGCAAAATCCTCTGCTCTTGCACTTTGAAATTTAGTCTCTCCCAAATTTCTCAATTCTGAAATTCCTCTTGGATGCATTCCATATACTATCTAGAATGGACTCTTAACAATACTCCTGTTTGGTGAGTCGTTATATGCAAAGTCCGCTTGGGGAAAATTTGATCCCATTGACTATTATGTTTAGTTACCAAACTCCTTAGCATATTCCCTAAGATTTTATTCACTACCTCAGTCTGTCCATCTTTCTTAGGGTGATACATTGAACTAAAAGAGAAATTTATTCCCAGCGTCTTCCACAAAGTCCTCCAAAAGTGTCCCACAAATTTGGTATCTCTGTCTGAGACTGTACTCTTGGTTAACCCATGCAATCTCACAACCTCTTTGAAAAAAAAATTCATTATGTGGGTAGCATCACTAGTTTTGTGACATGGTATAAAATGTGCCATTTTTGAAAATTTGTCAACCACCAAAAATATTGAATCATTTCCCCTCTGGGTTCTTGGAAATCCTAGAGAAAATTCCATACTTACAACATCCCACGACCTATCTGGAATAATCAATGGTTTATAAAATCCCGTGTTCTTCTTCTTTCTTTTAGCATATTGGGAAATTCTGCATTTGTCCACGAACTTCTTCACATTAGATCTCATATCTGGCTAATAACATGAAGAACTCAACTGCGCATATTTTTTATCATGGCCAAAGTGTCTAACCAATCCTCCACTATGTTTCTCCTTTAACAAATTTTCCCTCATTGAGTATCTTGGGATACACAATTAGCTTCCCTTGAATAATAGTCCTTCTTGGATCATATACTCCATCCATTGATTTATATCCCTCAATAAAGGATTTTCACATGCTTCGTAAGCTTCCTTGAAATATGGGTCTTCCTGGTACATCTCCTTGAGGTGTTCAAATCCCAAAGTCTCCACTTGGAATTCATGCAAGATTAAAAATCTCCTACTCAAAGCATATGCAACTTTGTTAGCACTCCCATTAATATGCTTAATGAAAAGAGTAAAATTCTGGATGAATTCTACCCATTTGGCATATCTCTGGTTCAATTTCTCTTGTTTGGTTATGAACTACAAAGCATGATTTTCAGTATACAAAATAAACTTCTTTGGCATGAGATAATGTCTCCACTTTTTCAAATCTTGAATTATAGAAAAAAATTCCTTGTCATACGTTGAATACTTCTTCTTAGCATCGTTCAACTTCTCATTGAAATAAGCCACATGCTTATGATATTGACTTAAAACTGCACCAATGGCCACTCCACTTGCATCACATTTGACTTGGAAATTCTTCTTAAAGTCTGGCATAATTAAGATAGGTTGTTCTATTATCTTTTCTTTCAACACTCTAAATCCTTTCTCAGATTCTTTTGTCCAGTCAAAAGAACCATGTTCCTTCTTTATAGTATCTAGTATGGGTGTGCAAATACTGCTGAAATTTCTAATGAACTTTTTGTAAAAACTCACTAACCCATGAAAAATTATTACTTCAAACACACTTCTTCAAGAAGGCCACTCTCTTATAGCCCTCAACTTTTTTGGATCCATATTCAATTCATTTGAAGAGATTACAAATCCTAAATACAAAAGTTTTGTATTCATAAAAGAACATTTCTTCAAATTCACCAATAGATTTTCTCGCTTCAACCTTCTCAACACCATATTCAAGTGTCTTAAATGATCTTCTTCAGTCTTACTAAAAACTAGAATATCATCTAAATATACAATCACAAACTTCCCAATAAAATATTTGAGCACTTCATTCATTAACCTCATGAAAATACTTGGTGCATTCGTTAAGTCAAACAACATAACAAGCCACTCATACAGTCATGAACATTGTATACTTACCATGACTTGATGTCCTTTCTGCAACCACGACACCCTGTACAGACTTCGATATGTTTTCGTCTCCAAATTTATATTTTCCACCATCTTCTTGGATACCAATTTGTCAGTGCTTCCAGTGTCTATGATCACCCCGCATACTATGTCTGTGGTTTTGCAAGTAGTTCTAAATAAACTGTTCCTCTGGATTGGTTCTCGTACCTCTTTTTCTGGGTTTACGAGAGCTTTCCTCATCATGAGGGATCTTCCTTATTCAACTTCTTCTGCCTTCATCTCTATCTCCACATTCCTCCACTGCACCTCAGAAATGTGAGCTTATTTAACTCTTGCATTCTTCTTTTCAGGACATTCCCAAGACATGTAACTTTCTGAACAAATTCAACTGATAATCCTTGGGTATGAATTTAGCCTTGAGCTTAACTACCATTCTATCCCAACTCTTAATGTTGGACTTACCTTTTCTCCTTTTGTTGACTTGCAACTCGTCCCACCATAAAACTGCATGTCCCTTCAATCTGGTCACCACATGCTTTACTTTCTTCTCATCATCAATCTCCTCATAGTTAAAGTACTTGTCTAAATCACTTATCTAGTCAATCAATTATTCTACATTCAAGTTACCTTAATATGTCAGAACTTCCATCTTTTCTCTAGTTCCCAACTTGACAACAACTCTCAACAATTGCTTCTCTACTGATTGTTCTCCTACAACTCATTCTTCTTCTATATCTTCACTTTCAACTTCACTGACATCACCAGTCTCTGGTTCTCTCCTTTGTGTTGTTTCCATGGCATCCAACCTTGCATGAAGTTTTCTGATTTCCTCCTCCATAGCTACATTGACTACATGTCTATCCCTATGTCTCCTTGGCGACATGACTCCAAGTATTTTTTCTCAAAGAGAGTATTCCTTCTTTGATACCACTTGATGCAAACCCCCCTAGGGCTTGCGTGACCTCTCGGTCTAGGATCGAATTATATAGTAGCCGAAGTGACTCTCGGGTCCCCACAAAACCCTTAGAATTATTTACCACATCCCTTTTCTTCTTTTCCTGCAGGAAAATTCATGTTTGTGAGGGTCTTTTTACTCCAGCGAAGTCGTCTCATGACCTCGGGCCTGAAACCTAGGGCTTAAGTTTGGAAAGAGGAAACTTCGGGCTTCAAAATATTTTCCCACAATACACTCCAAATCTCCCGAACGCCGAATTGGTGAACTCCCAGAGAGTTTAGTGATCGACAGTCCATGATTCTTGTCACGATCTATGACCAAAAAGAACTCCGGGACTCCGAGCTTCGGGGCTTTCTACGCCTCCAACACCCAATACCTACGAATTGTCAAATGCTGAAATAAAATCAACGGCTCACATTCCTCCCATAGCCAATGGTTGTGATTAACTCTGGAACTCCAGGATTCAGGACTGTTTGCTCCTAATCAACACTAAACTCCTAAACTGTCGAACATCGAAGTGACGAAGGGAAGATATCCATGGTGCACGTGTACCATACAATGAATGGTCTGGATTGACTCCAAGCTTCAAGACTTGGGAATTTTCACACCAAAACAACTTTCACTCACAATCCTCTGGATAACCGAATTTCTAAATACTCGATAATCTATGGACACGAGTACCCGACAACCAACGGTCAGAATTTAATCCAGAATATGGGGCTTTGGGGAATTATTCACTATGCACAAAAACAACCAACTTCTCCTAGAGTTTCGAATCGTCGAACCACGTGGGGATTCAATGGCCTCGCACTTGTCCCATTGATCTACAGTGTAGATTCACTCCGGGGCTTCGGGCTTCGAGGCTTTTGCCTCTTTTACAACAAATGAATTAAAATTTTTGGAGCAACGAAGTCCAAAGGAATTGGGGGTTTAGTTTCCACACTCCTTCTCTTTAATCCAACGACTATGAGGGATTATTATACTTCCCAAACAGATCTTGTCCGCTCTCCTTCAAACAAAGAGATTTCTCCTCTTTGGGGACTTACTCTCGCTATCCCTCCTCGAGCTTTGTCATTTGAATGACTTAGACTCTGAAGCACACCTTGTGCTTCTCTCCTTATATTTTCTCTTAAAATAATTGAACTCTGGTGCACACTTTGCACTTCCCTCCTGAGATTAGGACTTATAAAAGTCTCCTATGCACTCCTTGCACTATCTCTACTTTGAGATTTTTCAACACTTAACAAAGTGTTGACTCCATGCACAATTTTCACTGGTCTCCCCTCTAGGATTTTATACTCCTATGAGTATAATCACACTCCTTGCGCTTGCTCTGCGTAAAATTACGCAATATCTCCTGAGCTTCTAAACATGTAATAGTTTGGTCTCCGCGCTCCTTATGTTGCCACTATGCACTCCTTGAACTGATATTTCAGAAGAGAAACAATTGAAGCTTATATGAACATTAAGTATTCATTCAACCAACCATTTATATGCACACACACATAAACACAAATATAAATAACATAGCATTTACCCAGTTAATCAGAGACAAACAAGCTAAGAAATGGAAAGCAATTCTCCTCTTCTATATTCCTTCAACAAATATTTACAAGGGTTTCAACAACTCTCAACAACTTTCAGCTTATTTTTTCAAAAACTACAACAACCTCTTTTGGGCATAGATTACATTGATTTATACACGAGGGAGCTTCTTGAGCCTTCCCTCTAGACTATTCTAATGCTTTCATATCACAATTAAAAGCATCCTACCACTAGGATTATTACAATAAATGAACAATTAGACTTTAGATATGAGTCGACGCTCAAAAGGTGTACAATCCGACATGCATTAAAGGCAAATACAATCCCTTGGAGCACATACAATGGCTCTAGCTTCAAGATATTATGGGATCTTTAATTACAATGCTTTCAAAATTTAAAGTGACACCCTCCTTGGAATCCAAACCAGTTAAGTGCGTTGTGATAGATTTTGATTCGTCTTCCACCTTACCTCACTAAATGACAATGGTGATGCTCCTGCATTATTTGTGGAGTTGAAATTATTGATAATTCATGCAAGGAGAATAAGTGTTCTTGAGGGAATTGAGGTTCAATAGCTATCAAAGTAGGAGTGTTGGTTTTGACAACAAGTGATTCTAGCGTCTCTTCAACAATTATGTCTTTTGTTAGGGATAGAGTGTTCATATCAATTTGAAACAATTTATGTTGTTTACATCTATGAGTTGGAGCATATTTTTTATCACAATTATAACAAAATCCATGTCTTTGGTGGTATTCCATTTCTGTTGGAGACAACTTTTGTACTTTCAAGGGATGAGTAGGCTTTGTGCTTGGGGAATCATCCTAGGGAGGGTGAGTGTGGGGAATGAAAGAAGAGTTTTTGGTTTGTGCATTAAGCATCATTTCTTATTCTAGAGCCATTTGATATGCTTCCAACCATGTAACAAGACACTACATTCTGACTTGTGCTTGAATCTACTCCTTGAGGCCACTAATGAAACATTATTTATAGAAATAATATGTTATGTTCTTTGTATGGATGGATAATTTCTCAAAGGCTAACATAAAGTTTACAACTTATCATGTTTTTCATAACTTGGTAAGTTGTTCCAAATAGTGAGCATCTCTCTCGAAATGTTCTTGGCCAACTTTAACAAACTGACTCCATGTGATGTAGCCCACATAGGATTTTTATGACATTCCCGCCATTTCCGTCATTCTGGATCTAGATATAAGACCCTCATCAGTAGTTCCATGGATGGAATAATAATGCTCCATCTAGGTGACCCATCCTATTGGTTATGAACCATCAAACTTGTCCCCAAGCCCACTTTAAGAAAATGACACCATATGTTATTATCCATTGATTTATGGCTATGCGGATTTGAAGAGGGTTACTGGTGGATAAATAGTCCCAAGTTATAAGATTATTCTTGGTGTGGATCAATGTATTGTTCATTCCAAGGGTCTTCTTCTAGTATGTCTCAATCTAGCATAAGTGCCAACTTCTCATGCAACATCTTATCCAAGATGGCTAGGGCCTACCGACAATTTTAATACAACTTATCATCCAACTTTTGATCCCAACCATTTATATTCTACCAAATTTACTAAATTTGGCCATTAAGAGTCATGTATTAAGCTTCTAGGTTTTCCAACCTGTCAATAGTAGAGGAGTTTCTCATATTTTATGAGGTGTTGGTATGAGGTGGTTTATAGGGCTTCACCATGGTGAGCTCCCTAGAAACGTTTATTGGAACCTAAGTACAAGGTAGTATTCGATGATATAGCTCTTTGATATACATGTGGCATCCAATATTATTACTCATCCCAATATCTCAAGGCACTAACTAAGGAGGCTCAATTATGCCCTTATTCATACTACTCAACTACCTAAGTACTAGAGAGTGTTCTCCTTGAGTGTTTTTTTTGGTGTACTATAGAAACAAGAAAGTTGATTAGTTTATCTAAAGTTAGTTTCAAGTATACCTAGGGAAGTTTGTATATACCCAAGGGTACATGGAAGTGAGATTCCATATACAATTACTGTCTAATGCGATACTACTTCAAAGAGTACCAACATGTGCTATAAGGGTTTCTAAGAATGTGATTCCACTTGTATTTATTTTGTGTATTCTTCCCTAACCACATTTTTATTTATTGACTGATAGATCATTTTGTTATTTAAATATTATAGAACACATTTAAGAAACAAAGTTTCAAAAATTTATGAACTCCCTGACCCAAGAAAGAGCTCTACAATCATCGGAAAATAACTTACTTTTCAAGGTAGGATTTGAGGTCAAAAAGGTAAAATGATCATAACTTCTACCATACTTCTCATATTGGATATTATGACACCAATTATGAAATACCATA
>ML796685.1:204806-221998 GCA_009831015.1 Picea engelmannii | reverse complement strand
CATATATCATTGCAAGTTGGATTTTCTTGTGTCTGGGGCAGGTACAATCATTCGGAGAAGTACTACACCTTTGGGGAAACAATCACTTGAATTACAAGGCATCTCTTTCCACATTTCACTCCATTCAGATTTGACCTCTAGGGGCTCCACTTCCATCTCTATCCATCCCCATCTCATTCCCCCTAGGGTCACCGAGATCGCCTCTCTAGAATGACCTAGTCACCCTTGAAGTGTGGGACCTTCATCGAGGTGACATTGGGTGTAGGATTCCCAAGTTGTAGCACTTGATTTTTGTTCTTGGGTTGGGATTTTCCCAACCTATAACTCATGCTATAACATTTTGGCATTGTTTCCAGGGAGTATTTTCAATCCTCTTTGAAACCCTAAAGACACTTTGGAAAACTATCCCAAATCCTTTCCCTTAGCTTTCCTGACGACTCCACCCAAGGGATGTTCCCTTTACACATTTCTTGATGAGATATTCTTAAAGCTCATCTGGCAACTCCACCTTCCATGAACCCACCTTCCCTTTTCCCCCCTTTCCATCCTTTGATGAGCATTAGTCTCATCTAGGGACTCCATTGAGGCTCTACCCTAAGTGATGGAACCATGGCCTCACGGGACTTACCATGGGCATTCCATAATGTGTATCCTTCTCTTGATGTTCAGAATGTCCCTGGCTATCCAAATCATTTTCCAACAGAATGGAGAATAAGTTTCCCCAAACTTGATGGGGATATAGCTCTAACAGTCACCCATGTCGTGAATTATATGAAGTATGCCTTGAGCTTAAATGTGCTACATGAAGATTTGTTGATGAAAATTTTCATGTCTTCACTGGAATCAAGTAAAAAGGATTGGCTTGCAAACTCATGTGATCCAAAGAGTATCCCTTCTTCTACAAATCTCATTGAAGAATTTCTCAGGAAATATCGATCAACTACTCAAAGTTTGCAAGATTCTTTCCAAGAGCTCAAACACACTTTTTTCTGAGAAGGATTTCCGATCGATGATGAGATAATAGATGAAGAAAAACTTGAAGAAGATCTCGATGAAGAAGATACGGATGAGACATATGATGAAGATGAAGTATCTTCTCTTCCACTTGATGAGGACTTCCAGAACTTTGCTCCTCCTGCACATCAAGAAGAGAACATGATTATTTAGAATCCTATTGAGAACTTTGATGATGCTTTGTTCCATGACTATGTAAATGAAGAAAACTACCAAAAGGATCTCGATGAAGTTTCTCTTGCAGACAACATGAATGAGATTATGTTATCTGCTTTCCCTTTTGAAGAAAATGAAGTTATGCAGTCTTGTGAGGAAGTGATAAGCTCCTATGTTGCAAATGAATTCATGGAACAACCCTTGGATATAGTTGAAGAACATATATATGATTTCATATAGGTTGGGAGACATAGATGGGACGTGTGTTTCTTCATTATTGATAGAGATCACATTTATGACATTGCGGGTAGATCTCAGGAAGAGGGGGTTGAGATGTCATCTTCAGAGGACTGGCCTCCATGCATGTATGATTCATATTCTTAGCATCCTGGTGATGATATGGTTACAGTTTTTTTCCTCCCCTTCGAGTATGAATTGTCAGAACATGCTCAGAATGATCTTCAGTCATCCTTTGGTACCTATCCTTTTGAGGATGCATATTTTATTTATGAGAACATCCAACCATTGTGCTCATATTTTAAGGAATACCAGGACGTGGTTACCTCAAAGAAGTCAGAGGTTCATTCTTCAAAGAAGAAGTATTTTCATCTTGGATATTTCCATGGAGATTCATAGGAGAAGAGGCGACGTTTTTCTACACTTGAGATTGTTCCTTACCTGTTACCCACTTCTCCAAGAGACCATGCATTATTCTTTTGATCTCTCATTTCCTCTCAGTCCTTGACAAGAAGTATGTCTTTGTGTGCAGATGAAGATGAGCCCTCGTCTACATATAATATCCCCCTTCATAGAGGGATTGATAAGTCTTGTGACTACACTTTCAGGTGAAATGATCGGGTTGATGGTTTCTCTTTCCAGCAGGATTTCCTCCCTCCCACCCATCTTCATGACTTTTATTTCATACTCGATTGTGTGTGTGTTTATACTCATTATTATTATGTGCTTAACTTATATTTGTTTTATTATATGATTAAGCACAGGGGGAGATACTTTGATGAGATGATCAAATTGTTGCACTAGTTGTATGACTTCACCTGACATCATCCAACACATGACTTCTTCAGGGGCCATACCCTAGGTAAGTAGGCAAGTCATTTTGATTCCCTGCATTTGCATCTTGATTTCTCATATTATCTTAGATGCATTTCATTTTCACTTTGCTCTGCTTGCATATTGACTTCATACTTAGTTTAAAAAAATTTTAAAAAATGTCAAAATTTTATTTTTATGGCTTAGTTGGTTTTGATTATGATCATATGAGAACAAGGATGAGTATGTTATCCTGCACTTGATAGTTTGAATTTTCCTTGCAAGCACATGTCTACTAGGAGATGTTGCAGTTCTCATGCACTATGTGATGAGCACATGTCCCCAAGTAAGAGCCAGATGTTATCCCCATTTTGTGGATAACTAAGGAGATTATGTCTCGAGGCCCTCAGGTTGCAGATATGGAGTATCGAGAGACTACATGACCAGCAATACCCTTTTGCACAGTTGGAAACCCTTCTCACCACCACATATGGTCACATATTTCCAGATGGCATCCACCACATCAGTTGGCTTCCGGAAGGTAGTGGACCTTGCTCGATGAGGTACAAGTCTGTATTATGGTGAGCATCATTTCAATATTTAAGCTAGTTGAGTATGTTGTATCTTAGATTGCTCTAGATTTTATGATATATGCTTGGACATTATTCCTTTTTCCCTGCTTCAACTTGGTGGTTGGCATTGTTCCCTAGTAAGTGGTCTTCCCTGGGGATGGTTTTTCTACTAGGAACTCCTTTAAAGAGCCATTGTACCGTTCTCGGCCATACTTACCACTTTCCATCATTGTTCCCCTCCATTTCCTTATCTCTTGGGATTTTAGGGTGTATTGAACCAAAAGGAGTTGTCCCTCATTCTATGGGAAGAAGGGGCTGAAGGCCTAGAGGGATTGATGTTGGGTAAAAGATAAAATCCTTGTATGAACCTTCTAGATGATTCGCCCAGGAATCACCCAAGAAAGTAGTGAAACACTTATCTTTGAGTAAAGGGGACCCACTATATATTAAATAATTCTTAAAATGTTAGTTGAATGATAGGAGGTCTCATCACAAGCCAACCTATCACATCCATGAATATCTAGTGGTATAATATTGCCATCATCTAGTCACCAAACCAGGGTAATGGATCTTAGTTGCATGGCTGAGAGAAAGGGGGTCTCATCATGATCCAGCCTTATCATTTCCTCTAGGTCTTTGTGGGTGACATTGCCATTATATGGTCACCACGCCAGGGCAGTGACCTTCAACTTATCCTTAAAATTATGAAAGAATGAAAGAATGGAAATTAAAAAGGCTTGGAAAAAGTGCATTGTGGAAGAAGGTACCACACACCCTCTACAAAGGCATCCATAAATGAGACACTACGACCACTTGTATTTCATGAGCCCTATGCTCATTGAGTCTTGACCCCAACCACTTCATCCAATTTACATGTCTAAGAGAGGGATCTCTTGGAAATTCTCCTTGACCTCGGGAAAAATCTACCTAATAGGACACCTCATCAACCCTCCCATATTCAAGCTTGACAAGTTGCATAGTGTCCTTGAGAAATTAATTGTTTGATATAGGGATCTTTGATGCACATGCTTAGGTGTCTCATTTATTGATTGGATTCACTTATCATGATGTTATGACTTGAGATCCTTGGAGCACGTGCTCATTTGTCTTTGTAGGACCTAGTTGGTGGACAATTTTGGGAGAACAAGCCTAGCTTGGGCTTCCATGGGGATGCAAACCCACAAGTTGGATGCCAAGGGTCCACATGCTGGATCACTGAGATGAAATATTGAAATCCTAGAGTACATCTGGATGGACCTAACCCATGCTTCACTTGCCAAACAATTTTCCTAGGAGAGGAAAAACGTCACCTTCTAGGGCATGACATCACTTTTGGGGGCTAGGGTTTGGTGGTGATGTAGCCACTTATTGGCACATGGATGTTTTGAGGAGAAGAAGGTATTCACCATGAGGATATTGTCTAGATGCTTGACATGTGTCCGTTGGAGGCCTACCCATGCTTCTCCAACACCAACGACTTCTTCTAAGTGGAAAAACGTCCTCTAAATGAGAGACGCCCATGTAAAATTAGGGTTTTATTTCTGCAAAAGTGAAACTTTAAATGAATTGTTTATTATTACTTGTTAAATGGGGGAATATTAGGGTTGTTGACCCCTAGTCTTGTATTTTACCCATTAATTTATGGACAAGTCACCTTAGTGACATTTTGTATAAATAAGAGATCATACGATCTCATTTGAACATAACTCTCCCTCTTGTGAGAGGACTTGGATCTGAAATTTTCGCTATACTTGTCCATATTTGATTCATATGCTTGGCATTCTGGTGATGATATGGTTACATATTTTTTCCTCCCCTTCAAGGATGACTTGTCACATCATGCTCAGAGTGATATTTTGTCATCCTTTGGTACACACCCTTTTGAGGATGCAGATTTTCTTTATGAGGACATCCAACCATTGTGCTCGGATTTTGAGGAATACAAGGACGTGGTTACCTCAGAGAAGTCATAGGTTCATTCTTTAAAGCGAAATTATTTTCATCTTGGATATTTCCATGGATATTCATAGGGGAAGAGGTAGTGTTTTTCTACACCTGAGACTATTCCTTACCTCTTACCCTCTTCTCCAAGAGACCATGTAGTATTCTTCCGATCTCTCATTTCCTCTCAGCCCTCGACAAGTAGTAATTATTTTTGTTTGGATGAATACGAGCCCTCGTTTACATATAATAGCCCCCTTCAAATATGGATTGATTATTCTTGTGGCTACACTTGCAGGCCGAATGATCGGGCTGATGGTTTCTCTTTCCAGCAAGATTTCCTCCCTCCCACCCATCTTCATGACTTTTATTTCATGATCGATTATATGTGTGTTTACACTCATTATTATTATGTTCTTAACTTATCTTTGTTTTATTATATGATTAAGCACATGGGGAGATATTTTGATGAGATGATCAAATTGTTGCACTGGTTGTATGACTTCACTTGACATCATCTAGCACATGACTTATTTAGGGCCCATACCCTAGGTAAGTAGGTAAGTCATTTTGATTTCATACATTTGCATCTTTATTGGTCATATTATCTTAGATGCATTTCATTTTCACTTTGATCTACTTGCATATTGACTTCATACTTAGTTTAGAAATTTTTGAAAAAAATGTCAAAATTTTATTTTTCTGGCTTAGTTGGTTTTGGTTATGATCATATGAGAAGAAGGATGAGTATGCCATCTTGCACTTGATAGTTTGATGTTTCCTTGTAATCACATATATACTACAAGATGTTTCAGTTCTCATGCATTCTATGACGAGCACATGTCCCCAAGTAGTAGCCAAATGTTATCCCCATTTTGTGGATAACTAAGGAGATTATGTCTCGAGGCCCTCAAGTTGAAGATATGGAGTGTCGAGAGACTACATGACCAACAATACCCTTTTGCACAGTTGGAAACCCCTCTCACCACCACAGATGGTCACATATT
The DNA here is from genome assembly GCA_009831015.1 of Picea engelmannii. Lineage (NCBI taxonomy): Eukaryota > Viridiplantae > Streptophyta > Pinopsida > Pinales > Pinaceae > Picea > Picea engelmannii. The sequence goes on along the minus strand of ML796685.1, from coordinate 216,258 downwards.
TCCATATGGCATCCACCACATCAGCTGGCTTCCAGAAGGCAGAGGGCCTTTCTCCATGAGGTACAATTCAGTATTATGGTGAGCATCATTTCAATATTTAAGCCATTTGAGTATGTTGTATCATAGATTTCATGATATATGCTTTTACATTATGCCTTTTTCCCTACTTCACCTTGGTGGTTGACATTGTGCCCTAGTAAGTGGTCTCTCCTGGGGATGGTTTTGCTACTAGGAACTCCTTTAAAGATCCATCGTATTGTTCCTGACCATACTTACCACTTTCCATAATTGTTCCCCTCTATTTCCTTATCTCTTGGGATTTTAGGGTGTATTGACCCAAGAAGGGGTTGTCCCTCATTCTATGGGAAGAAGGGGTTGAAGGCCCAGAGGGATTGATGTTGGGTAAAATATAAAATCCTTGTATGAACCTTCCAGATGCTTCGCCCAGGGATCACCCAAGAAAGAAGTGAAACGCTTATCTTTGAGTAAAGGGGACCCACCATATAATAAAGAATTCTTAAAAGGTTAGTTGAATGATAAGAGGTCTCATCACGAGCCGACTTATCACATCCATGGATATCTATTGGTATGACATTACCATCATCTGGTCACCAAACTAGGGTAATGGCTCTCAGTTGCATGGCTGAGAGAAAGGGGGTCTCATCACGATCCAACCTTATTATTTCCACTAGGCCTTTGTGGGTGACATTGCCATTATTTGGTCACCACGCCAGGGCAGTGACCTTCAACCTCTCCTTAAAATTATGAAAGAATGAAAGAATGGCAATTAATGGGATTGGAAAAAGTGCATTCTGGACGAAGGTACCACACACCCTCTACAAAGGCACCCATGAATGAGACACTACGACCCCTTGTATTTCATGAGACCTATGCCCATTGAGTCTTGAACCCAACCACTTCATCCACTATACATGGCTTAGAGAGAGATCTCTTGGAAATTCTCCTTGACCTCGGGAAAAATCTACCCAATAGGACACCTCATCAACCCTCCCATATCCAAGCTTGATAAGTCGCATAGTGTCCATGATAAATTAATTGTTTGATATAGTGATATTTGATGCACATTATTAGGTGGCTCATTTATTGATTGGATTCACTTATCATGATGTTATGACTTGATATCCTTGGAGAACATGCTCATTTGTCTTTGTAGGACCTAGTTGGTGGACAATTTTGGGCAAACAAGCCTAGCTTGGGCTTCCATGGGGCTGCAAGCCCACATGTTGGATGCCAAGGGTCCACATGACGGATCACAGAGATGAAATATTGAAATCCTAGAGGACAGCTGGATGGACCTAGCCCATGCTTCACTTTCTAAATGATTTGCCTAGGAGAGGCAAAACGTCACCTCCTAGCACATGACATCACTTTTGGGGGCTAGGGTTTGGTGGTGATGTAGCCACTTATTGGAACATGGACGTTGTGAGGAGAATAAGGTCTTCACCATGATGAGATTGTCTAGTTGCTTGACATGTGGCCTTTGGAGGCCTAACCATGCTTCTCCAACACCAACGATTTCTTCTAAGTGGAAAAACGTCCCCTAAATGGGAGACGTCCATGTAAAATTAGGGTTTTATTTGTGCAAAAGTGAAACTTTAAATGAATTGTTTATTATTACTTTGTTAAAGGGGGCAATATTAGGGTTGTTTACCCCTAGTCTTGTGGTTTACCCCTTAATTTATGGACAAGTCACCTTAGTGACATTTTTACATAAATAAGAGATCATAAGATCTCAATTGAACATAACTCTCCCTCTTGTGAGAGGATTTGGATCTGAAATTTTCGCTATACTTGGCCATATTTGTCTCTTATGCACTTGTTTATGGATATTTCTTGTGAATGGTTGATGGAGGACTGAGGCACTAGCCTTGGAGGAATGATTTTTAGCTTTTATGGTGGATTAACTTAGCATGTTTCTTGATTTTGGTATGGTATTTTACTCTTATGCCATCATTTTTTCAATTCAATGATTGTTGTGCTAGGAACTAGGTGGGAAGCAACAGTATTTACACCCCCCACTCTAGTCTCCATCATTTATTGCTTAAAATTCATTGATGTTGCAAGGGTTTATTTGAGTAAGTAAGAGGATTTACACCCCTCATTCTCAAACCCTAACTACAGATACTTGCCTTGGGAAGGAAGAGGATTTTCACCCCCAAGGAATTAGGATATCTAGTTAATTTATTTGACTCCATTAACCCAATAGTAAAGGCACTAGTCATCTATTTTTTGCATTGGAGATATAAAATCATTGCCTTGGGAAACATGAATTTTCGTCTTTTGAAAGATCCCTTGCTTGAAGTTGGTTTGCTACATTGAGAGGAGTCTTCCCCTACTAGTGCATTAGGGATGATTTTAAGGATGGAAATTTATTTTAAAATGTAGAAACCTTAGCGAATCTTACTAATTCTTCATATACCAACTATAAATGTTTGGCGATATTTTTTTTAAAATATTCAAATTTTTAAGGATTTTATATAGTTTGTATAAAATTTTGGCGATTTTTGAGGTAAAATGATTTTATCCTATTGAATTTGGGCGAATCATTTTTAGAATAGCGAATCTATTTTTGGGAAAAACCATGGAAAATTAGCCCATGAGCGAAATTTAGCCCCTAAAATCATCCATATAGTGCATCCCCTCTCTCCCACTACTTTAGTTGCTTTTACAAACCCTAACCTACAACCATTAGGGTTGATCTTACCTAGATAGATAACTAATCCTAACTCCTAAACTAGCCCTAGACAAACTCTTAAATTTTGCTCATTTACTCTACTAAATAGGGTGCATCTTTTGGGATAATTGTTGGCATATTTTGATGGTGTAATTTGTTGATATAAGTGACTGAAATATACAGCCATAAGCAATTTTCTACAGAAAATACATGTTTACAACAACCATTTTATCTTGCCTCTTAAGTGTCATTTTTCATCCTATATTCATTGCTAATCTTGATGTCGATTTGCTTAACTAGTTTAGATATTTGTATGTTGATTTAGATTCTTTATTTGTTGATATAAACTGTTATCCATTTATGCAAATTAGGGACAGCAAGCTTAACTTGTTGATCCATACTAACATATATCATTGCAAGTTGGATTTTCTTGTGTCTCGGGCAGGTACAATCATCTGGAGACGTACTACACCTTTGGGGAAACAATCACTTGACTTACAAGGAATATCTTTACACATTTCACTCCATTCAGATTTGACCTTTAGGGGATCTACTTCCATCTGTATCCATCCCCATCTCATCCCCCCTAGGTTCACTGGGATTGCCTCTCTGGAGTGACCTAGTCACCCTTGAAGTGCAGGACCTACATCGAGGTGGCATTGGGTGTATGATTCCCAAGTTGAAGCAGATGATTTTTGTGGCTGGGTCGCACTTTTCCCAACCTACAACTTCTGTTATAACAGCTTCCAAAATGGATTTGACAAGAAATGATTGACCACCTCTAGAGAGCCATCGATTGCACCATGTGTTGAGTTTCTTCTCAACCTTGGCTATTAGCCATTTCTAGTCACCTTTTTTACACTAGTTTTCTTTCAAATGGAAGCCTAGATATTTCATTTCATGCTATGTTTTTAGTATATGAAAAGGAAAAACTTGGGAATATAGAGATTTTTAATTCTCCAAGAGGCCCCAATAACAAATTGTTGACTTGTCAATGTTTAATTTCATACTTGTTGCCTCATAGAAAAGATTGATGATCTCTCTAAGGTTTTCAACCATCCTTCTTGTTCCTTCATAGAATATTAAAATGTCATCAATGAAGGGTAGATGGATGGCATTTGACATTCAATGATGGGTTAACCATTCATGATTTAGTCTGAAAAGGCTGAGAGGTTTCTCTTGTATTGGAACCACCTGTATGAGAACATGATTGTGTTCATAGTCCGCTCCTTAGGAAACATGTTGGAAAAGTCTTACAACTTCATATAGAAAAGATTCCAACATTAAAAATCGATCTAGTTTTTTTTCCATTCAGGCTTATCTTGTCCCCTTGTTCCTCCAGGTTAGGGTTAATTCAGCAGGATCTATGCCTAGAAGCCCCACTATTTCCAATTTGTTTATGAATAATGTAGAGAGGTTATCCACCTAAGTTGTTGTTTCCTAGAATTCAAAATCCCCCAAGGAGAAATTTAGGTCTCCACCAATAATCAATATACCTTATTGAGTCCAATATTTTTTGAAGAAATATTCTGAGTAACCTAGCCTATCTAAGTAAGGCCCATATATATTTGAACATGTGATTTATTTCCCTAGGTCCAAGGAGAAAAGGGTAGTTCCCATCCCTAATACAAAAGAATAGAATTTAGTTCGGGAGAATGATCATTTTTTCCATCTAGTGATATTCCCCCCAGATATTCATAAAGCATCAATAAACATAAAATCCCATCCCCATAAAATATTTAACAAGTATTTAATAACCTTCTCCCCGTCTGTCATACTCTCTTGCAAGAAAATGATAGATGGGTTGTGAACTTCAATTAATCTCTTAAGGGCCAATTTTTTGAGGAACTGGCCACTCCTATGTAGTTTAGAGTTAGAAAAATCAATTGGTAGCATTCATGGGGGAATTTTCTCTAAGGGCCCAAATCAAGGACAAATATCTTCCTCTTATGAATTTAGAGTTAGCATGCTTCCGTTCTAGGGATATGAGGTATTTTTGAACTCTCTAGAAGGGTTTGGAATCATTTGTTTCCAAGGTCCCCAATCCTCCTAATATTCTTCTCAAGAAAATAGGGCCTCCTATGGTTCTACACCCAAGATTACATTTAATAGTCTTGGAGATTTTAGATCCACTAAGGGTATCCTTTTCAGGTGTTATACTAGGAGAATTCTTAGATGTTTCAGGTGCCCTATATTTTGGATCTCCCAATCCATCCAAAGGAATGAGAGTAGGATAATTGGGGCCTTTAATTCTTGATAGAATAGATAGGAAGTCACTGGACTATTCATGATTAAGTTCTTCTAACCCTACCTCCCAAGACCCAAAATACATGTTTCCATTCTTTGGGATATCATAAGAAAGAGGAGAAAATTGCTTACCCAAATCATTCTTGATGTTAGCTTGAATAATATGCTTCGTTGGTGCTTCAAGTTATGAATATGTTGATGTGGGCAAAATGCCCTCCAACATATAGGGGCACTTCCTAGTATGGTGTCCCAATTAGACTTCACACCATTTGGATTAAGAGACCCATCAGGATTTTGTCCCAGCAACCATTACTAGGTTGAGGGGTGAATGGATAGTTTACTGAAAGGGGATGAAAATAAAAACTAGACTAACTATTGAAAATAAACCTATTGTAACTTATCCTAGATAGGAGCAACTAAAGAGGGGTAACATATAGACCTAAATATTAATAATCCCTGCATTAAAATTTCATTCAAATAGTTGTAAGAAAGAAGCAAAGATTAATAACACACATATATGGAAGCATAATCCGATAAGTCTCAACTATGCATTCATATATATAAACTTGCTCATCATCTTAGAACAATTCATAAAAGAGAAAGACAATCACTGCAAAAAAAAAAATTGTTCACAAAAGAAAAGTCTATCTATGCAAAGAAATCCTTATAATGTTTCAGGGCAACAAAGCATTCACTTGAAAAAGTTCAAAGTAAACAAAGCACCGAAAACCAAAGTATTTCTCTTAATTAAAATGGCCCTAAGGGCTTCCCAATATTATACTCCGAAAAAATAGTTCTTTTGAAATCACAAGCTGAAGAGCCCCTTCGAAATGGGTCTCTTATGTTTTGTTATACTTTCCTAAGTAACTGCCTATTATATCTTCTTGAATTCTACAAGAAGCAGTTACCAATCTCTTCACATTCCCCCTTTTCATTTTTACCTCAATTATAATAAATACAAAGAAAATATGATGAGGATAGGGGCGAATAATTTTGAATTTCTTCATATGGTCTGCTATTTACTTTTGTCTCTTATGTAAGTTGACCATACTTTGTGATGTCCTGATTGAGATGATTCTACGGTAGCGAAAGGATTTGAGGGTGACCTTGTGGGATGCTAAGTTCTATGCAAGGGTCTCATATCCTTGGTTAGATTTACCATGAAGGTCGGGATCGTGTTCTTTGCTCTCGTTGGTTTTACAAGATGGTTATTCATTAGACCGAGCGTCACTTTGGATGTAGCTCTGGCCTTTCCCTGCCTTTCCCTCATGTTTTGCTCTAACTATGAGAATACTTGTTCATTTGACTTCGGCTGGCCCAAATCTTCAATTTGGGGTAGATGACCTTTGAAAGCAAGGATGAAAGCTTCTTTGTGGTGTTTACTACATACATCTAGTGAATTTTTCAACTCCTTTTCAAGATTTTCTCCGACTTGTTGAAAATTGTCTAGCACGGTGTAGTTGAGGTCAGTTTCCCATTCTGTCATTCATGACAACTCTAGAGGGATGTCTAGATTTTTTGATATCCACCGCTTCATCACATTTAATTCCGCCTTCATTGCAACAAACTCTGTATTCTTAGTTTGTACTTTTTTTAGTTGATCTATGATTTGTGTGGCTTTCTGCTGGAATACCTACAAATTGACATACATATCCTTTGCCGAATTTTGGAGCTCTTTCATGTCTCCTTCTGCACATGCCCTGGACTCCTTGATGCCATCATGGTTTCTTTTGTAATGCTACACTTCCTCCTCTAGTGACCATATCCTTTCATCTTTCTCTTCTATCTCACGAGCCATGTTCCTCGGGTTTTTCTCTCACAATTGCATGAAGGAAACATTGGTTGAACCAATCGAGATAGGATCATCTCTAATATTTTTTTTTACCTCTACTTCAGTTGTTACTAATAAAGGAGCTACCTCAAACATTTGTAATTTCTTGGTTTTCTACAAAATGATTTTACTAGAGTCCTTGTCAAACCTGAAAGAATTTATATTGGCCACCTTTCGAGCTTTTGAAGGCATATAGGCTCCCAATCCCAACTTTCCGAATGGAAAGTGTCCTCCTATGAGAGGGATATCCGTTGATGGCATATCCATATCCATGGGATCCGTGTCAGGGCCTCTTTCTCCTTCCCATTTCTTTCACTTATGCTTCAACTCGCGCTACTTCTTCTTGTCTTTTACGTTCGAATTCTTCTTCTTTTATTTTGTTTTGTTCTTTTGTTGTTGTTGCTTCAATAGCTTTTGCTACTTTCTTCTTCCTCTTTTTCTCCTTTTTCTCTTTCTTATTTTGTTGTTTAGTTGTTGCCTTAGTTACCTCTTCCTCCTCCTTTTTCTCCTATTCGGATTTCAACCGATTTTCTTCTTTTCGTTTCTCCTATGCTTCTCTAACCTTCCTTTCATCTTCTACTATGTCTCGGTGCTAAGAGTTGCTCCCTCTTCTGAAGACTACTTCATCGCAAGTCTTGGCTCTATGGTTTATTTCTTCCTCCTAGGTTTTTGACCCGTAAGTCCACCTGTATTTGCAGTTGTAGCAGTGCATACTAACGACCCCTGAAGGGTCATGTCTGAGGAATCTTTCCTCCCCGAAATGGAAATATGCCAAGGTGTTTACTTTTGCTTGGGCTTCCTTTATCTCCTTGAAGGAGTATGAGCCTATCCAGAGTGGCAGAGGTGGCCAGATTTCCTTCTAATCCATGTATAGATAGCCGCCTACTCCATGTATCACCGTTTGGTAGGCGATTTCCTGCAGCACTAGCCTATCGGGGACGGATCTAGGAAGTATGTGTGGAGCTTTCATTGTCCCATAAACCTTGATGTTTGTGTCGTATTTCAGTAGGTAGAAATCACCTAATCGTCCAACAATGGCTACAACCTTGTTGGTCAGACTTAGATAGTGATAATGATCAATGGCTGCCCATTGTTGGGTTTATCAAGGTATTTTATGATAATCGTTCTAATTTAGAGGGACTTCGCGGCAGCAACAGCATCGATATGGATGGCTAGCGTTCAGAGTTGCTTCCAAAGAACGATCAAGATCAAGAAGAAATAGGAGTCGATTCTCATCGCGCGGGTGTTGCGACCAGTGAGTGTTCTAGAATCTATAGCATATCTCCAGGGTATAAGAAAAATGTGGTTATCATCCCGCGGAGGATGCAATACTCTTCGTGTAAGATGTGGAAATTAAACCACTGTGCTTGCAGCAAATGCTCACCACGAGTCAAGAAAAGATAAGATTAAGGAGTGTACGCCTGGTGCATGATCCAATTTGAGAAATACACCATCCCAAAACTCAATTTCTATTCGCCACCTTACCCCTAGTCGATTTCCTATTGTATCATTGGCTATCTCTTGTACCATCGCTGGAGCTGATTATACCGTTTCAAAATATGGAGAAAGATTTCATTATGGGTTACAACGCCTGTTGGTTGATTTTTTCCTGGATGTTGTGCAGCGGAAGCATAAACAAGGTACTGTAAAACCCTAGGGTGAGGGAAACATCCACTGGACAATGGCAGCATCATTCTATTAGAAGACAGAACCAGGAGATTACAACAGCCATAGGCAACTGGCAGCCCGGGAGAGAGCTTGAAGCCCCTTCTCGCTGAATGCCTATGAGACATTCACATTTATACAATTCTCTCCACAGTTACATGAAACTGACTGAATTAATTGCATCCTTAACTTGGACTAATTAGCCTCAACCAAAACCTAAATAATAGGGATCTACAAGATGTCAATATCCAACAGAATTGGAAATTGGTTGTCACCGTTTCAACAATCTCCACCTTGACAACAATTTACCCGATACCATGCCATTGTCCATTCATCACCTTCTTGCAAGCTAAAGATAGGTGATACCAATGCTTTCAAAACTGAAGCACCCATTTCATTGTTCCACCTGGATTTATCATGTGAACACTGACAACTCCGTGCAAGTGAAATATCCGATATTCTCATCGCAGACTTATACATTCTTCTAGCATACTATACATGAGACATATAACCCTTTTTCTTCTTCATCACTTGGACACAAACCTGAAGAAAACTTATAATGGAAAGCCAAAAAAGATTTTACCAGTTTCACATCATTCATACCGAATTTCCTGAGTATGTCTCTGTGAATTTCTATGTTCAAGATTGTTTTGTTGCTCCCAGATTCTTCATATCGAACATCCAAGTCAACTGTGCCAACCTGTTGATCTTAACCATGCTACTGCTTGCTACAAGCATATTGTCAACAATTTAAACACCAAGATAGTGAGTACCATAAACACAATGGTTACGTTCACTTCTTGTAAATCTTGGCTCACCACGAAGAAATCAACTTCTTGTACCAATTTCTTGGAAGCGCTTTCTAGGCCATACAATGAACTCTTGAGCTTGCAAACAAATCTTGTGTTGTGATCCTGAACACCTTCAGTGTTCCACCTCGAATATTGCATTCGAAGACCTTAACCCAATCAAGCCAAGACTAACAAATGAGTCTTCATTGCTCATCTCGAGGCCCATTTACAATGGAATCTCAATGCTCCACCTTGACATGAACATTCTTTTGACCAAATCTGGCCAAGCCAGCCAAGTAAGCTTTTTTCGCTTACCTCCAAGCCCATTCACAGTGAAGTTTTACTTAGCCTTTGAATATACATCATTACATGCAATATTATGGGTAGCATACCGCGGGATACCCAAAACACATGGACCCTAAAAAACCACTCCCTATCCCCTAAGCATACGTCTAGACTTTACCAACGAGATACCGAGGTACTAGGTACGCATGCCCAATTACATATAATAATTTTACATTTACAACTCCATAGTAAAAAATGTTCATACTTTAACTTAACTATTACCGTTGTTGCCTCGAACACAAAGACCTCCGCTTCTTCCTCGGACTGCTTCTGACATCGTCCACCGCCCGACCGGTCTCATCCTCCAACGGGTTCATCTCTTCAATGGCCTCCATCACCGTCACAAAAGATAACAGATAGACCCATTGAACTACCAACATTCTGTCCATGTGATTACCACGCCGCTTCCAACCTGCAACAACAAGCCAGCTTGAAGACTAAAGTTTCGCTTCATTGCACCTTCCCTGGCAATGGATTGCAACATCACATGGGCATAACAGCAATTCAACACACCAGCAGCTACCAAAATACAACAATGGCAGCCTCTATATGGCTATCCATCAACATATTTTATTTCTTAGAGACAGTGATCCCAGAATTGATCAATAGGAGTTGTGCGTCCTCTACAAAAAATTGTAGGTTTATGGTCAGCGATTTTCAATTTGGTGTTGCCTCACACCGTAGTGCCCTCAACACTAGCGCGGGCTTCTTCAATATCCGCCTGACAACAACTTTCCGCTTATGACTGTTGAATGCAAGCAAGGCCCCTCCACTATGGCCACAGGCCTCAGGCAACGATAGTTGGTCTGAGGGCAGAGGGACAGATCCAGGTGCTCTACTGCGTTGTATCTCTGGAGAAGCCTGGGCAGCATTTCGCCTCTTAGAAACATCCCCCGCAGTCTCATGCATTCACCATAAGAATAATTCTACTGCCACGGTGCTAGCAGGCCATTCTCGTCCATTGAGAACGTTTACAGAACGCGTTGTTCCCTATAAACACCGAATGCAGATTCGCCATCCCTTTGAAACTGGACAATGGCCCCGACAACATAAACAGTCAAGCCCTGCGTTTTGGGTCATGGCCTCTGCATTTGTTTTTTCGGCAGTTGGTGACATATTCCAACACAATACACATCCCAAGACCAATTCCAATGCCAAACCTTAACCCTGACTCGATCCACGAATCCTCCTGCTCCATCCAGCATTCCCAGTCGCAGTCATAGTCACTGCTTGATTCAGAGAAACTGCGTTCGAAATAAACAGATTCCAACTCCGCATCACTTAAATCCGAGCAGCTTCCTGCAGTTTCGTTTCCCTCCGGAATAGCATCCAAAATTCCATGGCGGACGCGTTTCCTTCTAGGAAGGAGTTGCAGAGTTTGAGTTAGAATTATCGGGAAGCCCGAGATCCCACTGGTGACGAATATGTCCACAGTCGAGATGGACCTGGCGTCGAAGGACTGTTTCGATGAATACTCCAGCCGACTGCTGCACTCCACGGTCCATGTCGTTTCCGGCGTGATATCTTCCCTTATTTCCTGCCTTTTCTCCAACACTCCAAAGAGCAAAGGCTCATCCCTCAGGTAGACTTCAAAACAAAGGTTGTCACTTGTCCGAATGGTGTCGGTGCCAACGAATGTGATTGCGCCTTCCGATTTTTCTTCTATTCGATTCCGTTGAAGCTTGAGAAATGTGCTTGAAGATGGATGGAATCGGCGCCCGTTGATCTCCGGGCTCCCTCACAGGAATGTCTCCATCGCCTAGCAAGATATCGCCCTCACGCGTTGCGACCTCCTTCATGCTATCCACAACCTTCGAACCTGAGCTCCCCAATCTGAGCTTTTCCTTTCTCTATCAGTGATCTCTCAACTCAAGCTCT
>ML796685.1:192310-204706 GCA_009831015.1 Picea engelmannii | reverse complement strand
AGTCACTTATATCATCAAATTACACCATCAAAATATGCCAATAGTTATCCCAAAAGATGCACCCTAGTTAGTAGAGTAAATTAACAAAATTTAAGAGTTAGTTTAGGGCTAGTTTAGGAGTTAGGATTAGTTATATATCTAGGTTAGATCAACCCTAATCGTTGTAGGTTAGGGTTTGTAATAGAAATTAAAGTAGTGGGATATAGGGGACGCCCTAGTAGGGGAAGACTCCTCTCAATGAAGCAAACCAACTTCAAACAAGAGATCTTTCAAAAGACGAAAATTCACGTTTCCCAAGTCAATGATTTTATATATCCAATACAAAAAATAGACGACTAGTGCCTTTACTATTGGGTTAATGGAGTAAAATAAATGAACTAGAGATTCTACTTTCTTGGGGGTGTAAATCCTCTTACTTACCAAGGAAGTATCTCTAGTTAGGGTTTGAGAATGAGGGGTGTAAATCCTCTTACTAACTCAAACAAACCCTTGCAACATCAATGAATTTTAAGCAATAAATTATGGAGACTGGAGTGGGGGTGTAAATACTCTTATTTCCCTCTTAGTTCCTATAACAATAATCCTTGACTTGAAAAAATTATAGCATAAGAGTAAAATACCATACCAAAATCAAGAAAGATGCTAAGATAATCCACCATAAAAGCTAAAAAGAATTCCTCCAAGGCTAGCGACTCACTCCTCCATCAACCATTCACAAGAAATAGCCATAAACAAGTGCACAAGAGATAAATATGGCCAAGTATAGCAAAAATTTCAGATCCAAGTCCTCTCACAAGAGGGAGAGTTGTGTTCAAATGAGATCTTATGATCTCTTATTTATACAAAATGTCACTAAGGTGACATGTCCATAAATTAAGGGGTAAACCACAAGACTAGGGGTCAACAACCCTAATATTTCCCCCTTTAACAAAGTAATATTAACAATTCATTTAAATTTTCACTTTTGCACAAATAAAAACCTAATTTTACATGGACGTCTCCCATTTAGGGTACGTTTTTCCACTTAGAAGAAGTCATTGGTGTTGGAGAAGCATGGGTAGGCCTCCAAAGGCCACATGTCAAGCATCTAGAAAATATCCTCATGGTGAAGACCTTATTCTCCTAAAAAATTACATGTGTCAATGAGTGGCTACATCACCACCAAACCCAGCTATCCCCCAAAAGTGACATGATGCCCTAAGAGGTGACATTTTACCTCTCCTAGGAAAATCTTTTGGCAAGTGAAGCATGCACTAGGTCCATCGAGCATTCCTCTAGGATTTAAATATTTCATCTATGTGATCTGGCATGTGGATCCTTGTCATCCAACCTATGGTCTTGCAGCCCCATGGAAGCCCAAGCTAGGCTTGTTCTCCCAAAACTATCCACCAACTAGGTGTTGCAAAGATAAATGAGCACGCCCTCCAAGGATCTCAAGTCATAATAGCATGATAATTGAATCCAATCAATAAATGATCCACCTAAGCATATGCATCAAAGATTACTATATCAAACAATTAATTTCTCAAGGACACTATGTGACTTGTCAAGCTTTAATATGGGAGGGTTAACGAGGTGTCCTATTGGGTAGATTTTTCCCTAGGTCAAGGAGAATTTCCAAGAGATCCCTCTCTAAGACATGTAAAGTGGATAAAGTGGTTGGGGTCAAGACTCAATGGGCATATGGCTCATGACATACAAGAGGTTTTAGTGTCTCATTCATGGGTGCCTTTGTAGAGGGTGTGTGGTACCTTCATCCTCAATTCACTTTTTCTAATCCCATTAATTGCCATTCTTTCATAATTTTAAGGAGAGGTTGAAGGTCCCTGCCCTGGCATTGTGACCAGATAATGGCAATGTCACCCACAAAGACCTAGTGGAAATGAGAAGGATGGCTCATGATGAGTCCCCCTTTCTCTCAGTTATGCAACTGAGAGACATTACCCTGGTTTGGTGACCAAATGATGGAAATGTCATACCACTAGATATTCATGGACGTGATAGGTTGACTCGTGATGAGACCTCCTATCCTTCAATTAATATTTAAGCATTATTTATTATATGGTGGGCCCCCTTTACTCAAAGATAAGTGTTTCAATGCTTTCTTGGGTGATCCCTCGACGAAGCATTTTGAAGGTTCATACAAGCCTTTTATCTTTTACCCAACATCAATCCTTTTCAGCCTTCATCCCCTTATTCCCATAGAATGAGGGACAACCCATTCTTGGTTCAATACACCCTAAAATCCCAAGAGATAAGGAAATGGAGGGGAATAATGATGGAAAGTGGTAAGTGTGGCCAAGAACGATATGATGGCTCTTTAAAAGAGTTCCTAGTATCAAAACCATCCCTAGGGAAGACCACTTACTAGGGAATAATGTCAACCACCAAGGTGAAGTAGGGAAAAAGGCATAATGTCCAAGCATATATAATGAAATATAGAGAAATCTAAGATACAACATATTCAACTAGCTTAAATATTGAAATGATGCTCACCATAATACTGACTTGTACCTCGTGGAGAAAGGCCCACTTCCTTCTGGAAGCCAGCTGATGTGGTGGATGCCATCTGGAAATATGTGACCATTTGTGGTGGTGAGAGGGGTTTCCAACTATGCAAAATGGTATTGTTGGTAATGTAGTCCTATTGGCCCTCGACCAAGTTTTGAGGAAACATTGGTCGTGTTTGACCACTTTTGGGACTTCGACAGGCTGGTCGAAGATGGAGTGCCGAGGAAGAACAAAGATCGTGGGATCTCACTCATTTTGCGGGCCTATGGACCCAGCAAAGGGTTTTAGGGTTTATGTAACGAGTATGGGATGTCGGCCCATGGGTTTACCCATGTTTAGGCCTTTGTGTAATGTATAAATAAGTAGATAGGACTTAGAGCGAAGTTTGTCTAAGTTGGCTTTGTGCAAGAATATGTAAAGGTTGCTAAGTGTGAAGAGAAGTTGTTGGATTGTGTGCATACTGTGTGTTAATACTTGCAGAGCTAAGTGCAAGTGATTGTAAGAGGCTTTGTGCTATCAAGGAGTTGGCTCTATGCCTTGAACTGATTTTGAGGAAGGTGGATCTAGGGCACTGTGCGCAGATCACCTGTCCATTGCAAGGCTTGGCTCTGTGGCTCTGTGCATAGGAGCAGACGCATGTAAGATATTGCAGACTAATAAATAAGAGGAAGCAGAAGTTGGTGGATGTATCCCCACACTGGGGTGAACCACATATATCCTATGTTGATGTGCTTTGTGCGATGTTGTTGATGTTGCTTATGTGATTATTTGCTTAGTGTTTTTGATGTTATGTATAATGAATGCATCTGATGTTGTATCTTAGTGCTTAATGATGTTAATGAATGCTAGATCTGAGCTAATGCTATGTGCTATGTAGTTGGAAGTGTTAGATCTTGATTGTTACTCTGTTGTTCTGTAATAAAGGTTAATATGCGATATACATGAGAATCATAATCTAATGCATATTGTTGGCTAAGTGCCCTGCTAAGTATTGTAATCACAAATCTGTGTCCCATCCTGGTTGTAGACACCTGAGTCCTACAACCCCCCTATATCTACCTCAGGTGAGACTTCATCTACTTCGCATGTGTTGCTGAAAGGGCCGGTAGTTAGGGTTTTGTTGGTGCGTTGTTGAAGCATTGAACCCTGGGTCTTCCTCTGTGCCAACAAATGGTTCTGTTTTCGGGACCTAAAACTGTAATTGCTGGGAACTGAAGAAAAACGAAATCTATGTGCCTAGATATGTTGTTGTAGTGCGCAGTATTCTACTTGACTTGTGAAGCTCTGTGCTAAGAAAGAAACCGTATCTGAAGAAAAGAGGTAAGATATTAAAGATTTATGATCTGGTAAAGGTAAGTTAAGTGGAAATTTTTGCTTCGAAAGTATGAATCTAAGTATGTTTGATAGATTTTGTCCTAGTCTGAAAACTAGGGCACAGTTAGAAGAAAGAGCTGATCTGAATAAATTTAATAGAAATAGAGAAATATATGTTATTCCTGTGCATAGAAAGAATGTTTGGACTAATAATTAGATGCAGGAACCTAGAAAGAATTTTTTCAGAATGTGGGTCCATCACTATGATCCCAGTGCGCAGTACAGGAAAGGTTGGGGATCGTTTAAAAGAAATAAAGGATTGAGACTGTGTTATAATTGCATAAGACCGGGACATCTTGCTAAAGAATGCCCTGGTATAGGCCCTCTTTGTCTTTGTTGTAAATCTATTGGTCACGAGGTTGAGGATTTCCCTAGGATGATTGCTAAAGTTGAAAATATGAACATGAGACAAGAAGACTATAAAGAAGGTCAAGAAACTAAGCATATGTTAAATAGCTATACAGAAAAAGAGTCAGAGACTATGTTAATACAATTAAAAGAAGAAATGCATGATCACAAAGACATATGTTTACCAGAGATCCTGAAAGAAAAACAGTGCATAGTTACAAGAATAGAAGACCTCGACATAGACTGTGTATTAGATGAAAAAACACATGTGAATATTATGCCAGAAAGAACTTGGAAAATTTTGGGAAAGCCTGCTATGACACCTTCATTGGGAAGGATAGGCTTGTTTAAAGGAAAGATGATAACCCTATGTGGAAGAATTACTAATATACCTATGATTGCTCATGGAACTACAACTGAAGAAGAATTTGAAGTTATTAGGTTTGTTGAGAAAAACGCCCCTTTTTCACTTTTATTGGGAAAGACTTGGATTGAGAAGGATCAGATCAGAAGGAAAGCAGAGGAGGAAGCCGTAGAAAAGAGGAAGCAAGAATTAAGGGACTTCATAACCGGAAGAATAACGCTACTAATAGAATAACCAAAGGATAAGTTGAAGCAACCGAGGGCTAGAGAATTAGCTATCGAAGTTGAAATAATACAAGAAGACTTAAAGAACTTGTCCATGCAAGAAGAATGTATGTCCACCCAGGACCTAGCAAGAAAAGAGGTATTATCTCCGAACCCTTTGAAAGAACATCAGCATCGTGAAGCTACTAGGCTAAGAGAAATTAAGAATAAGAATGGAAAGAGAAATCCAGAGACTCGGATCACAAGAAAGAAGACAAGAAAGCTCAGTAATAACAAAGCTAAGTTGGAAAAACTACAGGAAGTTCCATAGAAGACTTCATAGAAGACAGATCTGCATAACTTGAACTTCGCCTAAATAACAAAACAACGCAGAATGGGACTTCACCACGACGAAGCTATATGACTGTTGGAGGTGTTTCGACCGTTAGAATGACGCTCCATAATGGCTAGAAACACAGTTATTGCCAGAAAGACCGTCATTGGACCGTTCAGACCGCACCATAATGGATGGATTTGTATTGATTGAGGCATTCCTACTTGTTGGAGGAATCCATTACCACATTTCTTATTTAACCCGTCGAACGCTGCGTTGGGACCACTTTTTGCAAACCATGATATCCAAGCTCACAGAGAATCCATCGTATTGCGTTGTGCTTTCTAGACCTCACCATCCATCTAATTACCTCATTTTATGTTCGCCTACCCGAGTTATTTGATCACGAGTGTGCATGTCGGGTGAACGTAGCGCAGTAGAGAAGTCTGTGGAGGAGATACTTGTAGACCTCATGGATGAGAGAGTTATGTATGTACGAATACAGGCATCGTCGACTGGTGGATTTCAAGCATCCCCATCGATTGGACGATGTTCTAGTCGCACTGCTAAGAAACGAAGCAAGCATAGCAACAATCTGGCTAACGCGAAGCAGATCCAGTCAGTCTTGTTGAACTACATCCCTCCTTTGGCTGGCGCGGTTAACCGCGACAGCATCCCACAGGATTTTGAGTACACACTTATCACTACGTACCTACTGAAGGGGATACACACAGTTGGACCCCAGTTAGGACATATTCCAGCTCTTAAGAACAACGACTTCAACCTCGGAGATAGAAAAAACTATGCGATGGTCGCACCGCATAGGTATTTGATGAAGACGACTGCAAAGAATCCGCACATAGTCTCCCAGCCATGGATAAAGGAGCTCGTGCAATCGATGATCTTGAATGTGATGAAGATCCCCCACTTTAGCCGACATCAAGAGGTTAACGCTTATGTTAAAATCCTCCTCTCATGCTATCATGGAGGGTATCTATGGCTTGATAGGTGCGTGATTGTGGATCCGGCGTTGATCCACCTCATCAAAGGACTAAGTTTGCAAGAACCAGACCCTCACCAGTTCTACCCAGGGAAGACTTCAGATCGCTCCTTGGCCCAGCGTATAAAGGAAGACTATGACGATGTAGAAAAGGGAAAGCGAGGCTATAAGGTAGCCTCCATCCAGGATGGCGCAGTGCACCTAGCTTGTCAGCTTATAACTGGAAATCTCGTTAGAAAGAACCAGCCGACACAAGTCACTCGATTTGTAGTAGAACTCGTAGGGAAGTTCGTCGAAGGAATGCAAATGAATTAGGCGAGTCACCTCATCAATGAGTTGGAGAAGGACTGCTGCAAAGCGCAGGATCAGGGATGTGAGTTTCATTTTATTTGGCTACTGGTATTGATCACATTTGTTGCCTGGAAAATGTCGAAAGGAGCATCATTCCTTGAATTTGAGCCATCAGAGTCGTTGGACGCAAGGTTCTCCACCTTGTGGTACACGAATGATATGGCGAAGAAGTGGCAATCGAATGCGGTGTTCAATGTTTACTACTTACAAATGAATCACGCCATTGAAGAATTTCCATGAATGACCCTGAACACTTTGCATCAGTATAGGCCACTAAAGAAGTTTCATGCAGATCGACACTTTATTTACATCACTGCGTGCAAGGATGAAAGCAAGGAGGAGCTGCAGTCCTACTATAAGTTGATCGATGAAGACATGGAAGAGATCACTAAAGAATGGCCAGCAAAGTTCCTCATACTAGTGGAAGATGCAAATCTCTCTGATATCGACATCATCAAAAGTCTATTGGTCACCCAGGTCGAACATGATGGACAGAAGAAAAAGAAGAGAATGGAGGATGTCCAGAACATAGAAAGTGATGAGGAGGACAATGCCTCAGAGTAAAGTAGGTCGGACTCACCAGGAGGAGGAGGAGGAGATGAAGTGAACCAAGAAGAAGGAGGGGAAGAAGGAGACAAGCAAGACAAAGGCGAAGTTACACCACTGAAGGATCCCCTTACAGAGGTTGAGACATCGAATAAAAGGAAGGTTTCTCCGCAGAAACCCTCAGCAAGAAATAAGACCCGAGCCAATAAGCCTCAACCAAAGAATGTACTCACAGTGGATTATGTCGATCTCATAATCGCATCCATGGAGGATGCCTCAGAGGATATCCTGCAGAGACATGAAGCAAAGCAAGAAACACTGTATGAAAGAATAGAGAAATAGCTCAAGGACATACAACAAGCCATCTATTGAAGATGCGCAGTACCTACTATGCCTTCGTCATCGAAAATTACATAATTGGGGGATGAGCCCACCCAATTACAAAGGCTAGAAGATGAAACCGAGGCTCGAATTCATCAAGTCCAGGAAGAAAAGGAGAAAGCCATAGAGGCCTTGAAGAAAGAAAAGGAGGAGGTCCTAGAGAAACTTCAAGTTGCACAAAAGGAGAAAAATGAAATTCAGGCGAAGTTCGAGTAGAACAATGCGGGGATACGGGAAGAAAAAGACCAACTGCTCGCAAAGAAGATTGTGATCAAAGAGGCAGTGACTAAATAATCTTTCTTTGTGTTGGTCTTGGTGTAGGAGGAAGAAGAGTTAGCCGAGATACAAGTAGGGAAGCTCATTGAGGCCATTCAGCAGCTTCAAGCAAGGGTAATGGAGCTAGAGATTCAAGCAGTGCCAAACACTCCACAATAAGTACGTGACCAAAGGGAGGAAGTTGCCAAGAATGAAGTAGAAAGAATCAGAGAACTCACCTCAGAGCGTAAGAAATTGAGTGATCAAAGTGCACAAACCTATGAGTGCCTTGCAGAAGATCTAGAGCTGAGGAAATTGGAAGCCCAACTCCAGGAGGAAAAGAAACATGCATCCACCGTGAAAGTGAAAAAGATGCTACTTACTACAGTCGAGAAGATGAAAAGATCACATGAACAACATGCAGTCTAGCAACAGATTACTGCTATCAAGAGAAAAGTCATGTAAGTGACACATAGACTACACCCGATGCAGGGCGAAGCCTGCATAATTTTTGAAGAGGTTGAAGGACAAGGCTCGCAGCTAGACCAACTAGTTGCGAAAATGGAACATCACCTGGAAGGGCCTGTTACTGAGCAAGTGATTCAGGAGTTTACAGAGAAGGAAGCTCTAGCGAAGCAGCAAGTCGAGGCAGCTCGAGATAAGCTCTAGGCCTTTGAAGCAGTGTTTCCCATATCTGAGTGACTCGATACGAGTCACAGGTGAGTGTTGGGGGCATGTTGACCCTCTACCAAGTTTTGAGGAAACATTGGTCGTGTTTGACCACTTTTGGGACTTCGACAGGCTGGTCAAAGATGGAGCACCCAGGCGGAGTAGAGATCACAAGCTCTCACTCATTTTGCGGGATTATGGACCCAACAAAGGGTTTTAGGGTTTATGTAATGGGTATGCGATGTCGGCCCATGGGTTTACCCATGTTTAGGCCTTTGTGTAATGTATAAATAAGTAGATAGGACTTAGAGCGAAGTCTATCTAAGTTCACTTCGTGCAATAATATGTAAAGGTTTCTAAGTGCAAAGAGCAGTCATTGGCTTTTGTGCATACTGTGTGTTAAGACTTGCAAAGCTAAGTGCAAGTGATTGTAAGAGGCTTTGTGCTATCAAGGAGTTGGCTTTGTGCCTTGACCTGATTTTGAGGAAGGTGGATCTAGTGCGCTGTGCGCAGATCACCTGTTGAGTGCGAGGCTTGGATTTGTGGCTCTGTGCACAGGTGCAGATGCATGTAAGAGATTGCAGACTAATAAAGAAGAGGAAGCAGAAGTTGGTGGGTGTAGCCCCACACTGGGGTGAACCACGTATATCTTGTGTTGATGTGCTTTGTGCGATGTTGTTGATGTTTCTTATGTGATTATTTTCTTAGTGTTGTTGATGTTATGTATAATGAATGCATCTGATGTTGTATCTTAGTGCTTAATGATGTGAATGAATGCTAGATATGAGCTAATGTTATGTGCTAAGTAGTTGGAAGTGTTAGATCTTGATTGTTAATGCATTGTTCTGTAATAAGGGTTAATCTGCGATATACATGAGAATCATAACCTAATGCATATTGTTGGCTAAGTGCCCTGCTAAGTATTGTAATCACAGATTTGTGTCCCAGCCTGGTTGTAGACACCCGAGTCCTACAACCCCCCTGCCTCTACTTCGGGTGAGACTTCATCTTCTTCAAAGGTGTTTCCGAAAGGGCCAATAGTTAGGGTTTTGTTGGTGCGTTGTTGAAGCATTGAACCCTGGGTCTACCCCTGTGCCAAAAAGTCCCTAGGCACTCCATATATGCAACCTAAGGGCCTTGAGACATAATCTCCTTAGTTATCCACAAAATGGGGATAAAAAAATCCATTCATTTTTATTGGATGTCAATGGCTTGTGTTTTGAAAGGATTCATAGATAAAATCAAGCAGTTAAACTTCACATTCATTTAGTATGTATAGGTAGGAAAAAAAGCGATGGTGTTAGATTCCTAGAAAAAACTTGCTACTCCAAAATATGATGGTGGATGGGGCCTAATTTTCTTTTTCCTTTTTTCAAAGGCACATGTAGCTAAGAATGTGAGGAGATTGATATAATGCTATAGACTCTGGGCATGGGTAATAAAAGATAAATACATTACTTCTGACTCCATAGAGGAATGGATCAAAAATCTAGTCAGACATTTCCATACTACATCAATAATATAGAATGAAGTGGTTACCACATTCCCCCCTATATCCAATTGGTTGGTATGGAGAATTGGGAGAGGTGACAAAGTCCAAATTGGCTTGGACCACTATATTAGCAACAAAGATGCATATAGGATCCCACCACATCTAATTTTTGACTTGAAAAGCAAGAGTTACCATAATATTGGATAGGGAGCATGAGGAAACAAAACTATGGGAAGGAAATAATAATGGCTCTCTTGGCAGGAGAGAAAGCTATGCTTGAAAGCTCAAAATTTATTTTATTAATATAAATGATGAGGAAGATCAACTTATTTGGTCCTTGAATCCTATAGGTAGTTATGAACCCAAACTAGGATAGAAATCCCTCACTATTGAGGGAAATGGTATCCCACAATCATGGTGGTGGAGATTTCTCTGGAAATTAAAAAAATGCCCATCCAAATAAAAACTATTCATGTGGTTATTGCTAAATAATAAATCCCTAACATGGGATGTCCTTTAGAAAAGAAGCTATTATGTGCCATCTCAATGTTGTCTATGAAAATTCGACTCTAAAACCAACACCCACCTTATTATGAACTATTCTTTTACTCTAGAAGTCTAGCTAGAATCAACTCATTTGACTAGCTTGAACAATTCTCGGAAAGGGAATTTCATTGAAGAAACCCTCAAGACCTAGTGTATGAACAAAGATACAAAGAGGTATAAATCTCTTTCCCTAATCATAGCCTAGGGAATTTGGTCAAATTGAAATTCTAAATTTTTTTAGGATAAGGATACCTTTTCATTGAAATGTGTTATCGAAGGATTGAACATTCTCTTTGTCAGACAGTTGGATTGGGTTGATGGAAAATTGGTATGGATTGTTGGTTTCCATTGATGTCAACCATTGGAGAGTGATATTGTATATTGATGTCAACCCTTAATGATTGATGTCAACCCTTGGAGAAAGTTCAGTAGCGAATTATGGTAGCACAAAGGTTTGGGTAATGGACCCAAGTTTGTTTGATGTATAATGGTATGAGTTTTAATATATTTTAAGGTAAGACTATTCTATATGGGTAGTACATGTCATGCCATTTTCGGTGGTATGTGGAACATCACATAAGTCCTCACGGTTAGAGAGTTATGGCCATGTGAAGTTGGAGAACCTAGGTTTGGGTAATGGACCCAAGTTTGTTTGAAGGATAATGGTATGAGTTTTGATATATTTGCAGGCAATACTATTCTATATGGATATTACATGTCATTCAATTTCCATTGGTATGTGGAACGTCACATAACTCCTCACGGTTAGAGAGTTATGGGCATGTGAAGTTGGAGAACCCTCGTGAGTCATCTAGAAGCCCCAAAAGGTCAAAGTAGTCAAAGTAGTTTAAGAGATTTTTAGAAGGTAAATAATAAAGTGAAGTAATGAGTGTACTATAATTCAAAGTGAATACAAAAGAAACTATTTAAATAATAAAGTTAATGGAGAAATTATTAATTTGACAAGTGGTTAGAAGTGGGTTAGCCCTAAAATAAGGAAAGTGGTTTAAGATGGTTAGAAGGTAACCCCTTGAGGTAAAGTGAAGTGATGAGTGTAATATAAGTCAAATTGGACACAAAATAAATTATTTAAATAATAAAGTTAATGGATAAATTACTAATTGGACAAGTGGTTAGAAGTTGGTTAACCCTAAAATAAAGAAAGTGGGTTAAGATGGTTAAAAGGTAACCCCTTGAGGAAGCTACATGAAAGTATAAATAAGAGGCAAGGCTCTCTCATTTTAATCACACTTGAGCATATTGAATATCTATAGGTTTCTGACGTAACCAAAGGATATCTAAGCCAAATTTCAGAGAGAACGTGAAGTAAAGAAGGTCGGAATTCAAGGGAGGATAAATTCTTTTGATGATGCTTTCTAAGGTATGTTGTTTACAGGTCATCTCACCATTTTCGCAATAAAAAAAATTTCTAGAATGATTCAGACTGTGAAATTGATAGGCCATTGAGAAAACCTATCCAAGTAGTTGTGGTACAAATTTCATCTTGTGGGTTGTTGTAGTTTTAGATTTACACTCCGTGGAAAATAGGGTTTGTGGCTAGTCCTGAAATTAATCTAAAACAGGTGTTTCGGGTAAAAATGTCATAACTTATTCATAACAGATCCAAATTAAGAAAGACCAAATGTTTTGGTTAGAGTACAATCTTTAGTATTTTTTGTAAAATTTTCAGATCCATACAACAAATATTCGGTGTAAGGCACGCTCTGCAAGTTCGCTCTCTAGAATAAGCTAGAATTTAACAAGGTATGCCATTTTTGATATAACTCCTTTTCTAAGAGGTTCCAAGTAGTGAAACCTAAAGAAATTGCACAAAACACACTAAAGAACATTATGTACTATTTTCAGATCTTTATTCATTACAGGTACATAATTATTATTATTTCAATTTACGGTTGTTGACTAATCCAAAACTAGTCATGTGAGACTAAAGAAAAGTTTGATGAAAATGCTAGTCTCTTGTTGTTAAAGTTAAGGAAGGTTTGCAGGTATGTGATCATATAC
>ML796685.1:140165-192259 GCA_009831015.1 Picea engelmannii | reverse complement strand
GTAGTTGATGAGTTGGAACATACATGAGGTGTATAGTTGATGATGTTGGTACATCTTGATGATTTATAGTTGATTAGTAGTTGATACATGATCGGTACATACTTGGTACATGGTTGGAGGAACTTGTTAGTATTATTGTTGACACGTGGTTTATGGATGATGTAGCATACTTGTATTGGTATATTATTAGAAGCACATATTGATCTTGGTGATGATTATGAGTTGTTGTATTATGATTGGTTGACGCACATATTTGAGAGTTGTCTTGGTGATTGATCTTGATGAGTAGATCTGATTTGGTTAATAATATTGATGAGATAGGTTGTTGTGATAGGTTGTTTGGACAGGTTGTTGTGACATGTTATTTGTACAGGTTTGGTGCATGGTTGATGTACTTTTTCATGGTACAGGTTGAGGTACAGGTTGATGTATAGTTTTGGTTCATGGTTGATGCACTTTTTTATGGTACAGGTTGACTATAGGTTGTTTGGTACAGGTTGGTGCATCGTTGATGCACTTATTTATGGCACAGGTTGATGCATGGTTCATTTTATTGGTATAGGTTGTTTGGTGCAGGTTGATTGGTACAAGTTTACAACAATATATCTCATAGTGATAGTGTAACAGTGGTTCCATCATTCTACTTCTATGTCAGGGTGGTTAGATGGGGCAAGGATAGGTGGTTGTAGCCAGATAACATAGGGGGTTGTAGCCTCCTTTTGGTTGTAGCCAGAGAATTGGGGATTTGGAGCTTCCTTCAGGTTATAGCCTGAGAAACTAGGGGGTTGGAGCCTCCTTCTACTTGCAGCTGGAAAACAAAGTAATTTGGTGCTTCCAATGAATGTAATTCTTAAATACATATAAAAAAAATCATTTTGTGGTTTTCTCCCACTTTAGGTTTCCATGTAAAACATTGATGTACTGTGTATATGTGTGATTGTTCCTTTGTTCATTGTTTATTTAATATGCAACTATTGGATGATAATGCTATATTGATATAACACTTGCATTTTATGGTGAAAAAGGATTAAATTGATCTATTACCGATTCACCCCCCCTCTCAGTAATCCAACAATTGGTATCAGAGAAGGTTCCTTCAGGAAACAGTTTAACCATTGGAAGGAGATCATGGATTATTCTGAGAATGGAGTATCAATGTTTAATGGTCATAATGGTTTTAAGTATGATATATGGAGCATAAGGATGAAAGTATTTTTACAGGCACGGGGACATTATATTTGGCTATCAGTTGTTACAGGATATGATAGTTCAAAAAGGGAAAGACTACAACCAAGAAGGAATTGAAGAAGAATAACAAAATAACAATGGATTTCATCTGGGAAGGATTACCTGGTCTGATAAGAGAGAAGGTTGGTAAATTTTCATCAACCAAATAACATTGGGATAATTTACATGACATATATTCTTCACCCATTGCAGATTCAAAAAATTCCAAAGAAGATGAAGATACAGATCAAGAAGAATTGTGTTTACCATGTCAAAAAAATTCAAAAGATGAAGAGTACATAATCACCAGAGAATTGATTAATGCTTTAGATGAACTAAGAGAAGAAAACAAGTCACTCAAGAAATAATTGATGAAACAAAAGGAAAGTGTTCACATTTTTTAAGAATCCCAACAGGTCATCGAGAACTTAAGAACTCAGCTAGAAGAAGCCAGAAAGATTGAAGAAAATATTGAATATCAAAAGCAGTATTTATAAGCCAACATAGAAGCACAGAAGGAAGAAGCAGAAATGAGAGAGAAGATATTGACAGGTCATCTTAAGGAAATAACTAACAATCTAAACCAACTTGAGGCAGAGCTTGGTCAAGAAGAGAAAGGACTTGAAGAAGAAATAATCACATTAAAACTTCAGCTTGAAGAAGCAAAAAGAACAGAAGAATTCATGAAGTCTTAGATAATAAAGAAAGAAGAAGAGGTTGAGAAGTTTGAAGAAGAAGCTGTCACACTAAGAGTCAAAATCATCAAGCTCAACAAGAACGTTGAAGAGACAGAAACATCCACATCAGTTGTAGAGATTGAAGATAAGCACTCTACATTGCTAGAAAAGAAGAATGAAGAAAATAGAAAGAGTTATGAAAAAGTAATCAAAGGAAGGAATCATGGTCAACCATAATCTAAAAAAACTAATAAAGATACATCTTCAAGAAGACCATCCATGTTCAAGCCACAAAGAAGTTTCAATCATGATCATGATCAGTCAAGGAGAAAATTCAGAAGGACTACACTACAAAGAAGATCATTCACTCCCAGGTATGCAAATTTATTTTATGGTCATTGTTTTTATTGTACTAACTTTGGAGATACGGTTGCATATTGCAGGGATTATAAAAGAAATGTTCAAGCAATAAATGCCTATGTGGCCCCATGTAACATTGAATGTTACAAATTTCATAACTATGGACACATAGCTCATGATTGTAGAAGCATGATCGATACTTCCATGAAAGAGAACAATAATATTAGATATAAGAAAGTATGGATAAGAAAACAGGAAGAACAGGTGAACAAAGACCAGGTCCCAGAGATCGCAAGATTGGAAATAAAATGAGATGAATAAAAATCTACAGAGAAAAACAAAGATGTCAGATATAGAAAGGTTTGGAAAATAAATGAAAGAAAAGAAGGACAAGTAAATAAGGAACAAGTTCAAGAGATTGCACTTTCAGGTATTGTAGTGAAATATGAATCCATGGACAAAAATAAATAATTCATAGCTCATAGAGATGATGAATCTACCAATGAAGATGATGATGAATACACATCAAAGAAGGGATTTTTCTGATCCATTTGGCTTAGAGACTCCCAGGTAATATGAATTAGACAGGGGGAGTTTATGCGATAGTTGTAACATACCAAAGAACCCTCCTTCTAGCAGCTTGCAGAGTTTGAGAAGATAGATCCAAAGCAGTCAGTTACCAGAAGTACAATTTGATAGATTAATCAAGACTTCATGATAGTATAGTGATAAATGGGTCAGCATTATGGACAGTTGCGCAAGTAGCGTCTTGGACAGTATGGAAAGAGATGGATTTGTAAGAATACTTAGCAGGTTTGGATAGATATATGAAAGTGGACAAGAGCATAGTACTCTAGACTGGATAAATATCTACAGCTGGAAGGGTTCAGAAAAGGAAGTGCAGACAACAACCTCCACATCAAGGTAACGCAAAATAGTATTTTATTAATTGAAGTTTATGTTGATGATATTATTTTTGGAAGTACTAATGACAAGTTAAGCCAGAAATTTGCAAAGGACATGCATAATTAATTTGAAATGTCAATACTTAGAGAACTATCATTCTTTTCGAGTCTTCAGATAAGTCAAAGCAACCAAGTAATTTTTATTTCTCAAACCAAGTATATTAGAGAAATAATAAAGAGGTTCGGAATGGAACATTGCAAACCAATTATCGCTCCCATGCAAACCAGTTGCAAGTTGAGCAAAGATGATGATTCAAAGTCTACAGATAAGAGGAAATACAGGTCAATGATTGGTAGCCTATATACGTGACAACATCCAAACCATATGTAATGAAGGCAGTTCGACAGGTGGCACAATTTCAAGTAGCATTTAAGGAATCAAATGTATTAACAGTGAAGAGGATTTTTTAGATATCTCAAAGGAACAAAAGAGTTTGGATTATGGTATCCAAAAGGAAAGGATCTATCACTTATTGCCTACACAGATGCAGATTGGGCAGGTTGCATTGATGACCGATGAAGCACCAGTGGAGCAACATTGTACTTGGGTGAGTGTTTAGTATCATGGATAATAAAGTAACAATCATCAGTATATTTATCAACAACTGAGGAAAAGTATATTTCAGCAACATCATGTTGTACACAGGTTCTATGGATGAAACAAACTCTAACAGATATACAGGTTGAGTATGATGATCCCATTCCAATCTGTTTTGATAATACAAGCGCCATCAGTATCTCAAATAACCTGGTGATGCACTCCAAGATGAAGCACATTCCAATCAAGTATCACTTTCTACGGGAACAGGTTGCAGAGAAGAACATCAGAGTTGAATATGTGGGCACAAAATAACAAGTGGCGGACATCTCTACAAAAAAGCTTCCACGGGAAGCCTTTGAGTATCTTCGCCAGAGACTAGGAGTAATTTCTACTCCAAAATGAATGATTTTGAATGCTTATCTTATATGTCTTATATGTACACGAGGAGGCACCATAAATAGGACAATTCAGGTTGGGAGATCATTTTCAGGAAGAGTTCATTCAGGGGGAGTATCCCCAAGGATAGTTGAGTTAGGGGGAGCAGCCCTGGATGGAAAGATACCTTTGCCATTGATGACAAAGGGGGAGAGATTTATCATATCCATGATAGAAATGCTTGGAGAGAGAGAACAGAGGCATGTAGACAGAGGGAGTAACCCAAGGAGAGTTAAGTCAGGGGAAGCAACCCCAAAGGGAGATACCATTTTCCATTGATGTCAAAGAGGGAGAGATAGAAACATTGATGAGGAGTATAAGCACGAATGTTATCATGACTAAGTGTTTCCATCAATGTTGGTGTTTCCATCAATGCCAAAGGGGGATATTGTCAGACAGTTGGCTTAGGTTGATGGACAATTGGTATGGATTGTTGGTTGTCATTGATGTCAACCATTGGAGAGTGATATTGTAGATTGATGTCAACCCTTGGAGAAAGTCTGATAGCAAATTTTAGTAGCGCAAAGGTTTGGGTAATGGACCCAAGTTTGTTTGATGTATAATGGTATGAGTTTTAATACATTTGAAGGTAAGACTATTCTAGATGGGTAGTACATGTCATGCCATTTCCGGTGGTATGTGGAACATCACATAACTCCTCACGGTTAGAGAGTTATGGACATATAAAGTTGGAGAACCCAGGTTTGGGTAATGTACCCAAGTTTGTTTGATGGATAACGGTATGAGTTTTAATATATTTGTAGATAATACTATTCTATATGGATATTACATGTCATGCTATTTCCAAAGGTATGTGGAACGTCACGTAACTCCTCATGGTTAGAGAGTTATGGGCATGTGAATTGGGGATATTGAGTAGGGTGTTTCTAGAGAGAGAGAAAATGAATTGAAAATTATGATTTTATAGGAATTTTCCCTGGTGGGGCTATCATTTTGGTATAAGAGCAAGTAAGATCCTTGGGGTGAATAGGATATGTTCTTTGGAATTGGAAAACGAGATAGATCAATGGATAATTGTTGATATGAGTATTGCAGAAATCTGTACAGGAGTAGATTTAGTGGAAGGAGAAGGACACTTAAGGTTCTTTAATAATATCATTGCAGAAGGTTGAAGGAGCTTGTATGCTCTTTTAGAGAGGTTTTCTTTGAGGAAATTTCAGAGCAAGTGTGATTTGAAAGAAAGTTGATGCAGAAGCATTGTACAAGGAGGTTGAGAATGATTCAAAAAATGGATCAAAGGAAGGATACTGAAGATGAGATCTTGAAACATATCTTACGAAGTGATAATTAGATGTTTTAATGCTAACTTTGGTCATAAACAATTTGTGTTTGCAGGTAGCAGTTGGAGGAGGAAGGTTGATAGCAGCCATGATAACAAGTGAAGTTGTGAGAAAGGAAGAGGGAGTCAGTAGAACTCTCAAGTGAAGGAAATTCTGACAGAACTCCGAAGACAAATTAAGATTGTTGAATGAGAGAGGACAAGTACAGTTCTCAAGGAAAGTGAGAATTTGAATATGTAGAAGTCGAGCAGCTTTGGAAGCTGAGGAGAAGGAGTGCTCAAGAAAAGTTTCTACTGTAGAGAACCAAAAGATAGGATATACCAAGAATATGGCTTTGTAAGGTGACAAGTTGTAGACTTATTACAGAGATGGGAAAGGCTTATTGCATCTCACGAGTGGACAAGGAGAGTCCACATAAGGAGGTAAGGGTGCCTATTGATGGTCATCTTAAGGGTTCGAAGAGAAGTCACAATCATGTGGAAAAAAATGCCAAGGAATTTGGCATAAGGAAGATGAGTGATGATGAATTTGAGAGGGAAATTATTGAGATAAGAGTACATATTAATGTGCTAATGGAGTTGCTACAGAAGTATGAGGAGGACCAGAGATATGGCTAGACAATGAAGAAGAAGAAGGTGAGATGTCATTCACTACAGTTGAAGCTGAGACAAAGAATGAAAGAGGAACTCAGAGCAACTGAGTATGAGATGAATGTATTCATATGTGAACCTGATAAAGGTACAATCCTTGATGAAAAGGAAGCTAAGGAAGTTGAAGAAATATTTCTTGATAGTCTCATGAACTTATGGACTAGTTCAGATCAACATGGAGATGTGGTGGCTGAGGCATCAAATGAGGATCCTTATATTTTTTATTTTGATGCTTTGTGTATAATTGCAGATTTGGCAAGTGATGAACAATAATTGGATGATTTGCTTGTACAGGTTGATGAAGAAATGAGACTCCTAGAAGAGGTGGTTGATATAGAGATATTTTTGGTTGAGCATGTATTTATGGACCTTGAAGATGATGAGGAAACTGCCATAACAAGAGAAGTTGAAGATAACCAAATGAAGACTTGTAGCAGTTATCAGAATAATGGAAAAAAATCATTGGAGAAGAATATTCAACAACATAACAAGATAGAGACATTATTCAATGCATATAGGAGTGCATGGTGATGTTGTATCAACAAAAAATCAAGGATCTTGTGATTTTGAACCTAATAGTTGGATTATGTAGGAAGATTTTGAGGTTGAAGTAGAACATATCTCATTTTTTGTTATAAATGAAGGTGAAACAACATTATCTCACAGATATTGTGCAGATATAGAGGATGGAGGATCACCTCATGAAGACATGCTCAAGGATTTTTCAGCCATTAGAATGTTAGAAGACAATTTTTTGTTAGAGGAAGTAAATGCAGAAAAGGACATGGAATTTTTTGGATATTGCATGGAGAATACAATTCAAGATGATTTTGTCAAATTGTATGAGGAGTTGAACTTCTTGGAGGAGAATATAATGATCCAAAGACTGCATATTCAGGATGTAAAGTCAAAGCTAGAGGAAGAAGACATTGTCTTGAAAGACAATGCAGATAATGTTGCAATATCGCCCTTGTGAATTGAATCCAACACAAAAGAGTAAAGACTGTCGGATCCAGGAGAAGGCATGATCAACGTCCCAAATCTCCTCGGATAATAAAGTTGTCTAGTTTTTAATTCCAGAGAAAAATGAAAAAGTCAAACCGTTAGGATTCAATGGAGCCACGTGTCAAATCTAGGTGACATCGCAATTTACATCAGTGAGTTTAAAATCCAATTTTTCTATTTGCAAAAGAATAGTCTATGGTCATGGACAAGGTCATATGGGGTTTTAAAACCACCATTTCCATATGTGAAAGGTGGCCCTGAGGGCTAGAGTTATGATCACTTCCTAGGGTCATGTGTGGAGGTAACAAGCAACGAGAGTAGTGGATCAAATCTCTTAGTTTTGAGAATATGGTCATAATAGAGGTCACCAAAGGTTTAGGTAAGTGTCAGGAGCTTATATTGGTTATATACATAAGTGCAAGTTGTGTTCTGAGCCCTTATCAATATGGATGACAAAGTTAGAATAAAGATCTCATATGTATGTAGAATGAAGGCCTTATTTAAGTTGGGTTTCATTGGTTATTAAGGATATAGAGTGGGATTGATAATCTTGTGAAGATTGAGACTAGTCATCGAAGGGTTTTGTCCATCTGAGAGCAGATAAGTTCCTTTGAAGTGTCTGATCGAAATAAGAGGAATCAATCCATACATGTGATTGATTCGTAAGAACCTTCAAACTGAAAATGAAGAATCCATATTGCAGATATTATGAATAAGTTAAATAATACTGAAGGGTTATGAGATAATTGTTTGTAGGGTTTGAAATTTATTGAAAAACCTTTGAAAATTGTGACCCTTGGGTAGTCTCTTTGAAGGCCTATGGTGGCAGCCTTAATTTATGAAGTTGTCTACAATTTTAATTGTGAATTAGAGATATTGAGTAGGGTGTTTCTAGAGAGAGAGAGAAAATGAATTGAAAACTTTGATTTTATAGGCATTTTCCCTGGCAGGGCTATCAATTTTGTTTTTATAATGATAAGCTTGCTAGAATTATTTCCATGGGAAAAAATATTATAGTACTTTAAGTTATTTTTGAATTGTACTTACATCTTGGTATTATTTTTAAACACATCTTGAGTGTGGTAGATTTGAATTGTATAATTTTCACAAAAAATAGATTTTTATAATGACAACTCAATATCTATAGAAAATATTTTACAATTCAATACAAGATGTGTAACTTTATGCTAAAATATATTGACAAAAAACTAAAATAATAAATGAAATTAGCAACAAAGTTGCTTATAGATGCCTCTTAGAAATGTTTTAACGTAGTAAGTGTAATTAATACGAAGCGAAAAGATAAAGTAATTATAAAACACTTGAGACTTGTAATAATGTATAACTTATGCATAGCCTAAAAGCAAAATAGAAGTGGCAGTGGCTACTCCATGCCTTTAAAGTTGAAGTAGAATGGGAGAGATCTAGGAATTAGTAACTATTGACAATGTTACAAGTGTAGATTGAAGTGTTTAGACCCTTTTTAAAATAAATTGATCGTTGGAAACACAATTTAGATAAGTGTGAGATTTGTTTTTTCATTAATATGATACATATATAAATACATGTAGCTTGACCTTTGGATTCATCTTCCAAGAGGTCGTTTGGATTCCCGATGGTTACAATCACTTGATTGTTAATATTTTGTCAAGTGAGGAATATCGTAACCCTAAACGGATTAGGTTTCCAACATCCCCCCCCCCCCTTAATCTAAAGGGGTGTATGTGAGTCCAAGAAGAGAGTTGAAATATGGAAGTGTGTAGTTGAAATCTGGAGGTGGACAATTGCAATGTGCTTTCTCAACCTGGTAGTTTTGGGATGACCATAACCCAAAAGGATAACACAATTTGATGTCTTCTACTAAATAATGGTGGTGGTTTAAGGAACACAACAAACCAATCTCGTGGTTTATGGATGACCGCAAACTCTGGAACTTGGCTCTAGGATAAATGGTTCCCAGAACATTTCCTAAGTTAGCCAGAAGTTGATGTCTTCTGCTAATTGGAAGTGCTATCGAATGATGGTTTAAATATGACCATAAACCATTATCTAGCAGAAGTTGAAAGTATTCTACTACGTGGAGGTTTAAGGAAAACCACAAACCGCTGTCTAGCAAAAGTTGTAAGTCTTCTACTAAGTGGTGGTTTAAGGAAAACAACAAACCAATCTGGTAGTGTTGGATGACCACAAACCAAACCACGCTCTCTTTTCATGATCACTTGTTACTACTCCCTTCTTACTACTCAACTGATAGGACTTCTCAACTTGAAGCCCGAATGTCAATCCCTGATTTTATTCCTCCTTGTCAGGTACAAGGTGAGAAGATGTAAATCCTTTCATTGCAAGGTGTGTCAGTACTCGAGAGTGAATTCTATGATATGACTAAGATATTTTCTTGGCTATTGATGACTATTGCCAAGAATTCATCCACCCATAGTGGTTATTTACTCTTGCATATCTCTTGTGTTTGGAACATCTTTATGAATGACGATTGTGATTTTTACAATGCTCACAAGGATGAAGATCAAAACACTGATCTTCCACATGGCCAACTCAATGAAAATGTTGGAATTTCGGAATTTCCCTTGAACTAGAGCAGGTGAACATCAACCTTCTTGTAGGAGTCCAACACTTTGGAACTGGATTGATTTTGTATAATACAGAATGTGAAATATCACTTCCTTTTCATATCTGATACTTGTTCTATGCTTATTTTTTATGATTTCTTCCCAAGGTCTGATGATTGGCTTGGAAAGAGGAAGATGAACTTCATCTACATTCATATCTGAAGTTGGATTACTAAGTTTCTTCTGTACTTATTGTTGATCTGAATCGACATCTTCTTCGAAAACAAGGTTGTTTTGAACAAGGACTAGTTCAGAATGTCGCAAATTATTTTGTTGTATTTCTTCTTATTGAAGTTGTGACTCAAGGTGAAGAAATTTGATTTTGTCCTATGAATATTGTAAACAATTTAAAACATCAATGATAGTTGTTATGTCAGTTGTGATTTCATTGTCCACATAAGAGAGTATTATAGTATTAAACAACTCTAATAGTTCATCAATTCAAGCCATAGCTCAGACCTCACAGGGTTTCTTGCAACTCCACCCTTTAACAATCAGAGTCTACAATTCAAAACTCTTGTAAAATAGACAAGGTGATTACCAAGCTCGACAACATAAATTATCAGGAAAAAAAAAAAAACACCCTCTTCAATGAGTCAACGATTGCATATAGAATATAATTTTTCGGAGAAATTTACTAGAACCATCAAGTTAAAACATGAAGAGAGAGAAAGGACTATTGGTTCTCCATGTACACTTTTACAACATTATTATGCAGAACTAGAAATCGATAAAAGTAGCCACTGGACTTAAACTTTCATGTCCTTCATTCTCTTTCTCTATGCTTCTCTCCCATGTACAAACTTAGCAAACAAAAATATGCTCTTAGACTGGGCTTCAACAACTATGCACTAGACATTTGGGTCAAAATGTGCCTCTTATTGGCTTTCATTGTTCTCATGCCCACCATAACATTTGACTACCACATTTGAATAGTTGAGGTTGAGAATATTCATATCCAAGTAATATAGTTGCTAATCCAAGTGGTCTCGTATGGACATTATATGAAGACTAGATTCTCAGTTGAAATGAATTTGAAATTGGAAAAAAAAAATAATTGATCTCATCGTGGTTCTTCCTTTGGCTAAACACTAATGAGTTGGCTAGATTATCACATCCTCAACTCAAATGTATTAAGCCTGGATGTGACACGATGCAATTGCTCGGACTCCATTAAAGATCGATAATGGTGACACAATGGTGAATTTATAGACCGAATTTATGGTGGCTCATGAGGTGATCTCCCAGTTGAAAAAACAAGAAACTGTGTAAGAAAACAAGAAACAGAGTAGATAGAACAAGGAACCCGAACGAGAATATGCAGAGCGCATTCATATTAGATGAAAGGATGAACCTTATAAGTGAGAAACATTACAACTGAATCAAGAAACGAAACAACAAATCCTAACGATTGATACAGCTGTCCAAAACAACTGGTAGTGTACAATCACATATTGTTGAGGTTACAATTATAACTAACACTCCCTCTTAATCTCAACAGTTACAAACATCAGCACTGATAATTCCCAAGTGTTGTCTCTGAAAATAAAAAATGGTTTTTCCTAATGGCTTTGTAAAAATGTCTGCGAGTTGATCTCGTGAGCCACAAAATTGAAGTGAGATTTCACCATTATTTACTAGCTCGTGGATGAAGTGAGAGCAAGTGTCAATGTGCTTGTTTTCTTATGAAAAACATGGTTTTTGGATAACACAATTGCTGAAGTGTTTTCATAGAATATAGGAGTTGGCTCCTTTTCTGTATGTGACATGTCATTGAATAGTCTTTGCAACCACACATCTTGAAAGGAAGTTGAGGTAGCAACGACATACTCTACCTCTGCAGAATATATTGAGACAATTGGTTGCTTCTTTGATGACCAAGAAATCAGGTTTGTGCCCAGGTGAAAATCATACCATGAGGTGCTTTTCCAATCATCTAGGCTGCCTGCAAAATCACTATCAGTGTAACCAGAAAGTTGATTATCTTCAGACTGAGTGTACCATAAACCAAAATTGAGAGTTCCTGCAACATATCTCAGAATCCTTTTCACCATCTTCCACTGAGAATATTTGGGAGATTCCATGAACCTGGAAACAAAGTCGACTGCATACATAATATATGGCCTAGTTGTTGTAAGATACAACAAACTACCTACTAAACTTTTGTATAAGGTAGAATCCACTATAGGGCCTTCATCTTGCTTGCTCAATTTTTTGCCTAGGGGTATAGGAGTTTCTGTTGGTTTGCAGTATTCCATGCAAAATCTTTTGAGGATGTATGTTGCATACTTTTACTGACAGGCAAAAATCCCTTTGGTTGATTGGTCAACCTCAATCCCCAAAAACTATTTCAGTATGCCAAGATCTGTCATCTCAAACTCAGATTGCATGGCATGTTTAAAGCTGGTTAACTCAAGATTTCTAGTATATATCATGTCATCAACATATAAACATACAATCAGAATTTTACCTTGTTGATCTATTTTGTCGCATAGAGTTGGCTCATTTTGGCTTCTGCTGAAACCACTCTTGATCAGGTAAGTGTCAATTCTGTTGTACCAAGCTCTTGGAGCTTGCTTTAAGCCATACAAGGCTTTCTTCAACCAATACACTTTGGCTGACTGCTCTTTGACTTCAAATCCAGGTGGCTGATCCACATAGACCTCTTCTTCTAAGACACCATTCAGGAAGGTTGACTTGACATCCATCTGGTATACTTGCCATTTGTGTTGAGTTGCTATGGCTAAGAGAGTCCTCGCAATGTCCAACCTTGCTACTGGAGCAAAAGTTTCACCATAATCAATGCATGGTTGTTGTGAGAATCCTTTGGCAACAAATCTTTCTTTGTGTTTTTCAATCTTCCCCTTTTCATTGAGTTTAGTTTTGTAAAACCACTTGACGCCAATACTTGTCTTATGCCTGGGCAGATCAACAAGATCCCATGTCTTGTTCTTCTCAATGGAGTCAATCTCTTGGTTCATGGCTTGAACCCAATGTGGTTCTTTAGTTGCCTCTTTAAAATATGTAGGTTGACATGACATTAATGCAAAAAGATTGTGTTGATCTATATCATCCAACTGCTGATGGATTTCTCTCAAGCTTTGATTTCTCTGATTTGGAAGTTCAGAGGATGAATTTATGCTTGAAGAAGGGTTGTCCTGAGGGATTTCAACTTGTCCTTGTACCTACAATCTTGGAAGGACATGTTGATGTGTTTGTTGTCCTGAATTCTCTGTGTTTTCAGGAAGTGGCAACAATGGATTTTGACTATCCATAGGACTATTTTCAGACTCACTCTAGAACTGATTTTCAAGAAATTTGACATCTCTGCTGAGAATGAGTTTCTTTGAAATTGGATTGTAGAGTCTGTAGGCTTTGGATGTCTCATTGTATCCAACAAAAATGCATTTCTCACATCTATCATCAAGTTTCTTCCTCAATTCGAAAGGTATGTGAGCGAATGTAATACATCCAAATGTCCTAAGATGAGAAACATTCAGTTTTGTCCCACTCCATGCTTCTTGATGGACCTTCATCGTGAGACTGGTGGTTGGGGATCTATTCAGGAGATAAGCTAAGCATGCTAATGCCTTAGCCCAAAATAGATTTGATAGACATTTCTCTCTGGGAAGGCTCCTTGCCATGTTCATTATAGTCTGATTTTTCCTCTCAACCACTCCATTTTGTTGTGGAGTATACCTGGTTGTAGTTTGCATTATGATGCCTTATGATTTGCAGAAATTTGCAAATTATTTGGAGTTATATTCTCCTCCTCCATCTAACCTAAGAAATTTTACATATTTTCCACTCTGTTTTTCAACTTCAACCTTGAATTCTTTTAACTTTGCAAAAGTTTCAGACTTGTGTCTGAGAAAATAGATCCATATTTTCATGCTAAAGTCATCAATAAATGTTAGGAAATAAAATCTACCACCTATTGACTTTGTTTGCATTGGTCCACATAGGTCAGTGTGAACCAACTCTAAGTGTTGTTTGGCTTGAGTGGAGGACTGTGGAAAGCTTGTTCTCATATGTTTACCAAGAATGCAAGACTCACATGGGGGATTTTTCTCTTTGAAGATGGGTACACCTTTGACCATGGAGTGCTTCTGTAGAAGGCTTAGAATCTGAAAGGGAAGATGTCCAAATCATGCATGCCAAATCATAGTTTCATTAGGGGTGGATGCACTCTATCCATAAGATTGGATCAAATTTGCAATTCTAAGGGTCAGGGGAAACATTATATTCCTAGTCATGTGGATTTCAGAAATCAATTTTCTGCTGGGAGATTTGTCATATATCCTACATGATGCTCCTTCAAAGAGTACCTTATAGCCATTTTCAACTAGTTGTCCTACACTTAACAGATTATGTTTCAGATCTGGAACGTGATAAACATTGTTTATGTCTTTCTTTACATTTTGTTTAGTGAGAATAAGTATAGTTCCTTTTCCTTGAACTTTGACTAAAGAATCATCTCCAAGTGTAATATCAGATGAAATAGAAGAATCAATGTATGAAATTAAATCTTTGTTACCTGCCATGTGATTTCTTCATCCATTGTCTAGCAACCATAGGTCTTTGTATTGTTCTTCAGTCTTGTGGCATGAGAGAAACATACCATCTAAGGTTTCTCCTTCATGATTTGAGACATTTGCTATGCCTGAGTGTTGATCTGTTTGCTTCTTCTGGCATTCAGATCCATAGTGCCCATACTTTTTGTAGTAGTAGCATTGTATGTTGGCCTTATCATTTGATCTTCTCCCTCTGCCTCTTTGAGGCTGGAAATTCTGATTCTGGTTTTCATGTCTGTGACCTTCACTAGAGTGATTGTTACTTGGACTTCTCCCTCTTCCTCGGTGACCTCTGCCTCTCCCTCTGCTGAAAGAGAATTGAGTCTTGAAGGAGTTGGCTATTGACTCATCTTCTAGATGTAGTCTAGTCTCATGTGTCAACAGAGAACCCATTAGTTCATCCATGGAAAAATTTGACAGATCCTTGGATTCAAGGATGGTTGTAACAACCATTTCGAATTTCTTTGGTAGACTTCTAAGGAATTTCTGAACAATCCTTTGATCAGGGATGTCTTCACCAGTCAACCTGATCTGGTTTACAATTTCCATGGCTCTGGTCATAAATTGATCAATGTGTTCAGACTCTGTCATTTTTAAAGTCTCAAAATGCGTCCTCAAGGTCTACAGCTTAACTGTTTTGACCCTGTCATTTCCTTGGTAAGCTGATTGAAGGATGTCCCAGGCATGTTTTGAAGTAACAACGCTTGTGATTTTAGAGAAAATCGAGTCATCCACTGAGTTTTGAATAGAAAAATTTTCCTTATTCTCTCTTTTCCTTTGTTCTGCCTAAGCATCTCTCTCTTGATTGGTCATGGTAGCTAGAACTGCGGGATCTGGTTCCACATAGCCATGATCCATGGGATCCCAACACTCATGTTCTTGTAAGAAGGATCTCATTCTAAGAGACCAAAATTCATAGTTCTTTCCAAGAAGAATCAACCCTTGTGTTGGTCCTAAATTGTTAGAGGTGTCCATCTTGAAAAGAAATAGAACAAAAAAAAAATGTTAGGGATTTTTTGTGCTTTACTTGTTTCCCACGCGTAAAACCAGGTCCGCGAAGTTCTCTACGTGAATTCAGGCTGAAAAACGCAGGGCTAACCACTTCTTTAGCTCTGATATGGCTGGATCTGACTATCCGAGCATGAGATCTATAGAGTCAGAATTCTGAGCTCTGTTCTTTATCGATTGTAGCCCCTCTAATGGAGGAATCGAACTCTCTGAGTTTACTCGTGAGCCAGTGCTTAATTCTTTTTAACGTTTTTTATTTTTGTGTTAAATCCTCATATGACCAAGGGTTGAAAACTAGGTGCTAATCCCAAAAAGCACTACTTTGGGAGCTCCAGGCACTTCGGGCTTTTCGAGCTTTGGGGCTCCGGGCAATATTCCTTCCTTATCTCTCAATTCCTTCGAACTCACGAACCTCCGAACAAGGGGAAGTGATCGACAGTCCCAATTACCCGTCGAGATCTACGACTCAAAATTACTTTGGGAGTTCGGGCTTCGGGCCTTTTCAATGCACAATACTAACAATCCTCCAGAGTGTCGAATTAGCGAACTCGCAGAGTGTGGGATCTGCCTCCACGTGTCCTCTTGATTGGATGACTGGGATTTACTTCGAAACTCCCTGCTGCTTCGGCGATTTGCGACCAACTCATCTGGAAACTCTCGGAGTTCTGTTGGTCCGGAGTTCCAGATCTTTCGTACCTGTCCCTCCTAATGATGGATGGTCCCAATTTACTTCAGGACTTCTGTTATCCTGTGCACTTAAAAGATTAAGTTCCATGCACATTTTCTTGATCTGACGACTACTTTTTCTCTCATCCAAATCTAACGGTTGAAAACTGTTCGCCTCTTCTGTACCTCCTTGTCCTTTCTAAGATTGATTTAATGGCTCAGACCTATTCCTGCGACCGATCTTATGGCTGCTGTAGCTTCTCCTCTGCTACGACTGTATTTTCCTCCTTAAGAAGAGATTTCGCTAATCTTTATACGCTTCGTCCTTCTGCAGGGTTGCTTCCACGCGTTATGTTGTCTCCAACGATCTTTTGAGCGGAGTGCTCTCCATACTCTCTGAAGAGTCTTACCTCCGACTCTCTCGTCTGTGAGACAAGTATTCTCTACGCTCTTCCTCCTAGGATCTGGCTGCTCTCCAGGCTCTGTGAAGAGTTTTGCATCCTACACTCTGATACCATGACAAAACAAGAAATTGTGCAAGAAAACAAGAAACAGAGTAGACAAAACAAGGAACGAGAATATGCGGAGCACATTCGTATTAGATGAAAGAATGAACCTTATAGGTGAGAAACATTACAACTGAATCAAAAAACGAAACAAGAAATCCTAAGGACTGATACAGCTGGCCAGAACAACTGGCAATGTACAGTCACATACTGTTGAGGTTACATTATAACGAACACCAGTCTCATCTTTAATGCCAAACGACTGCTAGGTTTTCTTTGATTAATGCTTAAGCCCACAGATAGATAGAAACTGACCGAGAGGATTAAGAATAGTCTGTCATTAGTTCTGATGGATTTTTTTTCATTCACTGGTAGACTGGACATTAGGGAAGAAGAAACAGGTCGGCGTAAATCCCTTTGCAGGAGAGAGTCCACAAAGTCTCTTTCAGTTGACACATCCGCTATCAGAGAATAATTGTGGACTACAAGGGAGGATATGTGTTATTAGTTTCTTTAGTAGGGAGAAATAATGAACAATATTGTAATAGAATATGCATGGATGCCCACGCTGTGTAGAGATCAATACACATCAAACCCTTTACTCCTCAGTCAGATCCGTCCTATACTGAGAAGCCCATTTGCATTTACTATCTCTCTCACTTCAGACACGCGCGATCTCTAGAGCAGGCCAAGAAATCGTTCCAGAATGTGTGTTTTCTGGTGGGACGAAGTGGCGATGCGGTCACGCACAACAACGTAAAACTCGTAGTCTCTTGGCCTTCAATGTATCCATAGCATGCGTAGTGCGAGAGAATGCTTTCTACAAGCATTCAATAACGATGATTGAAGATCTAGCCCTAAAAAGAGAGAAATGTTGGCGTGGTATTGTGCTCAATGACTAATCATGCCGCCCGACTCTTCACAGGGAAGAGAGTCATAGAACTAGGCACCGACATCAGCATCCTCTTCTGCATAAACCACCAGCTGCTCGATAAGAGAGTGAAATAGAAGCACACTCCACAAATGCTTTAGTAGTGCATA
Source organism: Picea engelmannii (assembly GCA_009831015.1). NCBI lineage: Eukaryota > Viridiplantae > Streptophyta > Pinopsida > Pinales > Pinaceae > Picea > Picea engelmannii. Next base: position 174,676 of record ML796685.1, on the reverse strand, counting down.
TTAACCCTTCTCGAAGGCCCCTTGCTTGATCAGATGTACGAATCCGGTGGGAAGTGCATGGGATGAGTGCGGTGGGAAGTGCATGAGATGAGTGCAGAGGGACAATCGATGGAAGCAAACTGTGAAAACCCTAGCGGGAACCAGGAAACAAAACGTAGAATTTGTTTTTCATCCATAGGGACATGCAGACGTAGGTATGGCAGTTATCAGACATGCGTTTTTGGAGGCAGAAATAAAACGCCCAAGAAATAAATGAGATAGAAAATCAGTTATGGACAAATACCACAGCTACTTTCATGCCTAAGAACTAAGCGCCCTGATACCAATGTTGGACACACAAAATTTAGATAAGCATGAGATTCATTTTCTCATATATATATTTGTTTTTTTTTCTCATATATATATATATATATATATATATATATATAAAATTGGATTCATCTTCCAAGGAGGTTCCGTGGACTCTCGATGGTTACAATCACTTGAATGTTCATATTCCCTTAAGTGGGGAATACTGTAACCCTAAATGAATTAGGATTACAACATTGATGAATAAAAGTTGTGACATATCAATCATGTTATCGTGCAAACTATAGGTTGGGAAAATCCCGACCCAAACCACGAGATGGTGATATTGTGGGAGAGCTTACCCACTGTCACCTCAGATAAACCCTCCCTAGCTTATGTGAAGGGAAAATCCAACGCAAAGGGGAGTCCTGTTATTATATAATGGATGTGCTCGTTTAACCATAGACAATATAGCAATATTGTCACCCAACCATAGGCTGAAGCCACCCCCGAGCACCTTAACCTTGACAGAGAATCATTCTGGAAGCAAACCCTAGACTGGATAGCCAAACAAAGGTGGCACACCTTTCTCCAAGGATAGCGTACCAAGCAAGAGTAACAAAAGTTGATCAGAGAGTCCAAACCATAACCAAGAGAGAGTCCAAGACAAAACCGAAATCGGCTAGTTGCAGCGGCTGCAACAATAGCTCTCCTCCAAACTTGCGCACAAACTGCCCAACTGCAATGTGCACAAGTGTTGCTTTTGCAGTTCTGAGAATATTGGCCAGAATGAAGACTGGCCTCCTGTATTTATACTAATTCTGGCAGACTGCTTGGGCCGACTTCTCATTCTGGGTACTAATTCTTTAGTATATAACATTTCCTTTAGCTGACTTCTTCTCTTGGAGGCTAATAACCTAATACAAGTCATTCTCTTGAGCCGACTTGTCTTCTAGGATTATTAACCAATTAATTAGAGTTTCTTCTTATTTCCTGAAATATTCTATTCTCGTCAGGTTTACACGTGGAGGTAAATACCTCCCGCATCTACCATAATATCAACACTCCCTCCTAGCTAGGGAGGTATTGAAGGTAATGGTATTGAGCACAAACATACCGTTCACCCGGTAGCATCAACATAGTCGTATAGACTATCTCATGATTAGATCATGAGCACCATCATCACTATCAGTGTCATCAACTGCATCATCTCTCGAAACCATACTCCATTTGAGTAATCAGACATGATGTTGGATAAGTCACTCACTCCACAGAGTGACACAAGAACCATTCTTCTAATCCGAACATATGTCCTAGAAGAATAAATGTCCTGGACCTTTTTTCGTCTGGGGGAATCTCTGTCCATTGATCATCCATCTAGCTGATAATCATTTCCAACACTACTGATAGTCTTCAAGACAATCAAAACAATGTCATTCAATAGAACACAACTGTGTCTATCCATAGTAGTACACAACTACAATCCAATGGTACACTACCACACCAAGTAGCACACAGATACTTGATCAGTGACATATAGTCACAATCAGTGGAACACATCCACCACAATAGCATACATCTATTGTCTAGAGACATACAGTCTCCAGAACAATCATATCATCTAATATCAACCTACACAAAAAACATTGTTATGATATAAACTGAATCATTTGGGTCATTCTTCCACTCACATATGTGAGATCTGGAAGAGCATCTGCCCTCAGAAGGTAAAACATCAATGATGAGCTATCTGGACTATTCATTTCAAGCAGGGAAGAATAATTGTCCCGATTTCTGAGCCTGGACCATTCACCTATCTAGGTCATTCCTCCGGCACTGAACAAAGTGCAACCTGGAGAGAATGAGTCTACCCTAGGGAATGCATGTCCCTGATTGCTGAACCTGGACCATTCACCTATCTAGGCCATTCATTCAACACTAAACAAAGTAAAACCTGGAAAGAATGAATCTGCCCTAGGGAATGACTTTCTGGATGATTTCCTAAGGAAATGACTGTCCTGCACCAACCTCCAAAATGAACCATTCTTCGAAACTGCTCACAACTGTGAGCTTCGAAAGAATGATTGTCCGGTGAGGCAGGACAGTCTTCTTGACCACTACTGAAAGTGACCGTCAAGAAGAGAGATTTCCCTAGACCATTCCCCCATACTGGCCACAAGGGGATTCACTGTCTATGGTACATCAACAATCCATCAAACCATTTTCATTATGAAAATGCATGTCCGTTAGAAATCTCAAACCACTTTCTGAACTGGAAAGGAACTGCTCATCCTGGACCATTTTTCGAACTGAAAAATGACTGTCCATAAATTAATAACACATTAGTGCTCCCTCCCAACCTAGGAGTCATCTCTTCCCTTTTCAATAAGGAAGTCGTCTCCACGAGCTCCAGCTTGAGTACACAAACTCTTTCATCTTGGATAGAGGCTTTACCAAAATGTCTTCTTATCTTCTCATCTGTGGAGATGTATATTGGAGAACCACTTTCTCTTTTCTGGACTTCATCACGGAGAATGTAATGCTTGATCTCAATGTACTTTGGTCTTTCTGGAATACTAGTTTTCCGAAGGGTTCATATAGCTCTGATCATTACAGTATATCATAGTTGAATTTTGCTCTTTTGTTTCCTGCTAGCTCATAACATCGTGGCAAGGCTCAAACTAGAACATATCCATGTGGTACTTCTTCTTTCATCGTGAGAGTTTTTCATGGATTAGTAATCCATCATCCTAGAATTGATACAATATCTCTGTTATAGAAAGTTTTCACCATGCTTCTGTTGTGCATTGGAGGCTCTCCACCAAGTTGTCTTCTTCCATCTGCATACAAGAGTATCTTTCTAGTATACCTCAAAACCTTGAGGTTGCTATACGCTTCTTTGTTTGATTATTCTTTTGAGGAGAACAATATTTGCATTCATCTGATGTAAAATCCAGCTGATGGATATTGTGGATGATATAATGGCTCATGTAGAGGTATGTCCGGTTTACTAGAACAAGCAATCATCATAGTCTTCTCCCTTCATCTGGGAGAACCTCTAGTTCTGGATATCGCAATGCTTACATTCATAAGTCTTCCATACACTGTTTTTCATCGGTTCCTCTGCTTGATTGCTTTTAGTGAGTTTAGATCAGGCTGGTAGTCTTGTGATTCTCGATACAATGACTGCTTGTTCTGGCTTTTCCTTCTCTCTTGGAATCTTCATGTTCTTCCTCATGTTTTTCTTTATCTCTTAGGTCCATGGAGTTTTCTATAGATTACATGCCCTAAAGATTACAACTTCTTTCTTTCATCATAGGATCATGGATGTGGATGGACAACCAAGGATACTTTAAGGCTTCTTTTTGAAGAAGACTTCTTCTAAATTCAAACTGAACACATGTTGTTTTTCATGGTTGCTACCATGGATAGATACTTCATCATCTTCAATGGATCATATAATTTAGGATTATCTCCCTCCTAATCCTTGCTTTATGCATGAATGCATGCTCTTATTTTGGAAATATATAATCGACTCCCTCGATCTAACAGAGTCCATGCTTTTGTCTGCATCCTTATTGCCTTTTGCAAAGTGTCATAAGTCTTTTTCCAATTTCCTCTTTGATTGTTGACTTCTTTTTGTCTTTACTTCTTCTAGGTTTCTTCAAGATTGATTATGATTTCGGCTTATCTTGTGGTTGTTACTTATGTAATAACTTCCACATGAATTTTTACCAGGGGTTGTTGATGTATTTCATCCTTTCATGTGTATTGCCTAGCTTGTAGTCATTGTGATACAAATCCTTATCTTGTTGTTCTTCCATAGGTATAGTTTCTCTTTGAACATATTATCTTCTAAGAAATAGATATTCAATATATCTACATAAAACATGATATGTACAAGAACTATGAAGAGTATTATTACCTTGTCTTAGAAGAAGAAGTATGTTTTGTCCTGCTTGGCTTTCTTTGAGGGTTCCCTTTCTTCGGCAACTAATGCTTCGTGTGTTTCCTTCCTTTTCTTTAACTCGGGACAATGATTCTTGTAGTGACCATATTTTCAACAATTGAAGCATTGTATTTTTGACATATCTTTCTCTTGATTTGGTTTCTTCCTTGAGCCAAACTTCCTTTTGTTCCTGAAATTCTTGAATCTTGCTTTGAAGGCTTGATCATCGTATTTCTTTTGAGGTTTCTCTTTTGCACTAATCCTTGATTCTTCTTGTGCATAGAAAGTCCAAAGTTCTTCAAATGTAGGATAGTCCTTCCTTGTGTTCATGCTTGCGGCAAATGCATCCCATATCTTGAGAAGACTGTTGAGTACTATATTTACCAGTTCATTCTTTGAAATGATTTCTTCAATAGCTTGTAATTGATCTCTTAACTGAGAGATTCTCACAAAGTATGATGTTATTCTGTCATCATCATTCATCTTCATGTCACAGAGCTCATTCTTCAGACTCATTACTTGTCAAATGTTTCTGACTGAGAAGAGGTTTGTTAGGGCATCGTACATCTTCTTAGACGAATCAAGATGGGAGATGTAGGGTATCAAGTGGTCTTTTATAGAATCCACTATGATACTCATGGCATTGATGTCACTGTGTTTGAAATTCTCCATAACTGCAACGTTGTGCAGTTCCTTCTCTTTTTCTTCTTCAAACTCTGGTTCCACAATATTTCCTTTCACTATATCCAACACTTTATTCTTTGCAAGGATGAGATCAATCATTGTCTTCCATGCTCTGAAGTTAGAATCCCCTTCTAACTTGTTTTCCAACTTCATAGAGTAAGTCATGGTTTCTTTGACTTGGTCAACCCTAGATTTGACCAAAAACTCAAACTTGACGTCTTAGCTTGCCGAGAGTACCAGAAGATGCGCTAGGCTAGGGAGCACTAGTCTATTCGGAAATTAGGTCAATCCATTCACTCAAGGTGCTTCAATGAGAGGGTTAGGGTTTCGTTGTTGCAGCAAAAACTGGCTGCAACTGCAACTGCAACTGAGAAAATCCTCCCAATCTATCTTCCAGCGATTAGACTGTCTGAAGATAGGGTGGGCCCATAACCTGTTAGAATATAATGGATGTGTTTGTTTAACCATAGACAATATAGAAATATTTTCACCCAACCATAGGCCGAAGCCACCCCCGAGCACCTTAACCTTGACAGAGAATCATTCCGGACGAAACCCTAGACTGGATAGCCAAACAAAGGTGGCGCACCTTTCTCCAAGGATAGCGCACCAAGCAAGAGTAACAAAAGTTTATCTGAGAGTCCAAACCATAACCAAGAGAGATTCCAAGCCAAAACCGAAATATTCTAGTTGCAACAGCTACAACAACAAATCTCCTCCAAACTTGCGCACAAACTGCCCAACTGCAGTGCACACAAGTGTTGCTTCTGCAGTTCTAAGAATATTGGCTAGAATGAAGATTGACCTCATGTTTTTATACTAATTCTGGCAGACTGCCTGGGCCGACTTCTCATTCTGGGTACTAATTCTATAGTATATAACATTTCATTAAGCCAACTTCTTCTCTTGGAGTCTAATAACCTAATACAAGTCATTCTCTTAAGCTGACTTGTCTTCTAGGGTTATTAACCAATTAATTAGGGTTTCTTCTTGCTTCCGGGAATATTCTATTCTCGTCAGGTTTACATGTGGGGGTAAATACCTCACGCAGCTACCATAATATTATCAAGTCCCAGGTGACCCTAGGGGGAAATGAAGTGGAAAGTGAGAGAGTGTAAGTGAAGCCCCTATAGGTCAAGATACTAGGTGAGAAATGACTTGATAACAAGTCTCGTAGATGGTTTATGGTTTCCAAATATTTGAGTACCTGTGGAAGACATTTGTACCTTCCCGAGACACAATAAAGAACATGTATACAAGCTCAAATTCAAGTGGAAAAGAAAGTTAATATTCTTGTCCCTAATTGCAGCGGTAAACAAGAATATATATCAACAAGGAAAACAATTAACTATTGTAGACTTAGCCACTTAGAGCATTAAAAGATTGGTTGAGAAATGAAGCACAAAACACGTAGATAAATTCTCAACACTTTAGCACAAACTTTAGTGGTAATAGAGGGATGTTATAAGAATTTTTCAGAGTATATTTGTAACATCCAAATGGATGTATAAAACAACTGTTGCTATAGAAAATTACAACCACCAAAATTAGCAAGTAAACCACCCAAAATAATCACAATAACTGGTAGATTAACTTGGCAACTTACTAGCAAAATTTGACGGTTAGAACATGAGAAAATTTAAAAATTAGGAGCTGATTTGCTGCAGCCCTAATGGTTGCGACTTAAATTTATTATAGTAGAAACAATTACTTGGAGAAGTGAGATGCCCTAGTGGGCCAAACAAGCCTTAAGCATTAGCAAAAATTTCCAACTTAGAAAATTACAATATCTCTTGTTTTCACATATCTCAATGCAATGATTTTGTTTATACAATGCAATAAGATTAGTGCCTTTAACTATTGGGCTGTGGAGTATCAAAAAATAAAGAGCTAGTTGAGCTACTTCCTTGGGGGTGTAATCCCCTTTACTCCCCAAGGAAATCTAGGCTAGCTAGGAAAAACCCTAGGAGGGTGTAAACCCTTTTACTCCTCCTAGAAATTCATTATCCAACAAAGTCTTTCAAGACAAATATAATGGACTTAGTGGGGTTGTATGCACTTACTTACATCAATTAAGAAGAATTGCATAAATTTTACTTACATACATCAAGAATCATCAAGCAAAACCCTAGTTGAACACTTCCACCAAGAAAATTACCAAAAATACTCCAAAATTAGCCTCCTTCAACAAGTGTGCCTAAAATTTCAGCCAAGTAACCTTATATAGGGCGCAAATTTTAGACCTCACTAAGTGTGAGTGAAAGATGGTGAATAATACAAGGGATAAACCCATTATTTATACAATATCAATGACTAGAATTAGGTCAAAAATGATGACATAGCCAGTTACATGTAATATCCATTTTTTACATTTAAATATCATAATAAAACCCTAAATCAAGATGTAAAGATGACGTCATGCCCTTTTAGGGTGACGTTAGGCCTTCTTAGGGCAACATTGTCCTCTAGGAGAAAAACGTTAGGACTCCTTGGGCCTCTGGATCCTGCCATACGTGCCACTTGGCACACAACTTCCTCCAATGTGTCCAAAACGTTGGGTGATGTCATGGGTCACATGGGTGACATCATGGGCCTTCCAAGGAATACATTATGGTGAGAAGGGAAAGACCCCCCTAGGTTCAGGCCTGCCAGGATGTCCCTGGTGGAACGTCCTTCTCTCTCTCTCCTGAAAACCCTTGATCTGTCTCTGCCCCTGGCTGGGTTCTCAACATTCATCTGGTGGGATTTTAGCCCTATGGAGGTCCGAACTAATCATATTCCCATATGTACCTGTCCATCGGGTGTGGCCCTTCAACATCAAAAAGTATGCCCTCCATGAGCTCATAAGTCATAGGGATCATAACAATGTCAATCACATCTATTAATCAAGTTATTTAAACATGTGCGTGAAACCCCCTTTCCCAGATAAGTGCTCAAAGACGTTATGCTATTCTACAAGCCAAGTTTGTAGGGGATGCTAGGATGTACTATTGGGCTAGTGTTCATTGGATGTGGGATGTTTCTGGGTGAATAAAAATCCATGCCATGTAAGTGGATGAGGTGGTAAGGGATGTTTGGACAATGGGTGTAGTGATGACAGGGAAATGTATGGCTTACATGTGGGTGCGTCTGAAGAGGGTGAGTTGCACCTTGTCCTGGATGCAAATGTTTCCAAGCCCATTCATGCCTTTTATATTTTATTCTTATTGTTTTTTCTTTCAAGATACTAGCTAGGGGACACTTCCCTGGCGTGGTAACCAATAGTGACAATGTTACCCACAAGCATTTCACGGAAATGAGAAGGTTGGCTCATGATTAGATCCACTTTCTCTTTGCTATGCCACCAAGAGCCACTACCCTAGCGTGGTGACCAGCAAAATGGTAGTGTCATACCACTACATGCCCATGGACCTAATAGGTTGGATCATGATGAGACCCCCTATCCTCCAACTAGGTATTGATTTATTATTTTTATGGGTCCCTCTGTTTCTTGCTGAGAATCCTTTTATTTCTTTTTCAGGGATCCCTGGGCGAAGCATCTGAAGGTTTCATTCTTTTGGATTTTATCTTTTGCCAACTACTTTTATCCTCTGGTCCTTTAGCCCCTTCTTCCCACAAGGTAAGGTACAACCCTTTGCTAGCTTCACAAACCTAATGCTCAGACTAGTGTATGGGATGGATGAGAGGGGAAAAGATGAAAAGTGGTAAGTATGGTGGGAACGGACGATAACCTTTCATGAACCCCCCAGTGGCAACTCAAACCCTATGGGAACCAACTTACTAGGGCATCCTATCATTCCCCCCAGGTGTGGTCAAGTGGAAAGGCATAAGGTCCAAGCACACGTTAGAAGTAAAAAGAATTAAATGCACATGTTCAAATGTTTTGAGAATCAGAGTGACACATACCATGATACCCGGACTCATTACCTCATGGAGCAAGACCCATTTCTGCTAAAGGACCAGGCTAATGGGATGGATGTTGTTGTTGCTGACAAGGTGGAGGCACTAAAGAAGAAAAGGATGGGCCCTCCAGGGCCAAGCTCAAGTCGATCTAGCTCTTGGTACTCCATGTCTAGGACCTATGGGCCTCGAGACATAATCTCCTTATTTATTCCTAGGCTAGGGGATACATCTGGCTCCAACTTGGGGACATGTGCTCACCGTAGAGCGCATGAGAAACTCAACATATATGGCATAAACTGTGACCTACTTTATCTCAACATAAGACTATTAGTAATCATGTGGGGTGGTGAAATCACCCCCGACTCATTTCACCACAAACTATTCTAGCATGAAATGAAAATGGTATATACAATGAATGAAAATTATTACCTACTTACCTGTACTTACATGCGAAGTCAAGTCTCTACCCCTTGATGGGGTTTGAGGAGGTTCCCACTAACTGGTAATGGGAGCCTTCTTCCTTCCAACATAGACAAATAGTAGGCATCATTGACTGACTTTCTTCCAACTCTGAAGGGTCCAATCCAAAATTGTGCGCTTCCTTTGACATTAGTAAGCTCTCCCTTCTTTGTGTCCCACATCCATACTATGTCTCCGTCTTTGTAATCCTTGGTTCTAAACTTGGTTTTTTCTTGAATAACCCTGGTGTACTGTCTTGAGGGAGGAGGGTGGGACTCTGCTATTTAAACTTCTTGTTGGGATAGTTGGATCAATATGTTATCTTCTCCCTTTTTTAACAACATGACAACCCCAACTTCCTTGTCTTTGTATTTGTTCAGGAGTTGCTGATAATCCTCCTTCTTTGGCCATTGTATCTGATCAAAGTCTTCTTCCGTAGCAAAAGACATGTCATCAAGGGAAAATTCAAGAAGACTTTCTATGATTGCCTCATGTGCTTCGTCAGTTTTGATGTGATCACTAATCTCTTGCACGTGGATTTTGGTCATAGGAACATTCGTGAGACGACTTATCATTCCATCTTTCATAGGCACATTGATATAAGTGAGATCCATCTCTAGAGTACATCCCAACATTGCAACAAATTTCCTGGACAATAGCATTCCCCACACATCTAGGAAATCTACTACTACAATGTCCATATGGATCACTCTGTCGGGGTATCTTCCAAGACATGCTTCCACATTCTCAATTACCCCATGTGTGGGTATGGCTCTAGACTCAAAGCCACACGCATTCCTATAAGTTCGTGTGAATTTTAGGCCCAATTGTTCCATAACTTTTAGAGACATCATGTTGGCAGCTACCCCTGAATCCAGCATATAGTTGTTAAGGAACTTGTTATTCATCAATAAGGTCATGAAGAAAGGTGGGTGTTCATCATACTGGAACCTAAAGTGATCAGCTTGTAGCACAATAGGAGGGTCCATTGGTCCATATGATCCTTTGAAAAAATTATCAAATATTTCTATGATAGATGGTACCATGATGACTTCTTTCAAGGGGATGGTCACATGCATCTTGGCTAATGCCCCTTCAAAGTAAAATTTTAAGTCCACTCTTTCAATCTTGGGAATATTCTGAGGAAGGAGAATGTTCATGGGTGGAGGCCTTGTTTGGGATGCTGCAGGACCAATAGAGAGAGGTTGGTTCAATTTGTTTTTTCTAGCATACACTTGGAATTCTTGTTTCTTCAACTTTTCTCTTGATTCTTGGTCAAGGTTATTTATCACCCCCATCCTAGCCTTCCTGGTTGATTCCTTTATGCCCTCTTGATGTTCCTTAGGGGTAATATTAAGGCAGATTTGGGGGTCCTCTATGGTATGGTCCATTATGTTCACTTGGTCATGGCCTCCATTGTTGTAAGGACATTCATGTTCCTAGTGTGGATCATTGCATTGCAGTCACCAAGGGTTTTTATCCACCACATTTGCAGGGGCTAAAGTATTTGGAACCTCTTGATCATTGTTTGGTCTGAAAACTTGGTTCCCTTTCTGGAATTGACCCTTGTATGGAACCCTAGGGGCTTGTTGTTGAGTCCTCTCTAGGTTTACAATCCTATTCATCGTTAGGTCTTGGGTTTTTACCATGCCATCTACAATCAGTTGCAACTTTTCCAAGCTAGCACTAATTTCTGAGGTAGGTTCAACATTGTGGACTATCTTAGGTTTAGTGTCCATTCTAAATCTTGGAGCTGAGAAAGGTTCAACTTTGGATGATGAAAGGTTTTCTTCGATCCTTGTGGCTACTTCTTGGGCTTCTTGGATCGTTTGAGGGTTTTAATCTCTGAGGAGATACCCTAACTGACTTGTAAATGATTTGGTATAGATGAAAATAAGGAAACTAGGAGAAGGATGATGACTCACAGGGATCTTTTGCAACAAGGTTTCAAACTTGTTGTGGAATTCTCTAATGGTCTCATTCTCTTGTTTCACTAGGTTATTTAGCCTTATTAGCAATATGTTGGGGTATTTCTTGACACTCCATCATTTGAGGAAAACTTCCTCTAACCTATCCATGGTTTTAATACCGCCATCAGGAAGACCATTGTACTAACACCTTGCACCATCATGGAAGGTAGCAGAGAAAAATTTCATAGCTAAATATTCATCATCATCACTAATGGGATGAAGCTGGAAGAAGGCCCAAAAATTTCTCATGTGATCCTCGACGCTGATTACATCATTCCGGTGAATTTGGGCAACCATTTTTCATACTTGGGGGTCATTTTCCTAGGGTAGCCTGGTATAGTTGTCATGTCTAGCGGTTTGAAAATCTTGGATGACCATTGTCTTTGGTTATTGGCTTGGTTTGGAATGACGGTCTGAGTTCTTATGCTAGACATTGTGTTTAAGGGAAGATTGCCTCAGAAAATTGATTTTACTACAAGAGAGTTTCGGGGAGGATTTCTTCTAAAGGATTGGGGAGGGTTGGTGTACCTCCCTATGTATTGTGGAGTTGCCAAATAATTTTCTTGAAATTATCAAAGGAATGAGGGAATCACCCTCACTGGAGTCACCAGATAAGCTTGTAAGAATTTTTTTTTGGATAAAGGCTTACCAAAAAAGTGTCGTTGAGGAATACTAACTCAGTGTTCCCCGGCAACAGTGCCAAAATGTTATCACACAATTTTTACTTTGATCAAAGGAAAGGTAAATGTAAATAAAAATGGCGTAACTTGAGGTTATCCTATCATTGTCACCTCGATAGCATTCCCCTTTCTATTTAGGGTTGAAGGCCTAGGGGAGACGTCCCCGGTGACCTGGGGGTTTGAGAAGGCAAGGTCAATATGGATATTAAAAGGTCCCCTCTCACAAGTCACCACTTATCAGAAAGTCTCGGGGTTATAACCAATGAAGTGATAATATATCAATATGTACCTGCCTGGAACAAAGCAACAAGAAACTATATATATTGCAAGTACAACTTGTCATTAGCACTTCATAAAACCACAAACTTTCTCAATGAAAGCAATTGGATGATATAATGATGAAGTAAACATAAATTTATAGCAACAATATTTATAAGACAATACTTCAAAATAAGTGCCTTAGAATAGCTTCAAAATGACCAAGAATAATCAATCATCAATATCATAACACTAGCATTCATCAGAAGCAAATAAGGCAGTGCATTAATCAAATTTTTCAATTGCTTTTAGAATCTTTTAATGCCGCAAAATATGGTTGTAGTTTACTTTAGTAACAACGTCAATAAAGTTAGTAGGTTAGGCTACTCAAATGTTAGAAGTGGTTAGTAGAAAGCTCAAGGTGTAGGTTTTGATGGTTGTTTTGATCAATCACTCAATAAGAAGTCTTAGACTAGTGCTTTCAGGAAAAATGGATTCAATTAGGTGACATCAAATGTTGAAGGAAAATGATGATATAAGGAGAGTCAAAGACACGAAAGATTAGTATAAGTTGAAGTGTTGGTAAGCCAAGGCTTCAACTACCAAACCCTAGGGGGAAATTGCTACTAAGGTGTAGGTAACCCTAGGCCTTAGTAATTTTCCTCCTTCTTGAACTCAAAAATGAAGAAAATGATGACTAAGATGAAGCAATAAATACTGGGGTGTTGCAATGGCAAGGCCCTAGCAAAGGCTTCAAGAAAAATGGCTTCTTGGCAAAATCTAGTAGGTGAAGGATTTTAAAGCTAGGAAAATAACATGTGCTAGACTTCCTAGGATTTTAAACAAGAAATTTCATAATCTTAATGTAAATGAAATATAAACATAACCATAACCATTTAATTAAGAAGAATTGCAGAAATTTTACTTACATGCATCAAGAATCATCAAGCAAAACCCTAGTTGAACACTTCCACCAAGAAAATTGCCAAAAATACTCCAAAATTAGCCTCCTTCAACAAGTGCACCTAAAATTTCAGCCAAGTAACCCTAGATAGGATGAAAATTTCAGACCTCACTAAGTGTGAGTGAAATATGATGAATAATACAAGGGATAAAACCCTTATTTATACAATATCAATGACTAGAATTAGATCAAGAAGGTCGACATGGCCAGTTACATGTAATATCCAGTTTTTACATTAATTATCATAATAAAACCCTAAATCAAGCTGTAAAGATGATGTCGTGCCATTTTAGGGTGACGTTATTCCTTCTTAGGGAAACGTTGGCCTCCAGGAGAAAAATGTTAGGCCTCCTTGGGCCTTTGGATCCTTCCATACGTGTCACTTGGCACACAACTTCCTCCAAAGTGTCCAAAACGATGGGTGATGTCATGGGCCTTCCAAGGCCTACATCATGGTGAGAAGGGAAAGACGTCCCTAGGTCTAGGCCTGCCAGGCTGACCCTGGTGGAACATCCTTCTCTCTCTTCGGTGCAAACTCTTGCTCTGTCTCTGCCCCTGGCTGGGGTCTCAGCATCCATCTGGTGGGATTTTATCCCTATGGAGATCCGAACTAATCATCTCCCCATATGTACCTTCCCATCAGGTGTGGACCTGCAACATCAACAAGTACGCCCTCCATGGGATCATAGCAATGTCAATCACATCTAATAATCAAGTTATTTAAAAATGTGCATGAAACCCCCTTTCCGAGACAAGTGATCAAAGACGTTATTCTATTCTACAAGCTAGGTTTGGAGGGGATGCTAGGATGTCCTATTTTTCTAGTGCTCATTGGATGTGGCATGTTTCTAGGTGACGAAAAATCCATGACATGTAAGTGGATGAGGTGGTAAGGGATGTCTGGACAATGGGTACAGTGATGACAGGTAAATGTATGGCTTACCTGTGGGTGCCTATGAAGAGGGTGAGGTGCACCTTGTCATGGATTCAAATGTTTCCAATCCCATTCATTCCTGTTATATTTTATTCTTATTTCTTTTTCTTTCAAGAGACTAGATAGGGGACACTGCCCTAGCGTGGTGACCAGTGGTGGCAATGTTACCCACAAGCATTTCACAAAAATGAGAAGGTTGGCTCATGATGAGATCCCCTTTCTCTTGGCTATGCCACCAAGAGCCACTACCCTGCCATGGTGAACAGATGAATGGTAGTGTCATACCGATACATTCCCATGGACCTAATAGGTTGTCTAGTGATGAGACCCCCTATTCACCAACTACGTCTTGATTTATTATTTTTATGGGTCCCTATGTTTCTTGCTGAGAAGCCTTTTATTACTTTCTCAGGGATCCGTAGGTGAAGCATCTGAAGGTTTCATTCTTTTGGATTTTATCTTTTTCCAGCTACGTTTACCCTTTGGGCCTTTATCCCCTTCTTCCCATAAGGTAAGTTACAACCCTTTGCTATCTTGGCAAACCCAATGGCCGGACTAGTGTATGGGATGGATGAGAGGGAAAAAGATGAAACATGGTAAGTATGGTTGATCTGGATTTTATGAGAAGAACAAAATGACTACATATTATTAACAGTTTCTTATAAAAAAACAACAAATATACAGTAAAATTTATTTTCTATTCAATAAGGAAATAAGTTGAAACTGTAAAATGCAGCGGAAATAAGCTTACTGGAATGGTGGCGCCTTATCTATAAGAAGAGATATGATGGTTGCAATCATTCGCAAGAAGATGATTAAAATGAGGCTCTGAAGGCATTTTTACAATAAACAATAATTCCCAAAGCCCTAGACATCCAAAAACCTAACCCTAGGAGATAAAGCACCAAAAGTCATGTGGGCCTCATCTGGGTAAGTTAGTACTTCAACTTCTCGGGGTCGTAACTTTTGCATATGATCTTTGTTTTAGGCTTATGATATCCCGTTGGAAAGGTATCATCAAGGAGATTCATTTTGGGGGATCAATCATGCCTAATATTATCATTGAGAATCTAGATCCCGAAAAACCTTCATTTAGGCCCTCAAAATGGCCCTGGAAGTTAAAACTGTTAAAAATAGTAAATTGCCAAAATTGCCAGAAAATTGTTTTGAGCCATTTGGAAGAGGTGGGTGGCTACTAATATCCACCTGGATCAATCCTTCCTCCTTAGGATTCAATGGTCTCCATTGCATTGATTTCCCCCATCAGATGAGGGAATTTTTGCTGAATTTGGCCCCGGGTGAGCCACTTGCCTTGGTGCAGGAGCTACCCTGCTTTGACGAATCGATAAAATTGGATCCTTTGTTGTCAAGTTCCCTTGATCTATGTGTCAAAAATATGGTCATTGGATGCCTATTGTATGCAGTCGGGTTTGAGATCTATTGGTGCCAGCTGTTCTGCTACGTCTGAGGTGTCCAATAATGGTGGCAAATAAGGGCAAAGGAGATCCATGTTGAACACTGGGTGCAAGCCAAGGAAAGAAGGAATGTTGAGATAAAAATCATTATCCCCCATGGCCTTGGTGATGGTGTATGACCCATAACGGAGTGGGAAAATCTTTTGATGGGGTCCTGTAAGGTGTTCTTTCTGCAAGTGCAACCAAACTTTGTCGCCCACCTAAAACTTATGTGGCACCCAACGTTGATCATGACATTGTTTGTACTTGTCATTGTACTTCTCTAGGATATCCTGAACCTGTTGGTGGATGTGTTGGATCCACTCAATGAACCGGGTGGCTTTGTCAACTTCATTTGGAGAAAGAGATGAGTCGTTCGAGGTGACCGCTAGGGGACATGCAACATCTATGGGACCCAATGGTTGGAATCCCAACCCCACCTGAAAGTGGTTGTGGACGACTGAGCTATGCAGGGCTCGATTGTAGCTATGTTGGATATAGGGAAGGCTCTCATCCCATGTGCGAGGTTTCTTTGAATTAAACATGCGAAGGATATGCATAATCATTCAATTTACAACCTTGGTTTGGCCATCTGTTTGGGGGTGGAAGGCCGTAGATTTGGTGAGTTGGTGTCCAGTAGTGACTAGAGGCTCTACCAGAATGTGATGAGAAATCGACTGTCTTGATATGAGACAGTGGTTTGTGGGATTCCAAAATGTACCCAAACTCATTCAAATAAGAGCTTGATAGTGACCTCAGCTGTGATGTTCTTCTTACAGGCAACCAGAATCACCATCTTATAAAAGAGATCAACAACCACAAAAACACAGCCATTTCCCCACTTGGTGGATGGGAGGCCCGACATGTAGTCCATTGAGATGGATTCCCATGGCCTGTCAGGAGTAGAAAGAGGGGTGTACAGGCCATGTTTCTTAGTGGTTGGTTTGGCAATAAAGCAGATAGTGTAGGACCTGATATACTTGTTGACCTCCTGTCGAAGTTTCGGCCAGGAGAAATGTTTCTGAGGCATCGCCACTATCATTTCGATGATGAAGTGTCCTGCCACCTGACTATAGTGGGCTTCCCAGATCAACTTCGCTTGCTCGCTTGATGGAACATAGATATGTCCTAGACAACACAACAACCCATCCTAAAGATGGAAATTATCGACAACTGTGTTTGCACCCAAAATTTCTTAGGTGGTGGCGAAGTCCGGGTCTGTCTCATATACTTGGGGCCATCCAGAGGTCTCATGGCCGCAAGATTCTAACACTGTGGTGAGTACATTTATCCACTTGCGACAGGCCTGCACAATGGAGTACATTTCTTTGTCGTAAGTAGGGTACTTACAGAAAACATGTGATAATGTCTCACTATGATAGGCCATGGGGTGGTCGTGCTGAGTGAGAACGACGCCCACCACATAGTCTGAAGCACCTGTCTTGATCTAAAAGGGTTGTTGCAGGTCTGGTAGTGAAATTACTGGGGCTGAGCACAAGCGCTGCTTCAAATCGTCGAACGTTTTTTGTTGGGACCGGCCCCATGCAAATTTTTCCTTACCACCACCCCTGGTTATTTGGATGAGGACCCATGCAATATGGGAGAATCCTTACACGAACCTGCGGTAGAAATTGGCAAGGCCCAAGAAGCTCCAAATCTTAGTGAGTGTGGTTGGGGCTGGGTAGTCACAGATAACTTGGATCTTGGCTAGATCCACATGTAGGCCATGATGATCAATTATGTATCCCAAGTAATGGACCATGTCCATGATGAAGGAGCATTTTTCCAAGTTGGCATATAGCCTTTGTTGCCGCAGGGTGTGCAGAACCTACTGAATATGCTGCAAGTGTTCGGGCCAAGTATTGCTGTAAATGAGAATGTCATCCAGACACACCACTACAAAAGTATTGGTGAATTGTCAAAGGATATCATCCATCATCCTCATGAAAAGGGTTCGAGCATTTGTCAAACCAAAGGGCATGACCAACCATTCAAAAGGCCTTCCTTTGACTTGAAGATAGTTTTCCATACATCTGTATGTTCTATCAGGACCTGGCAGTAGCCAGACTTCAGATCAATCTTACTGAAGTATTTTCCCCCCATGAGTTGATCAAGGAGGTTGTCGACTCGGGGAATCGGGTACCAGTTTCTGACTGTGATTTTATTCAGAGCCCGGTTATCAATGTAGAGTCGCCAGGTTCCATATCTCTTTTATACCAACACGATTGGGCTCTCACAAGGTGATGAGATGGGACAGATGTTCCCCTTGTGGATCATTTCTTGGATCTGTCACTTGATCTCCTCATTCTCTAACAAAGAGAGACAATAGACTGGCCCATTGGGAAGTGGTGTGTCGGGGGTCAGATCGATGGAGTGCTTGACTTGGAAGTGAACAGGTACCTCGGTAGGTGAGGATAAGATATTTGAGTATTCTTCCACGACCTTATATACTTGATTCTACTATGTAGAGAGGTCGGCCGTAGAGACCCTGGATGTGGTTGTGATATTTCTCTTATTTTGAGAGAAAATCACGAAGAATACAAACTTCCCCATCTGAGATATGACCTTCCTGCATTGCTTAGAAGAGATCAAGGAAATATCACTAGGTGGGACTGCCTCGGGTATCCTGTACAATTTCCTGTTCAAAGTAATAATAACACTATGAAGCCTAGACTCATATGCAACATGACGTTTCCATAAATAAGGTTGGCCCAAAATAACATCACAAACTTTGAGAGGAGAAACATCACACAATACCTCATCTTTGAAGGGCTTGATGTCATACGACAGTCGACACTGTTGGCTGATGCGGAGATTGCTTCGTTGGTGGAGCCATCCAATGGTGTAAGGTTGTGGGTGCAGTGTTTTTGGCAGGGCCAGCCGCTTGATGACCTCTGCTAAGATGAGGTTCCTCTGGCTATCTCTATCAATGATGAAGTGCAGAGGGGTGCCTTTTACCCACATCTATGAATGGAAGAGGTGTTCTCCTTCTTCTGGCTCGTCTGGTTTACTAGGATGGAGCTTCATGGTAGCAATGGTGGAACTGGGTTCTGCGTCAATGATATGTCTTCCCCTTTCTGTTTTTGGGTCAGAGTCTAAACCTGCATATGATTCAGAGGCATTCACTTCCGTCACCAGTGACTGCTTTGAGCGTCAATTACTAGTGTTATGCCAAGGGATCTTATAGAAGTCACACCACTTCTCGGTATCTTTCTTTGTCTTTTTGGTGTCCTTTTCTTGTGGCTTGGACTGGTTGTCCTGATACTGTCTGTCTTTTCTCTATCCTTTTTTCTCTAGGTTGGGGCTGCCCTTTACTGACTTTCATTGTGAGGGGTTCCCAGGCCGAAATTTCCACATCTTTTGTTTGAGCTTCTACTCAATTTTGATGGCATATCAGTAGGACGCGCCCATGGGTGAGATGTCCAGAAATTCCATTTCGGTCTGGATATATATATGTAGATCAGTGAAAAAATTGAGCACCAAATGTTTCTCTGAATATTTTATACCCATCTTGGTGCGCAATGTATAAAAGATATTTGTGAAATATGGCACTGCATGGTGTCTTTCTTGCCGCAGTGTGGTCCATTTGGTATACAAGTTGTCATAACTTATGATAGGGTAGTATTGTTCCTTAATAGAATCCCTGAAGGATTCCCAAGTGGTCATGACTGTAAATAATGAGGTTTCCTCTATTTCCTTTTTCTCAAAGAAATTTTCCCACCAATATTTGACACGGGGAACGACTTTGAGGAGCGCAAAAGTAATCTTTTCTCTATTCGAAAAGTTATGGACAGAAAAATACCCTTCTAGTAGATTCAACCACTTGTCTATGACATATTCATCTATCAGACCTTCAAATATAGGAATATCGAAGTTTATTTGTACCTTGAAGGGGGTGGCGCCTCCGCTCGAAGAATATGCGTCGCCTGTTGGTAGCCGCCGAAGGATTTGTGCGAAACTAACCATCATCTCATTCCTTTGTTGCATGAGGGATTCCTCAATCAACAATTTGAAAGGATCTCCCCATCATCTTTATTTTCTCCTACCATGAGAGTTTTCTTGGGCATGCAAGAGATTTTGTCCTCAAGAGAAACAAGCTCAAGACCCAACTCTTTGTACTTCGACCTCGTTGGGGACATGCATTAGGACGACAAGGAGCGGACCGCTCTGATACCATTGATCCATTTTTTATGAGAAGAACAAAATGACTACAGATTATTAATAGGTTCTTAAAAAAAAATAATAGAGATACAGTAAAACTGGTTTTCTATTCAATAAGGAAATAAGCTGACACTGTAAAATGTAGCGGAAATAAGCTTGCTCGAATGGTGGTGGCTTATCTCTGAGAAGAGATGTGATGACTGCGCTCATTTGCAAGAAGATGATTACAATGAGGCTCTGAAGGAATTTTTACAATAAAAAGGAATGCCAAAAAACCTAGACATCCAAAAACCTAACCCCAGGAGATGAAGCGCCAAAAGTCATGTGGGCCCCGTCTGGGTAAGTTAGTACATCAACTTCCCGGGTCGTAACTTTTGCATACGATCTCCATTTTAGGCGTATGATAGCCCATTGGAAAGGTACTGTCGTAGGAGATTCATTTTGGGGGATAAATCATGTCTTTGGACATCATTAAGAAGCTTGACCCCAAAAAATGTTCATTTAGGCCCTCAAAATGGCCTCGACAGTTAAAACTGCTAAAAATAGTAAATTGCCAAAATTGCCAAAAAATTGTTTTGAGACAGTTGGAAAATGTGGGTGGCCATCGATATCCTCCTGGATAAATCCTCCCTCCTTAGGAAGAAATGATATCCATTGCATTGATTTCCCCCATCAGATGAGGAAATTTATGCTGAATTTGGCCCCAAGTGAGCCACTTGCCTTGGTGTAGGAGCAGCCCTGCTTTGATGACTCGATAAAGATGGATCCTTTGTTGTCGAGTGAACTTGATATGTGTCTCCAATATCTGATCATTGGATGTTTGTTATATGCAGTCGGGGTTAATATATGTTGGTGTCAGCTGTTCTGGTACGTCTGAGGTGTCTAATAATGGTGGGAAATAAGAGCGAAGGAGATCCACATTGGACACTGGGTGTAGGCCAAGGAAAGGAGGAATGTTGAGCTCAAAATAATTATCCCTGACGGCCTTGGTGATGATGTATGGCCCATAACGGAGTGGGCGAAGCTTCTAATGGGGTCCTATAAGGCATTCTTTTTGCAAGTGCAACCAAAACTTTTCGCCCACCTGAAACTTATGTGTCACCCGATGTTGACCATGGTGTTGCTTGTACTTGTCATTGGACTTCTATAGGATATCCTGAACCTGTTGGTAGATGTGCTGGATCCGCTCAATGAACTGGGTGGCTTTGTCAGCTTCAGTTGGAGCAGGACATGAGTCATTCGAGGTGACTGCAAGGGGAAGTGCAACATCTATGGGACCCAATGGTTGGAATCCCAACCCCACCTGAAAGGGGCTGTAGTCGGTTGAGCTATGTAGGGATCAGTTATAGCTATGTTGGACATAGGGAAGGATCTCACCCCATGTGCGAGGTTACCTTGAATTATACATGCGAAGGATATGCACACTCATTCAATTTATGACCTCGGTTTGGCCATATGTCTTGGGGTGGAAGGCCGTGGATTTTGTGAGCTTGGGTTCCAGCAGTGACCATAGGCTCGACCAGAATGTGCTGAGAAATTGACTATCCCGATATGAGACAATGGTTTGTGGGATTCCAAAATGTACCCAGACTCGTTCAAAGAAGATCTTGGAAGTGGCCTCAGTTGTGATGTTCTTCTTGCAGGCAACCAGAATCGCCATCTTAGAAAAGCGATCAACAACCACAAAAACACAGTCATTTCCCCGCTTGGTGGACGGGAGGCCCGAAATGTAGTCCATTGATATGGATTCCCATGGCACATCAGAAGTAGGAAGAGGGGTGTACATGCCCTGTTTCTTAGTGGTCGGTTTGGCAATAGCACAGGCAGTGCAGGACCTGATATACTTGTTGACCTCTTGTCGAAGTTTTGTCCAGTAGAAATGTTTCTGTAGCATCGCCACTGTCTTTTCGATGCTGAAGTTTCCTGCCACTCGACTGTAGTGGGCTTCCCATATCAGCTTCACTCGCTCACTTGATGGAACATAGATATGGCCTAGACGATAAAACAACCCATCCTGAAGATGGAAATTATCGACAACTGCGTTTTCACCCAACATTTGGTAGGTGGTGGCGAAGTCCGAGCCTGTCTCATAGAGTTGCGTCCATCCAGAGGTCTCATGGTCGTAGGATTCTAGCATTGTGGTGAGTGTCACGACTGGCGGTCTGCTGAGGCAATTAGTGATGCAATTGGTGCTTCATGTTTTATACTTGATGTTGAGGTGGAATTGCTACAAGTATGTGGACCACTTTTGATGGCAATCATTCTACAATTATCCTTGTGTCTGCATGAACTACAGTGGCTTATGATCATTGTGAATGACTTTCTCCTTCCCAAGAATATAATGTCTCCACTGGCGGCAGGCTTGCATTGTGGATTACATTTCTTTGTTGTAAGCAGGGTACTTACAGACAACATCTGATAGTGTCTCACTATGATAGGCCACAGGGTGGCCGTGCTGAGTGAGAATGACACCCACCGTATAGTTTGAAGCATCTATCTCAATCTTAAAGGGTTGTTGTAGGTATGGTAGTGAAAGTACTGGGTTTGAGCACAAGCACTGCTTCAAATATTCAAACGCTTGTTGTTGGGACCATCCCCACACAAATTTCTCTTTACCACCACCCCTGGTTATTTGGCTAAGGGCCCATGCAATATGGGAGAATCCCAACACGAACTTGCGGTAAAAATTGGCAAGGCCCAAGAAGCTCTGAAGATCAGTGAGTGTGGTTGGGGCTGGCCAGTCACGGATGACTTGGATCTTGGTTGGATCCACATGTATGCAATGTTGATCAATTATGTATCCTAGGTAATGGACCCTATCCATGCCGAAGGATCATTTTTCCAAGTTGGAATATAGCTTGTGTTGTCGCAGGGTGTGCAAAACCTGCTGAATATGCTCCAAGGGTTCAACCCAAGTCTTGATGTAAATGAGAATGTCATCCGGATACACCACTACAAAAGTATTGGTGAATGGCCGCAGGATATCGTCCATCATCCTCATGAAAGTGGTTGGAGCATTTTTCAAACCAAAGGGCATTACCAACCATTCAAAAAGGCCTTCCTTTGACTTGAAGGGAGTTTTACATACATCTGTTTGTTCTATCGGGACCTGGTGGTAGCCAGACTTCAGATCAATCTTACTAAAGTATTTGGCCCCTGTGAGTTGATCAAGGAGGTCGTCGATTCGGGGAATCAGGTACCAGTTTCTGACTATGATTTTATTCAGAGCCCGGTAATCAATGCAGAGTCGTCGGGTTCCATCTATCTTCTGTACCATCATGATTGGGCTCTCACAAGGTGATGAACTAGGATGGATGTACCCCTTGTGGAGTAGTTCTTAGATCTGTCACTTGATCTTCTCATTCTCTAATAGAGAGCAGCAATAGACTGTCCCATTGGTTAGCGGTGCGTTGAGGGTCATATCGATGGGGTGCTTGACCTAGCAGTGCAGAGGTACCCCGATAGGTGAGGAGATGATATCTGAGTATTCTTCCACAACCTTATCTACTTGCTTTTTCTATGTGGAGAGGTCGGCCACAGACACCCTGGATGTGGCTATGATATTTTGCTTATTCTGAGAGTGAATCATGAAGAAGACAAACTTCCCCATCTGAGAGATGACCTTCCTGCATTGCTTAACAAAGATAAAGGAAATAACACTAGGTAAGACTACCTCGGGTATCCTGTACAATTTCCTATTCAAAGTAATAATAAGATTACGAGGCCTAGACTCATATACAACATGATGTTTCCATAAATAAGGTTGGCCCAAAAGAACATCACAAACTTTGAGAGGAGCAACATCACACAGTACCTCGTCTTTGAAGGACTTGATGTCGTACAACAGTCGACACTATTGGCTGACGTGGAGATCGCTTCCTTGGAAAATCCATCCAATAGTTTAGGGTTGTGGGTGCGACGTTGTTGGCAGGGCCAGCCGCTTGATGACCTCTGCTGAGATGAGGTTATTCTGGCTACCGCTATCAATGATGAAGTGTAGTGGGGTTCCTTTTACCCACATCTAAGAGGTGTTCTCCTTCTTCTGGCTCGTCTAGTTCACCAGGCTAGAGCTTGGTGGTAGCAACGATGGCACTGGGTTCTGCGTCAATGATCTGTCTTCCCCTTTCTAGTGCTGGCTCAGATTCTGAACCCGAATCTGATTCAGAGGCTTTCAATCGGCCACCAGTGACTGCTTTGAGCGGCAGTCAACAGTGTTTTTCCAAGGGATCTTATTGAAGTCACACCACTTCCCAGTATCTTTCTTTGTCTTTCTGGTATCCTTCTTTTCTTATGGCTTGGATTGGTTGTCTTGATACTGTCCATATTTTCTCTGTCATTTTTTCTATGGGTTGGGGCCTCCCTTTCGTGGTTTTTTTTGTGAGGGGTTCCCAGGCCCAAATTGGCGCGTCTTTTGTTTGAGCTTCTGCTCAATTTTGACCGCATATCGGTAGGCTTCGCCCAAGGATGAGATGTCCAGAAATTCCATTTTAGTATGGATGTATCTATGCATAGAACCGTGATACTCGAGCACCAGATGTCACTCCAAATATTTGATATCCAACTTGGTGTGCAAGGTATGAAAGATATTTGTGAAATCTGGCACTGCTTGGTCTCTTTCTTGCCCAAGTGTGGTCCATTTGGTATACAAGTCGTCATAAATTCCGACAGGGTAGTATTGTTCTTTAATATCATCCCTGAAGGATTCCCATGTGGCTATGACTGTAAATAATGAGGGTAAATAGGTTTCCTTTTACTCACGGAAAGTTTCCGACCAATCTTTGACATGGGGAACGACTTTGAGGAGCGCAAAAGTAATATTTTCTCTATTCGAAAAGTTATGGCCAGAAAAATACCCTTCTAGTAAATTCAACCACTTGTCTACAGCATTTGCATCTATCTGGCCTTCAAATATAGGAATATCGAAGTTTATTTGTACCTTGAAGGGGGAGGCGCCTCCTCTCGAAGAAGATGTGTCGTTTGTTGGTAGCCACCGAAGAATTTTCGTGAAACTATCCATCATCTCGTTCCTTTGTTACGTGAGGGATTCCTCAATCAAAAGTTTGAAATGATATCCTATCCCATCATATTTATTTTCTCCTACCATGAGAGGTTGCTTGGGCGTGCGAGAGATTTTGTCCTCAAGAGAAACAAGCTCGAGACCCAACTCTTTGTACGTCGACCTCGTTGGGGACATGCATTAAGACGACAAGGAGGAGACCTCTTTGATACCACTGATCTGGATTTTATGAGCAAAACAAAATGACTACAGATTATTAACAGGTTCTTAACACAAAATAACAGAGATACAGTAAAATTGGTTTTCTATTCAATAAGGAAATAAGCTTAAACTATAAAATGCGGTGGAAATAAGCTTGTCGGAATGGTGGCGGCTTATCTTTGAGAAGAGATGTGACGGCTGCACTCATTCACAAGAAGATGATTACAATGAGGATCTAAAGGCATTTTTACAATAAACAGGAATTCCAAAAACACTAGACATCCAAAAACCTAACCCTAGGAGATGAAGCGCCAAAAGTCATGTGGGCCTCGTATGGGTAAGTTAGCACATCAACTTCCCGGGGTTGTAACATTTGTGTACAATCTATGTTTTAGGCGTATGATAGCCCATTGGAAAGGTATCATCGAGGAAATTCATTTTAGGGGCTCAATATTTCCTTTTCCATTAATGATAAGCTCGATCCCCAAAGACATTCATTTAGGCCCTCAAAATGGCTCCAGAAGTTAAAACTGCTAAAAATAGTAAATTGCCAAAATTGCTAGAAAACTGTTTTGAGCCAGTTGGAAAAGGTGGGTGGCCATCGATATCCACCTGGATCAATAATCCCTCCTTAGGAAGAAATGGTTTCCATTGCATTGAGTTCCCCCATCATATGAGGAAATTTCTGCTGAATTTGGCCCCAGGTGAGCCACTTGCCTTGGTGCAGGAGTTGCCCTGCTTTGACAACTCGATAAAGTTGGATCATTTGCTATTGAGTTCCCTTGATATGTGTGTCCACAATCTGATCGATGGATTATTTTTGTATACATTCGTGGTTGAGATTTTTTGGTGTCAATTGTTCTACTATGTCTAAGGTGTCCAATAATGGTGGGAAATAAGGGCAAAGGAGATCCACGTTGAACACTAGGTGCAGGCCAAGGAAAGGAGGAATGTTGAGCTCAAAAGAATTATCCCCCATAGCCTTAGTGATGGTGTACGGCCCATAACGGAGTGGGTGAAGCTTCTGATGGGGTCCTGTAAGGCGTTATTTCTGCAAGTGCAACCAAACTTTGTCACCCACCTGAAACTTATGTGGCACCCAATGTTGATCATGGTGATGCTTGTACTTGTCATTGGACGTCTGTAGGATATCCTGAACCTGTTGGCAGATGTGATGGATCTGCTCAATGAACCGGGTGGATTTGTCAACTTTAGTTGGATCAGGATATGAGTTGGTCGAGGTGACCGCAAAGGGAAGTGGAACATCTACGGGACCCAATGGTTGGAATTCCAACCCCACCTAAAAGGGGCTATGGCTGGTTGAGCTATGCAGGGATCGATTGTAGCTATGTTGGACATAGGGAAGGTTATCATCCCATGTGCAAGGGTTCTTTGAATTATACATGTGAAGGATATGCACAATCATTCAATTTGCGGCCTTAGTTTGACCATCTGTCTGGGGGTGGAAGGTCATGGATTTGGTGAGCTTGGTGTCTAGCAGTGACCAGAGGCTCGACCAGAATGTGCTAAGAAATCGATTGTCCCGATCTGAGACAATGGTTTGTTGGATTCCAAAATGTACCCAGACTCATTCAAAGAAGATCTTGGTAGTGGCCTCGGTTGTGATGTTCTTCTTGTAGGCAACCATAATCGTCATCTTAGAGAAGAGATCAACAACCACAAAAACACAGTCATTTCCCCGCTTGGTGGACAGGAGGCCCGACATGTAGTCCATTGAGATTGATTCTCATGGCTTGTCAGGAGTAGGAAGAGGGGTGTACAAGCCCTGTTTCTTAGTGTTCGTTTTGGAAATAGCACAGGCAGTGCAGGACTTGATATACTTGTTGACCTGTTGTCGAATTTTCAGCTAGTAGAAATGTTTTTGTAGCATCACCATTGTATTTTCGACACCGAAGTGTCCTGCCATCCGACTGTAGTTGGCTTCCCAAATAAGCTTCACTCGCTCACTTGATGGAACACAGATATGGCCTAGGTGACACAACAACCCATCCTGAAGATGGAAATTATTGACAACTATGTTTGCACCCAACATTTGGTAGGTGGTGGCAAAGTCTGGGTCTATCTCATAGAGTTGGGGCCATCCATAGGTCTCATGGTTGCAGGAGTCTAGCACCATGGTGAGTGTTGTGACTGGCAGTCTGTTGAGGCAATCAACGACGCAATTGATGCTTCCTATTTTATACTTGATGTTGAGGTGGAATTGATGCAAGTATGTGGACCACTTTTGATGGCGATCATTCTAAAATTTTCATTGTGTCTGCATGAACTACAGTGGCTTATGATCAGTGTGAATGACTATCTCCTTCCCAAGAATGTAATGTCTCCACTGGTGGCAGGCCTTTACAATGTAGTACATTTCTTTTCCATAAGTAGGGTACTTACGAACATCATTTGATAGTGTCTCACTATGATAGGCCACGGGGTGGCCGTGCTAAGTGAGAATGACCCCTACCGCATACTCTAAAGCATTTGTCTCGATCTCAAAGGGATGTTGCAGGTCTGGTAGTGAAAGTTCTGGGGATGAGCACAAGTGCTACTTCAAATCGTTGAACACTTGCTGTTGGGACCGGCCCCACACAGATTTATCCTTACCACCACCCCTGGTTATTTGGCTGAGGGCCCATGCAATATGGGAGAATCCCAACACGAACCTGCAGTAGAAATTGGCAACGCCTAAGAAGCTCTAAACCTCAGTGAGTGTGGTTGAGGCTGGCAAGTCACAGATGACTTGGATCTTGGTTGGATCCACATGTACGCCATGCTGATCAATTATGTAGCCTAGGTAATGGACCTTTTCCATGCCAAAGGAGAATTTTTCCAAGTTGGCATATAGCTTATGCTGTCACAGGGTGTGCAGAACCTGTTGAATATGCTGCAAGTGTTCAGCCCAAGTCTTGTTGTAAATGAGAATGTCATCCAAATACACCACTACAAAAGTGTTGGCGAATGGTCACAGGATATCATCCATCATCCTCATGAAAGTGGCTAGAGAACTTTTCAAACCAAAGGGCATGAACAACCATTCAAAAAGGCCTTCTTTTGACTTGAAGAAGGTTTTCCATACATCTATCTATTCTATCGGGACCTGTTGGTAGCTAGACTTCAGATCAATCTTATTGAAGTATTTGGACCCCATGAGTTGATCAAGGAGGTCGTCGATTCAGGGAATTGGGTACCGGTTTCTGACTGTGATTTTATTCAGATCTCGATAATCAATGCAAAGTTGGCAGGTTCCATCTTTCTTCTGTACCGGAACGATTGGGTTCCTGCAAGGTGATGAGATGGGATGGATGTTCCCCTTGTGGATCAATTGTTGGATCTTTCGCTTGATCTCCTCATTCTCTAACAAAGAGTGAATATAGACTGGCCCATTGGGAAATGATGTGTTGGGGGTCAGATCGATGGGTTGCTTGACCTGGCAGTGCAGAGGTAGCCCAGTAGGTGAGGACAATATATCTAAGTATTCTTTCACGACCTTATCTACTTTCTTCTTCTGTGTGGAGAGGTCGATCGCAGAGACCCTGGATGTGGCTATGATCTTTCGCTTATTCTGAGAGTGAATCATGTAGAAGACAAACTTCCCCGTTTGAGAGATGACCTTGCTGCATTGCTTATCAGAGATCAAGTAAATAACACTAGGTGGGACTACCTCGGTTATCCTGTACAATTTCCTGTTCAAAGTAATAATAACACTACAATGCCTAGACTCATATACATCATGATGTTTCCATAAATAAGGTTGGCCCAAAAGAACATCACAAACTTCGAGAGGAGCAACATCACACAATACCTCGTCTTTCAAGGGATTGATGTCGTACGAGAGTCGACACTGTTGGCTGACACGGAGATCGCTTCCTTGGAAGAGGCATCTAATGGTGTAGGGTTGTGGGTACGACGTTGTCGTCAGGGCCACCTACTTGACAACCTCTGCTGAGATGAGGCTCTTCTTGCTACTGCTATCAATGATGAAGTGCAGTGGGATGCCTTTTACCCACATCTGTGAATGGAAGAGGTGTTCTCCTTCTTCTGGCTCATCTGGTTCACCAGGATGGAGCTTGGTGGTAGCAACAGTGGCACTAGGTTCCATGTCAATGATCTGTCTTCCCCTTTATGGTTATGGCTTAGAGTTTGAACCCGCATCTAATTCAGAGGATTTCACTTCGGCAACGAGCGACTGCTTTGAGCGACAATCAATAATGTTATTCCAAGGGCTCTTATGGAAGTCGCACCACTTCTCGATATCTTTCTTTGTCCTTTCAGTGTCCTGATACTTTCCATGTTTTCTCTGTCCTTTGTTCTATGGGTTGGAGCTTCCCTTTCCTGGATTTTGTTGTGAGGGTTTCCTAGGCCCAAATTGTCGCGTCTTTTGTTTGAGATTCTACTCGATTTTGATGGCATATTAGTATGTCATTCTCAAGGATGAGATGCCCAGAAATTCCATTTCGGTTTGGATGTATCTGTGCAGAGCGTCGCGATACTTAAGCACCAGATGTCGCTCTGAAGATTTGATACCCAGCTTGGTATGCAAGGTATGAAATATATTTGTGAAATCTGGAACTTCTTGGTCTCTTTCTTACCGCAGTGTGGTCCATTTGGTATACAAGTCATCATTTGTTATAAAGTGTCCTGCCACCCAACTATAGTGGGCTTCCCAGATCATCTTCGCTCGCTCGCTTGATGGAACACATATATGGCCTAGATGACATAGCAACCCATCCCGAAGGAGAATTTTTCTAAGTTGGCATATAGCTTGTTCTACTGCGGGGTGTGCAGAACCTACTGAATATGCTACAAGTGTTCGACCCAAGTCTTGTTGTAAATGAGAATGTCATCCAGATACACAACAACAAAAGTATTGATGAATGGTCGCAGGATATTGTCCATCATCCTCATGAAAGTGGCTGGAGAATTTTTCAAACCAAAGGGCATGACCAACCATTCAAAAAGGCCTTCCTTTGACTTGAAGGCAATTTTCCATACATCTGCATGTTCTATCGGGACCTGGTGGTAGCCAGACTTCAGATCAATCTTACTGAATTATTTGGCCCTCATGAGTTGATCAAGGAGGTCATCTATTCAGGGAATCGGGTATCGGTTTCTAACTGTGATTTTATTCAGAGCCCGATAATCAATGCAGAGTCGCGAGGTTCCATCTTTCTTCTATACCAGCACGATTGGGCTCTCGCAAGGTGATGATTTGGGACGGATGTGCCCCATGTGGAGTAGTTCTTGGATTTGTCACTTGATCTCCTCATCGTCTAACAGAGAGTGTCTATAGACTGACGCATTGGGCAGCGGTACATCAGGGGTCAGATCGATAGGGTGCTTGACCTAGAAGTACAGAGGTACCCCGGTAGGTGAGGAGAATAAATCTGAGTATTCTTACATGACCTTATCTACTTGCTTCTGTTGTGTGGATAGGCCGATCGCAGAGACCCTAGATGTGGTTGTGATCTTTCTCTTATTCTGAGAGTGAATTACGAAGAAGACAAACTTCCCCATCTAAGAGATGACCTTCCTACATTGCTTAGCAAAGATCAAGGAAATATCACTAGGTGGGATTGCCTCGGGTATCCTGTACAATTTCCTGTTCAAAGTAATAATAACACTACGAGGCCTAGACTCATGTACTACATGATGTTTCCATAAATAATATTGGGCCAAAAGAACATTAAAAACTACAAGAGGAGGAATATCACACAATACCTCATCTTTGAAGGGCTTGATGTCGTACAATAGTCAACACTGTTGACTGACGTGGAGATCACTTCCTTGGTGGAGCCATCAAATGGTGTAGGGTTGTGGGTGCAGCGTTATCGACAGGGCCAACTGCTTGACAACCTCTTCTGAGATGAGGTTCTTCTGGATACCGGTATCAACGATGAAGTGCAGTGGGGTGCCTTTTACCTACATCTGTGAATGGAAGAGGCATTCTCCTTCTTCTAGCTCGTCTGCTTCACCAGGCTAGAGCTTGGTGGTAGAAACGGTGGCACTGGGTTCCCCATCAATGATTTGTCTTCCTCTTTCTAGTTTTGGCTTAGAGTCTAAACCTGCATCTTATTCATAGGCTTTCACTTCGGCCACCAGCGAATTCTTTGAGCGGCAGTCAGCGGTGTTATGCCAAGGGCTCTTATGGAAGTCGCACCACTTCCCGATATCTTTATTTTTATTTTCGATGTCCTTATTTTCTTGCGTTTTGGACTGGTTGTTCTGATACTATCCATCTTTCCTCTTTCCTTTGTTCAGGGGTTTGGGCCTCCCTTTCCTAGATTTTGTTAAGAGGGGTTACCAGGCCCAATTTGTCGCATCTTTTGTTGGAGCTTCTGCTCGATTTTGATGGCATATCGGTAGGTCGCGCCCAAGGATGAGATGTACAGAAATTCCATTTCAATATGGATGTATCTATGCAGAGTGTCACAATAATTGAGCACTTTCACTCTGAATCTTTGATACCCAACTTGGTGTGCAAGGTATGAAATATATTTGTGAAATCTGGCACTGCTTGGTCTCTTTCTTGCCGTAGTGTGGTCCATTTGGTATACAAGTCGTCATAACTTCCAACAGGGTAGTATTGTTCCTTAATATAATCCCTGAAGGATTTCTAGATGGTCATGACTATAAATAATGAGGGTTCCTCTGTTTCCTTTTGCTCACAAAAATTTTCCCACCAATCTTTGACATGGGGAACGACTTTGAGAAGCACAAAAGTATTTTTTTCTCTATTCGAAAAGTTATGGACAGAAAGATACCCTTCTAGTAGATTCAACCACTTGTCTACAACATCTATGTCCATCTGACCTTAAAATATATGAATATCGAAGTTTATTTGTACCTTGAAGGGGGCGGCGCCTCCGCTCGAAGAAGATGCGTCGCCTATTGGTAATTGTCAAAGGATTTGCGCGAAACTATCCATCATCTTGTTCCTTTGTTGCATGAGGGATTCCTCAATCAATAGTTTGAAAGGATCTCCTATCCCATCATCTTTCTTTTCTCCTGCCATGAGAGGTCACTTGGGTGTGCAAGAGATTTTTTCCTCAATAGAAACAAGCTCGAGACCCAATTCTTTATACTCTGACCTCATTGGGGACATGCATTAAGACGACAAGGAGCAGACCGCTCTGATACCACTGATCTGGATTTTATGAGAAGAATGAAATGAATACAGATTATTAACAGGTGCTTAACACAAAATAACAGAGATACAATAAAAATGATTTTCTATTCAATAAGGAAATAAGCTGAAACTGTAAAATGCAGTGGAAATAAGCTTGTTGGAATGGTGACGGCTTATCTCTGAGAAGAGATGTGATGGTCGTGATCATTCGCAAGAAGATGATTACAATGAGGCCTTGAAGGCCTTTTTACAATAAACAGGAATTCCAAAAAACCTAGACATCCAAAAACCTAACCCTAGGAGATGAAGCGCCAAAAGTCATGTGGGCCCCGTCTGGGTAAGTTAGTACATCAACTTTCCAGGACCGTCGTAACTTTTGCATACGATCTCTGTTTTAGGCATATGATATCCCGTTGGAAAGGTATCATTGAGAAGATTAATTTTGGGGGCTGAATCATTCCTTTAGGTATTATTGAGAAGCTCAATCTGAAAAACCTTCATTTAGGCCCTCAAAATGGTCCCAGAAGTTAAAACTACTAAAAATAGTAAATTGCCAAAATTGCCAGAAAATTGTTTTGAGCCAGTTGGAAAAGGTGGGTGGCCACCAATATCCACCTGGATCAATCCTCCTTCCTTGGGAAATAGTGGTCTCCATTGTGTTGAGTTCCCCCATCAGATGAGGAAATTTTTGTTTAATTTAGCCCCGGGTGAGCCACTTGCCTTGGTGCAGGAGCTGCCCTGCTTTGACGAATCAATAAAGTTGGATCCTTTGTTCTCAAGTGCCCTTGATATATGTGTCCACAATATGATCGTTGGATGCCTATTTTATGTAGTCGGGTTTGATCTATGTTGGTGTCAGTTGTTCTGCTACGTCTAAGGTGTCCAATAATGGTGGGAAATAAGGGCGAAGGAGATCCACATTGAACACTGGGTGCAGACCAAGGAAAGGAGGAATGTTGAGCTCAAAATATGATCTAAAAATGAAGAAGACTTGAAAAACTCGAATAATTATTGCAAGTGAAATGTTATGTGTTTAAAGCAATGGGATCAATTTGCAACACATAAATTAAGGATTACTTATGCAAAATACACATAGACAGCATCATAAACATTGAACATAAAACATGTGCACAACAATTGATAAAGGAGTTCACCCCTCTTATGGGATACATCTCCTGGTCCAGCTTCCAATGGATCATTATTATTAATTGCTCAAAAAGTGCTCAAAAACATATCTTACAATGCTCAAACTGACAAACCGACTGCTCCAATGGCTTCCCAGCGTCCCAAAACCCCTGTCTGGGCTCTTTTGGCACCTAAAACGGTCGAAAAATGAAGAAGTTAGGCCTCCTGGAAGTCTCCCTCTTCAAGCTTGTTGTCTCTGGTTCTACAATTCGCACCCCTCCTTGAGTGAACCTGGATCACATGCTCTTTTAAGTGTAAAAACCCAGCACCGGGCGCAACCGCGCCAACAGTGCAAACCGTAGGACGGTTAAGGCGCCTCCAGCCCCTAACTTCCTCGGCACCTGGGCATATGGCCATACGACCTCGCACGTTGGAAAAATGGTGGTTAAACCATTTGAAACCGTGTCAACCGACTCCCGCGCGCCAACATTTAACACATGGGTCTTGGTTTCAAACCCCGCAACAATTATTAACACACGGTTATATAATATACAATGCAATGTATTGCAATACATTGCAATACAATGCAATGCAATGTAATGTAATGTAATACAATGTGTGTGCGCCAATGGTCGGGCCATAATATATGTGGGTCATATGTTAAACAATGTGTCCACGGGTCGGGGCTATGCCCCGGCCCGCCCCCCTTTCCGTTTGGCATAACTTTCAAACTTAAATATATGTTTTCTGGCATAGCTAACAAGGAACAATGGCGGGAAAGTTGGTTAGCGGAAGCTTTGTAAGATTTGTGCTATGGGAGGTCTAGGGGTCGAACCCCGTGGACTCCCAATACAATTTTTACATATGAAACAATGACCAAAGAATGAGCGACATGTGGCGCCCTCGAGTTGGGCCACGTGTCCTCATACTATTCGCCCATAATGGACACGTGTCAACATGCTACTCGCCAACATCAACCAATGAAAATGTGCCACATCACCCACCTACCACATCACCGTATGGATGGTACGGCCCTGCCACATCACCGTACGGACTGTACGGACAGGTACAGTCAGCATCCAAAAATTTTGCATGTTTGGCTTGGCGGATAGATCGCGATATCTTCTCCATACGGACTCCGTTTGAGAAAGTAAATATACCACCGGAATCAAGAAGACGAGATGAACACAATGGCACTATTTTCGTCGCATTCCAATCACTTTGAAAATTGAGCAAAATTTGATCCCCTGATCACACCTCCCCATTGGGAAGCTTTTGGACCTCCAAAAGACTATCTCAGTCTATGTGAAGATGAGGGTATAGTTCCCT
>ML796685.1:111603-128106 GCA_009831015.1 Picea engelmannii | reverse complement strand
TCGGTCCCGCTTTGATACCATGTTGGTATTTCATAAGAGATGAGATTGTATGTGTATATATTATTACAATGATGAGTGTTCCATATATATAGAACATATGGTGACCATCCATGAAAGGATGTGTCCCTTGGATAATAAATAACAACATATTTACTATATATATTTATACTTTGTATTATAAATATCATGTCATATATTATATGATTTCATATATGTATATATGTGTGTGTGTGTGTGTGTGTGTGGAAGAATGTCTTCTCAATGTTTTTCAAACATCAACACTTCTCCTCAATGAGGGAGACATTCTACATTATGCCAAGATTACCTCTGAAGACTACCTCTGAATATTACCTTCGAAGATTACTTGTGGGTAGCTATCAAATAGCTTCAACATGTCACCATGACATCCACTACCTCACAATGCATCTGTACCTCATCATGTGCACCCTTGTGACTTCAAATATCATGCACCCAAGGTCTATGGGTAGTTCTAAAATAACTACAACATGTATCCAGGACATCCAATACCCTGCAATGCATCTGTACCTCATCATGTGCACCCTTGTGACTTCACAGCCAATGTATCCAAGGCATGTGGGTAGTTCTCAAATAACTACAAGATGTCCCAAGGACATCCACTACCTTGCACTGCATTTGTACATCATCACGTGCACCCCTGTGACTTCACAACCAATGCATCCAATGCCTATGGGTAGTTCTCAAATAACTACAACATGTCCCCAAGACATCCACTACCATGCAATGCATTTGTACCTCGTCACTCCCTTTGAAGAGGGACCACACCAATATTGTCCTTGAAGTGATCAAACTTCATCCTCGACAGTGGCTTGGTCAACACGTTCACAACCTACTCCTCGGTAGTCACGTACTGGAGCCTCATTTCTCCCCTTTGCACCATATATCTAATATAGTGATATTTGATCTCGATATGCTTCGGCCTATCTTGGAACACCGAATTCCATGACAACTTCATGAAACTCTGGTTGTCACACCAAATACAGGTCGCCTCCAGTTTGAGACCAAATAACCTAGACAATAGCTTATGAAGCCACACTTCTTATCTACAAGATGCACATGCTGCCACATATTTAGCCTCAGTCATATTGAGTGCTACACCTGACTACTTCTTACTGATTCATGAAATCATATTGGATCCTCAAAGTGAAGCAACATCCTAATGTATTTTTCTAGTTTGCAACACTACCAACATAATTTGAATCTGAATATCCAAGTAGATTTATCTCACTATCTACAACATACTTGAACCCATAATCCATTGTACCTTTAAGGTACCTCATCACATGTTTTACTGCAATCAGGTGAACATGTCTAGGGTCAACCATGTACTGACTCGGGGTGTTAAAAGAAAAACATATATCTAGTCATGTATTTTTCAAATACATCAATGATCCAATCATCTTCCTGTATAATGTAGCATCCACAACCTATGAAGTCATGTCATCCAAAAAATTCATATTTGATGTCATCGATGTGGCCATTAGTTTACATGCCAACATCATGAACCCCTTCAGGATCTCCAAAAAAAAAAATCCTCGATTTAGGAAGATCTCATTCTTCCTATGGCATACCTCTAGACCCAAAAAGTAGTGCATCAGACCAATATCCTTCATGTCAAACTCAGATACCAACTCCCTCTGTCACTGAAATCCCTTATTTTCCAGTCTTCCTCACTGGCTACTCCCTCTGTGACTCTGTGACAATATTTCCATTTTCCAAATAACACAACATCATGGTAAACACCAAATCAACACATTGATACAAGATTCCTATGATCTCAACTAAAAATGGTTTTTCACTGCTTCTTATGTCCATCTCAATCACTCCTCAACAAATAATCATGTTGATCTTGATCTTCTTTCTCTGTTAGATTCTCTACCTGAGCCCTGAACTCTTAGAATCTGTTGAAGACCTCATCCCTGGTATTCATGAAGAATATCCACGAGTGTCACATAGAATAATAATCCCAGTAAATTTCCATGTGCCTAGAAGCAGTACAATCCACTAACCAGGTATCCATGGTAACTTGCCCAAAAAAAAAAAAAAAAAAAAAACAAGAATATTTCTCATTCTAAAGTTTGATGCAATGATCCTTGCAAACACATTTCCTATTCATGATACAGATAATGATCAAGGTGGTGACCTTGTGATAGTATTTCTCAATAACCTTGTAGATGATGAAACCTCCATTCACACAGGGTTGTGTCCACATTCATATTTCTTTATCACTGTCCAGGGAAATGACAACCAAAGTCTAAATGAGGTTGTTGTTCTATAAGAAATTCTTTGTCCCATAACTCATACAAGTGTTTCTTCTTCTCTCTTTCACTTCCAAAGAGTTTTGGGATAACCCAAGTAAGGAACATAATCAGAATTCCTTCATCCCTCCTTAACTCACCACTCTCATCTACAATGCCTATTTATGATAGAGTTTTAGTACTCCCCATCACCACTCTTGTTGTTACTATTCCTACACTTATGTCACCATCTTCTTGCCTCATCTTGATGAAAACACACGGCCTCCTCCGGAGAGACAGAACAACCTTCTCATGACTCCCTCACTACACACAATTCAAGGTGAACATTTAAGAGCATGGTGCACATGATCCATACAACATTGTTATGTTGTTCCAGAACTAAAAATTCCACTCCATGCTAGGTACAATCATAGCGCACCTCCTGGAACGACATCAACTCGTCTGAGAAATTAGAGACAACAACGAAAAACCAAAGCATGTCCTCCAACAAATCGATCCTGACCATTGTTAGTAAGAAAATGAAGGAAACATTCTCCTAATTCGAATGGATTAGAGAGAGTTATAATTGTGGCTCTCATATAGAGATTCCATCTCCCTTCAGAAAACGTTTTCATTGCTTCTCTGAGGCTGAAACGCTTCCACGTCTATTACTAAATGCGTCCACTCAAAATTAGATTTCAATTTTCTAAAAGGAAAACATTTTTTCCAAGTAGCGATCCTATCATTCCAATCCCACCACAAAAACAATGAAACATTTACCATGATTAAATAGTAGAATCAATTTTCCATTACACAAAATAGAGGAATCGGTTCGTAGTTACACCAGATGGAGGAATCAACTCTTCCTCTACTATATTCATGCTATCGTGGCACATGTGAATGTGTTTATGTGTCGATACACTCAACCGCTAATGTGGGATTCCGCCAAGTGCTGAAATTTGTGTTTACCTTTTGGAGAGAGCTTGCTTAGGGTTTCCAACATTGATCTCGTTTACACCTTTCTATAGTTATCATGATGGCGGTTGGAGGAGGGAGCTCTGATCCCTCCTAAAACGATGCATTGATCGACAACAACGGTCATTGCCATTCGCACTCCATCCCACATATTTATGAACCGAGAAATATCTTCTTTTTTTCAATCTCCAACCTCTCTCCAGCATTTTCGATTTGGATACTAGTCAGAGGGTACAGGATTGTCTTTGCCTTCGACTGTAATGGTTGATCGCTTTGGTCAGTTTGTTGGATCTTGTGTGCAAGTCAATTTCATGGATAAACCCTCTTCTCGAAATAGAAGTAATATCCATATCCAACTAAAGCTCTGTGACCAGAAGACTTGATTCTCCCCACAATGGTGATTCTTCTCTCAGGATCCTGGGCCCTCCTGTGAGGAATTTATCCTAGTCCTTCTCTGATACCATGTTGAATTTTCTATATGAGATGATATTGTATGTGAATATATTATTACAATGATGAGTTTTCCATATATATAGAACATATGGTGACCATCCATGAAAGGATGTGTCCCTTGGATAACTATATATATATATATATATATATATATATATATATATATATATATGGAATAATGTCTTCCCAATGTTGTTCAAACATCAACAAAGAAAAGGATCTAAGACAAAAAATATGAAAAACTAGTCAAAGTTCTTCCCCAATGGAGTCGCCAATTTTTGTTACGAAATGTTTCACCTACGGATAGATGAAACTTCCCTTGGATTACTAGACCCCTATACAAGGAAAAAAATAGTACAATTGGACACTAACATCCCTTTATTCTTATCTTAACTAATCATAATGAGAAGGAGAGAAAGGATATGATGAACCTGTTTTTACATTTGTCCTCGCTGCTTCCAATCCCCTGGCTTGATCTCCAAGATCCCTAGTGAAAATTGAGATCTTCAATGGAAAGAAAAGGAAAACAACTATCTCCTACTCTACAAGATTATATAAGACAAGTCTATCTACGAATATTAGAGCAACAATAGACAAGCAAATGAGAAAATACACAAGCTTGAAGGAAATAGGCCAAGTATTTATTAATTGGAAAGCCAAAAAGAGATACTTACAAACTGCGATTGATGCAACAACAACCTCTCCAAGCTCTCCTCATTCATCCCTTGCATGAATCTTGACATCAAAATGCATATGACTCCCCCAAAATCAAAGATTTGATGCCTATAATCTTCCTCCTCTCACCTTGGAAATACCTTCAATATATAGGCTTGAGAGGCACAACCACCATAAGAAAATGAAGGATATGGTTGAGGATATGGATCCTTAAGGTTTGGATCAAATCCTAAGGTGAAGCCATAGCATGGGGTTTGAACATAACCAATCTCATACCAAGAGAGCTAGCCCATAGAATAAGGTGGAGGATCACCCTTTTCCCTCTAACAAGACTAGAGGTACCCCAAAAATGGACACAAGGCTCTATCATATAGAGTGGAGCTCCTCTAACATGACAAGGGGGTTCCATTTCTTGAAGTGGCACTCCCCCAGCATAGCCAGGGGGGTGCCACCCTCCATAAATGCCCCAAAAAAGGTTGATTTTCCCAAGAAAAAGGTGTGTTTTGACCTTGGAATGATGGGTTTCTTCTTCCAATATGACTTAGGGGTCACGGGAAACTGTTTTTCATGGTTTCAAGGGGTTGTGACACTCAAAAACGTGAATGTGACACTAGGAAAGGTGCATACGACACTTGAGACAGTGCATGCAACACTTAACAAGGTGCATACGTCACTTTGCAACACTTGCGACACTTAGGGTGTGTAACTCAACTATGACATTTTGATGTGTAACACTAGGGAGAAATGTCAACCACCAAGGTTAAATAGGGAAAATAGCATAAATTCCAAGCACACATTACATAATCAAAAGCATATTTAAATGAAACACACTCAAATGCCTCAAATATTGAAATGACACTCACCATAATACCTGACTTGTACCTCATGGAGTAATACCCAATGTCTTCTGGAAGCAAGTTGGTGTGGCAGATACCATCATAATAAATCTAAGATCTGTGGTGGTGAGGCAGGCCTATGTCTATGAAAGTGAACATTTTCATCCATCTGTCTCTCGGTACTCCATGTCTTCAATGTGAGGGCCTCGAGACATCATATGCTTAGTTATCCCTAGGAAATGGGGATAACATATGGCTCCTACTTGGGGACATGTACTCTCCGTAGAGTGCACGAGAACCTCAGAATCTCCTGGTCAGACTTGATCCTACACTTAAACATAAAACTATGAAATCTAGGGTGGCTCTACTCACCCTTTGTCCATATAATCGAAAATCAAATTTTCAAAATTAAGAACTAATCTAGAAAAGTTTTTATTTTTTTTATTTTTCATATATATGATGAAAGAGTAACATGTAAATCAATAATGCAAGTAGAGAAAAATGAAAATCAAAGATGAAATGAAACTAAGCTACTATGAGCAATCAATATGCAAATGCAAGAAAGCAAGATGACCTACCTACTTACCTAGGGCCCTGAAGATCAGGTCCTTGAAATATCAAGTGAAGTCATATAACTATCATAACCACCTGTTGAACTTTTCATCAAGGTATCTCCCCTTGTGCTTAATAATGTAGTCCAAAAAACATAAGTCAAGCATAAAATAGTCATAAGCATAAGTAAGCATCTAATTAATCATAGAAAGAAACTCGTGGAGATGGGTGGGAGGGAAAAAATCTTGTTGGAGTGAATGGCCACAAGCCTGATCAATCCATCTCAGAATCGGGTTACCACGTATAGGGGATAGCTTGTCTTCATCCTCAATTAGAATATCACTTATCCCTGAAGGATGAGAAAATATAAGAGATCCCAAGAAAACCTTATGATTCACTAGAGAAGAGGAAACATGATAAGGGATGACCTCAAGTCCTAAGAAGGACTCGTTTCCCATACCCTCATCTTCAAATATTTCTAAAGGGCCCCAAGATGAAAATACTCCTACTATGTGGTGTGAGTCTTTGACTACTCTAGAATGACCATGTACTAGTATCCATCTAAATCCAGGGGCGAAGGTGGTTGAAATGTTTCATAGAACAAATCAGTATACCCAAAAGGATATGCATCATAACTCCCAAAGGATGACTGAATATCACCCTAAGTATGTTGTGACAATTCATTCTCGAATGGAAGGAACAAATACGTAACCATATCATTATCAAGCTGCCAAAAATATGAATCATATATGCATGAAGACCAATCCTATGAAGACGACAAATCAAACTCCTTTGTTTGGGAGCTACCTTAATCAATATGTTGATCAACTATGTCAAAAGGGTCTTCCACAAGATCATCTGTTTCAATTATGTTGATCATTTCTTCATTTTCATGTGAAGGAGGAAAGTGAGGCAGGATAACTTCATCAAGTAAGATAATGGACACCGATGTCTCGTCTCGGTCTTCATCATTGAGATCTTCTTGACAACTTTATTCATGGATATGTTCTTCCAACACTTTTTCTGCAGTGGGTGGATGATACTCTTCTTCAGTTTTCCATTTCTCACTTATTGTCTTGTCATCCACTTGAAAACCTTATATGTCAAGAGTGTCTTTAAGATCTTGGAATTTATTTTGCAAATTTTGAGTAAATGTCTGACAATGCCTGAGAAATTATTCAATGATCTTTGTAGAAGATGGGATACTTTTCGGATCACATGAGTGTGAAAGCCAACTCCTTTGACTTGATTCCAGAGAAGATACAAAAAATTTCATCAACACATCTTCATGTAGCACATTTAATCTTGAAGCATACTTCATATAATTCATGACATGGGCGACTGCTAGAAATGGATCACTATTAAATTTATGGAAACTTTCACTCCACTCTGTAGAGAGATGATTTGGATATCCAAGGATATTTTGAACATCAATAGAAGGGTACACCTTATGGAATTTCCACAGTAAGTCCTATGACGCCATGGTTCCATTACTTAGGGTAATACATAAATGGAGTCACCAAATGAACTTTATGAAAAGCTCATCAAAATGGAAAAGGGAACTTCCCTTAAGTGGATTTTCTAGGAAAGATTACGGGAAAAGGATTTGGGATCAAAGCTTTCCAAAGTGTCATTAGGTCCTGAAAGAGGATTCAAAATCCTCCCCAACAATGACACCAAAATGTTATCGCAAAAATTGTAGGTTGGGAAAATCTCGACCCAATCCATGATATGGTGATAACTGTGGGAGAGTCTACTCACTATCACCTTTGATAAACCCTCCCCTCGCTTTAGTGAAGGAGAAATCCAACACAAGGGGGGAATCCCTGGTGACCCTAGGGGGATATGAGATGGATAGTGAGATTATGGAAGTGATGCCCCTATAGGTCAAATTACTAAGTCATGGATAATGGCTTGGAAACAAGTCTCAGAGATGGTTAATGATTTCCATGTGCTTGAGTACCTACAGAAGATAATTGTACCAACCCAAGACACAAGAGGAGACAAGTATACAAGCTCAAAGATTAACCAGACAAGTAAGTTAAGCTTGTTGTCCCAAACTATATCAGTAAACAAGAGTATATATCAACAAGTAAAGCTAATTACTGCATATTTAACCACTCAAAGCATCAAAGTTTTATTGAGAAATGAAACATAAAACAAGTAGATTAGTTCCCAATACTTAAGCACAAACTTCAGTGGTATTAGAGGGATGTTGTATGAAGTTTTCGGAGTATGTTTGTAACATCCAAGTGGTTGTAGAAAGTATTTTTCACAACAGAAAAT
Organism: Picea engelmannii; assembly: GCA_009831015.1. NCBI lineage: Eukaryota > Viridiplantae > Streptophyta > Pinopsida > Pinales > Pinaceae > Picea > Picea engelmannii. Next base: position 120,053 of record ML796685.1, on the reverse strand, counting down.
TCCAATCCCAAAAATCCACAAGGAACCCATCAAGATGATAGGCAAAGAGCAGATGGAAAAAAGTACAAGTTTACAAGCAATTATGGCGGTTGGCAAGTGAGTAATGAGTGAAAATAAGGTGTTTTCTGAAGCCCTAATGGATGTAGCATTAGATTTATGACAGAAAAAAAATTGTTGGCTAAAAGAGGATTCCCTTAGGGCACAAGGAATTTTTTAAGGAAATGAATTGATTCCATTTAAGACAAATTCAATATCTCATAAAATCACGCATTCCAATGCAAGTATTTTATTTTTCCAATGTAAAAAAAGATTAGTTCATTTTCAATTGGGTTAATGCAGTCTCTTGTAACATGTTAGATCTACTACCTCCCTAGGGGTGTAATCCATTTTACTCCCTAGGGAAAGTAAAACCTAACAAGGTAGATTTAGGAGGGTGTAAGCCCTTTTACTCCTCCTAGCAACCTTTGCAATAGCTTTTTCCACAAACAAAAAATAATAAAACTTGGTGGAGGGTTTATACCCTTATAATCCTCCAAGGATATAGCCAATAAAAACCATGGAAAAGAAAGAAAACTAAAAATATGCATATTTTCCTTACCAATCCAAAAAAGCATGGCAAGACGAACCCTAGTTATCAAGTATTTTCATCACCAAAGCAAGAGAAAGAGCCTCCAAGAGCTAGCCACCACCTCAATCCATAACAAAAGAGATAAACCATAGAGAGAGAGAGAGAGAGAGAGAGAGAGAGAGAGAGAGAGAGAGAGAGAGAGAATGAATTTTCCCAAGAGGGGCGCAAATTTCAGCCAAGAATCCTCTCCAAGATGGGAGAGCTATGATAAAAATGAAATGAAATGATTCTTATTTATACAAATCTTCTAAAAAGTGTTTTCCACTTAATTTAAGGTAAACCACAAAACAAGGGAGACATTTCCATTTATTTTTCCCCTTTACAATATTAAATTCAAATTTAACCCTAAAAATGCACATAAGAAACCCTAAAGATGACTTTAACACTCTCTAGGGTGACGTTTTGGCACTTCTAGCAAATCGTTTGAGCTTGGAGGTGGAACGTTATGCCTCCAAAGGCCTCCCTCTCATGCGCTAGGGTTTCCTCCATCAAAAGGTGCCAAGTGTTAATCAAGTCAACACCACCACCACCAAAACCCTAGCCCTAGGGTGACATCAATCCCTCCAAAGTGGCGTTTTGACCTCCAAAGGCAAAACGTTGGGCTTGTATGGGCTAGGCGAGATCTTCCATGGTGTCTTTCAAGCCTCCAAATATTGTCATCATCATCTAGTGTGCGGGCCATGGTATCCACCATGTGCGCTTCATGCCCCAAGGAAGCCCAAGCTAGGCTTGTTCCTCCAAAATTGTCCATCAAGCAAGGTCCTACGAAGATAATGAATATGCCCTCCAAGGATCTCAAGTCAAATGCATCATGATAAGTAAATCAAGTCAATAAAAGAGTCACCTAAGAACGTGCATCAAAACCACCTCATGAATCAAACAAGTGCTCAAAGGCCCTATGCAACTTTCTAAGTTTAGGTATGGGATGGTTGACAAAGTGACCTATTGGGTGAATCATTTCCTAAGTCAATGAGTATTTCCCAGGTGGACCCTCCTCTAAACCATGTGGAGAAGATGAAGTGTATAGGTGCAAGACTTTTGGGAATGGCATTCATGACATACAAGGGATCGTAGTGTCTCATTTATGGGTTCCTTTGTAGAGGGTGTCTTGCACCTTCGTTTTTAATGCAACCTTTTTCTAATCCCATTTAATGTCATTGATTAATTAAGGTACAAAACAACTGGGTACTCCCTATGGGGTAACATATAGCTTTGGGGGAAGTACCACAATCTCACTTGAAGGGAGATGTACACATAGTGCCATGGGGGTAAAGTCTAGCTTGTAATGCACTTGTCTAGATCCCTCAACAAGTGGGGCATATATATATCTGTGTGTGTGTGTGTGTGTGTGTTTGTTTTTGCAGGTCTTTGATTTTTTTAGGAGAAACATTTCATTGTTCTCAAGACCTCTTTGAGAGAGCATCTGGAAGGTTATGATTTGGATTTTATCTTTTTCCTTCATCCCCTTCTTCCCATGAAATGAGGGACAATCTCTTATTGGGTAAGTTCACCCGAAAATCCAAAAAGATAAGGAGGCAAGGGGATGAAGTATGGAAAGTGGTAAGTATGATCATGAATGGCGCAATGACGTGTCAAGGGGACCTCCCAGTAGAAAACTCATCCCTAAGGGTGACCACTTACTAGGGTGCAATGTCAACCACCAAGGTGAAACGGGGCAAAGAGCATAACTTCCAAGCAAACATTACATAATCAAAAGCAACTTTAAATGCAACACACTCAAATGCCTCAAATATTGAAACGACACTCACCATAATACCTGACTTGTACCTCATGGAGCAAGACCCAATGTCTTCTGGAGAAAACTGGTGTGGCGGAAACCATTGTGATGAATATGAGATCTATAGTGGTGAGGCGGGCCTCTGTTTGTGCAAGTGGACGTAGTCAACCATCTGTCTCTCATTACTTCATGTCTGCGACCTCAGGGCCTCGAGACATCATCTCCTTAATTATCCCTAGGAAATGAGGATAACACATAAGAAATAGAACATTCACAAGGCCACTATAGCTAGCTCTGACACAAACACTACACTTTTGTACCTCTACTACTTCATAAATACCATGGCAACCATAAACATTAATGACCAACAATCAATAATAATAGATTGAATTTTTTTACTTTTATTTCATTTTTAAAATTATTTTAGTATAATAATTTTGTTTAAAACCATATAAAATTAATCACATCTAAAACCTAAACTAATAAGATAGCAAATAAATATTTTTTTATATAATTAAAAAACATTATTTTTTTTAGTTTTAAGCTTCCATTTTAGAATCAAAACTATACATTTAATAACAAATGCAAATTCAAAGTAAATTAACTGCGTTGAAATTTCACACCTTTTATGAATAAAAAATCAAATATCAAAATTTATGATACTTTTTAATTATTATATTTATAAAAAAATACATCTTCCTTTTAAATTTTAATCATAAAAATTATTAAAAAGAATAAAAATAAATTATTATCGAAATCACAGTTACATTTTGTCTTTTAAAAAGTATAATAAATCTGAGTATTAATACAACTGAAACATTGAATTTAATTTTTTTAATTATCAAGTTGCAATGAGAATTATTGTTATTAATTACTATCCAAATTTATATGACATTTAAAAGAGATCTTTACCTTTTAAAATTAAAAATTATATTAATTTTAAAAAGAAATTAACTTGTGACGTCATGAGTATTACAATCCTAATCACAGTCACAAGAACGAGAGCACACCCCATTACCAAATGACAGACCATATATGAAAACTATTGTATTATATAAGATATTTGTCATCGTTTGTTTTCGTTTGTCCACTGACTTCTGGAGTCTGCCACCCACACGAATAAGAGGATAGCCTGTTTTTATTGAATTTTTTTATTTTTTAAAATGGTTAATCATTCTACTGAAAATAATAATATAAAATTAGTTATAGCAAAGATATCAACCAATAAAATTAGTTAAAATTATATAATATTAAGTATGTCATTTTTATTTTATTTTTTTTCATTTTTTTTTTTAATAAAGTTGGAAGAGGAAGCAAACCATTTTTATGATTGGTCTTCGATCCAATAAAAAAAAATGAAAATTGTGGTGAAGGAAAGGTTGGTCTTCCAAAGACAGCCCAATAAAAAAAATAAAGTTGTGGTGAAGGAAAGGTTGGTTTTTCATAGTTGTTGTTATGAACTTATTTGCTAATTTTTTGGAAACTTCCTAATGCTCATTTCTCATCATAAATGAAAAAGAAACTTTGAATTTAAATTTGTAACTTCTTAGAAGGAAACAATGTTGTTAACAATTAGACCCACTCACTCACACTATATAAATACCTATAATAAACATATTTAAATAGTAAACATATGTAACAAATTTTGAGTTCTCTTATATTACCATCATATTACTCTACATTTTGGAGTGGAGGATTGTGAAATGTTTAGTGATATTCAAATTTGAAGCTTGTCCAATTATATGTTATGTAATTTTAAGGGTGGTTTTAAAAAAAATAAAAATAAAAAATCTAAAACTTTAATTTTAATTTTCAATACTTTCAAGGATGTATTTGTAAAAACTTTCATAATTTGTTTTCAAAATTAATAATTTATTATAATAATTTCACATTCAATGAAACAAAACCTTGTATTGTCAACCATACATGCTCTTACGTGCAACTTCATTGCCATTTCTAATCACGCTACCAACTTAACTCAGGGAGTCTTTGAAGTCTTGATCTCATTTACAATTAAAACAAGTGTTGCATTGCAACTTTGTCCCTACCGAACAAGGTTGAATAAATATAATAGTTATTGGGTATGAGCTGGAATAGAGTATTATCAAAGAAATAACAGTAATTGCTCTTTCATATCAAAGATTAAGACACATATCTTAGCACTACTTATCGAGCTTTACTTAATATGAATAGTTAATACAATGCAATGTAAAGATCATGAATACTATAGGAGATTACAGATTTGTATTGAAACAAGTAAGATCTCATATAAGTTGTATTCACCTAATATATTGGGTTCATACATGTTATCAATACTATGTCAACGATTGTTTTACTGTACATAGAACTAGTAATGCTCTAGCTCATTACAACTTATGAGTCTCTTGTATTTTTCAGTAATCAAGGTATCATAGTTTATCAAGCTTACACGTGTTATGTGGTACTATTGATTTGATTACTCTTATGTAAAACTGTTATGATTTGAACGAGAGCTAAATGATCCTTTCTTATGGATATATGATTAGTAGAAACATGAGATTTGTAATTAGAAACTGCCATATATGATTAAGCAATATGTGTAGTATAACAATCATCATGATTTAAGCTTTGATTGCAGTCGTATTGATCTACTACTTAAATGATCCTTTCATGGATATGTGATTAGTACAAACATGAGCTTTGTAATTAGAAATTGCCATATATGATTAAGCAATATGTGTAATATAACAATCATCATGATTTAAGCTTTGATTGCAGTCGTATTGATCTACTACTTAAATGATCCTTTCTCATGGATATGTGATTAGTACAAACATGAGCTTTGTAATTAGAAACTGCCATATGTGATTAAGCAATATGTGTAGTATAACAGTCATCATGCTTTAAGCATTGATTGCAGTCATATTAATCTACTACTTTTAAATGATCATTTCTTATGGATATGTGATTAGTACAAACATGAGATTTGTAATTAGAAACTACCATATATGATTAAGCAATATGTGTAGTATAACAATCATCATGATTTAAGCTTTGATTACAATCGTATTGATCTACTACTTATGACTGTGATTAAGGTATAACAACAATATGTTACGACAAGAAGAGTGTAATGTAATATCTATGATATAGTCATATTATACATGCTATATGTGTGATAAAGAGATATAGAAATAATATGATTCCCATATAAGGTGACGTATTGGTATAACATGTACAAGCTCTACCTGGTGATTCAACCTTATTTGGTTCTATGATTTCCATATATGTTAGAAAAACAAGATCTATATGGATCCATAACTCCAACCGTCTGCGTTATAACTACTATACTCATGTTCATCTTTGTACAATGATTGTTAGCTTCACCATATGACAATAGGTACATAATATAATCAAATGTTATACTCAAACCAATCTCTTACATTTATTGCACCTATTGAGTTACTTGAATCAATCACAATGATACAGTTGCTATGTTTCCATAATATATACATAGAATCCTTCCTCATGGATGTAACATAGATCCCCAGTTTTCATCCATCCTTCTGAGTCTAAAGTCGACTCAGTAGCTTCATCATTACGAAAATAACCTGCATGGAGCAGCTGAAACCTTCATATATTTTTTCTACCCAGAATCTGGGAAAATTCAATCCATGGAAGAAACTGTCAAGGCATAATATTAAAGTTGTGATTTGGGAGCTATTAGAGTGCTTCCATGGACCACTTCCTCAAAACATAGATTCATCGGTCGAGGAATATTATTCATGTTTGAAAGATGATTTTTGTGGCTACAGAACATACGCCCTTAAAATTTCAGAAGAGGACAAGGTGGGCACTTTTCGGGAGACAAATTAACTTTATGAATTCACTTAGATAGAATTGTTGAAGATTCTTTAAGGTGATTGTGGCTTGGGAGTTCAACTTCTTATGAATTTTGTTATCATCATGACTTAGTTGTTTAATATTTTTCTCATTGTGATGCCAAGGGAAAGTCTATCGTACATAACTTATTTTCAGTTAGTCCACCCTTGTGCTTGAGATCCAAAGAACCAAAGAGTAGCCAACGGTTCCCCATAAACTGAAATAGCCCATGTCTAGCCAATTGTCTTGGTTAAAATTCCCAATAGATTAAGGACTAAATGGGTCGAGGCTTCACAAAACACAACATTAGGTGCAAACCCAATCACCCATCTCCTAACACATCTAACCAACTGTGATCACCCACGGACATTAAGATTTCTCCCACCCGGATCTAGGATCTCTTGCCCTAACTATAGAATCTAGGAGATAGATAGTGGAGTCTTTACATTATGATAGAGGGATAGAAAGACTAGGAAAGTAGATTATGTTAGAAATAATCAAAACCAAAAAATTGGAAAACGGACTCAACTCGGCGGAGACTGCTAATTTATTTTGAATGTTTTAAATATTTTGAAAGTAGTCTCCAAGGAAAATATGAGATGATGATTTGAGAGTACCTTTCATGATTGTAGGTCCCTGCAACCAGAGCTCCCCTCTATGGTTGGGACACATAGCTTTGTCAGTGGTTGTGTCCACCACTGTAGCTTCTATATGAGTTGCAAGCAAGCTCGATGTTCCATAATGTCTATTTTCTTCATCGATTATCCATAACCCTACATAATAATAACTACTTTAAATTATCCTTTTACTCAAAATAGAGAGAGGTTCATATCTCTACACAAGGAAAACATTAATTTTTTAATCTTTTGTCATTTGGCGGAATTGGAAAGTTGGAACAGAAGAAATAAAGCATGTTATGTCTTTCAGAGCATGGAGATAGTTTATGAGAAACATAAACTAGAAAAACATAGATAATAAACAAAGGTATGTTTTATAAGTGAGGCTTAAGTATTCTTCAAGACGTGTAAAGGGCCACTTGTGAGCTTTTATCATTTAACCATGAGAAAGTGACTTGACATGTAATGATAAAAAAAACTGTAAACACAAAAGATGTTGCAGTAGATGATTGAAAGTGGCATGTGATAAATAGTGAGTTACAATTGATAACAGAATCCAAATCAAAAAATTGATAACAGAGAGGAATTTGTGAGTTAAGTACGAATGCCACCTGTTTAACTCGAAGAGTTGGAAATCGAGCAGTGAAGTTGTCGATCACGTCTTTGTCGAGAGGTGCTCTACCACAGATGATCGTGTGAAGTGAAGGCACATCGTACTTAGCAACAATAGAAGACTTATTTAAAGCAGTGAGAATGGGTGGAGCAGCAGGCAAGGACTTCACTATGTACTGTTGTATGGCCGAAAGAAGTTCAGGAAAATCGAATTTGAGCATGACAACCATGCTACTCCTAGATGCAATGCATGAAAGTGTATAAAAAAATCCAAAAACATGAAACACTGGGATGATGCATAAACATATCTTCTCCCTCCCTCCATATCATCACGACTGCCCATAACTCCCACTATTATGACAATGAGATTTATAAACTCAAAGGTCCCTATAAATAAGAAGAGGGTTTCCATTGCAGGTCTTGTGGGGAATGCATAAATGAGTTCATTTTCAATAGTGATATCTTGTTGACTCAATTTGAAGGTCACCATGAACATAGTTACCAACTTAAGGAGAACTGTGACCTCAAAACGAGAAATCTAGCCCTTAAAACCCATATTTTTGCATAAAAAACATGAAAATCAACCCCCAAATCAAAAAGTGGTGCTACCAGTAGCACCATTTTTTTAAACGGGATCAAAATTACAACATTTTTCAAACATGGCCTTCGAAACTCAAATAGTAGCTCAGAAAAACCTTCAAATCAACACCTAAATCAAAAAGTGATGCTACTTAAAACAAAATGTTTTTTCCTAAACATGAAAATCATAGTTGTTTACGACCTAATTGAAATTGTGATATTGACAACAAGACCCTACTTAAATAAACAACCCAAAATTGGACCCCAAATGGTCGCTTGAAAACTTATTTACAATTTTATTTTTATTTTTTTTAATGTACATTAAAAAATAAATAAATAGAAAGAACAAAATCTTGGCAAATAATTTTTTTTAAATGACCAAAAAAACACATTTAAAAAAATATATTCTAAATTC
>ML796685.1:84766-95326 GCA_009831015.1 Picea engelmannii | reverse complement strand
ATGCATAGAGAATAAATCTTAGCCCATCAGTGCAGTAAGATGCAGAAGCGACTGTTTCAACTCCCTCTTAACGCCTTAGTTTTACATGACCGAAATGTTTCATCTTCCTCTCATATCAAGCTTCATGCAGAAGGAACCCTCTCCGACTTACTTCTTTCAGTTCCAATAGAAGAAAATATACAAAAGGACTTACTTCTTTCAGTTCCATGACTTACATGACTTATTTCTTGCAGAAGGAACCCTCTCCGGCTTACTTTTTACTTCTCCCCTACTTACTACTTTAATTCAATGGTTAAGTCAATCTGATCACTGTTGCCTGTGAGTTCAGCATTATAATGTCCTCCATTGTTGCCTTCGCGAACCTGGAGAATATACAAAATAAAAGATTTATAAATTTTATCTATCTCCGTAAAAAGAATCACAAGCTAAAAATAACACTATATTCTTGCTACTAAGAATCACAAGCTAAAAGTAACACTATATTCGTGCTACTCATATATAACGAGATATTTGATTCCCAAAAAAATTAAATATTCTTAATATAAAAAAACTACATAATACATTGTGAAGATAAGAATGCTCTGAGTTTACCATTCCATAAAAAAAAATTGTAATTTGAAAAAAAAAAATTATATAACCAAATATTTGATTACCAAAAATATCTAAAGATCGTTAATATAAAAAAAACTACATAGCACATTGTGAAGATACCAATGCTCTGAGTTTACCATTCCAGTTTTCCAATGTTACATGTATAAGCTACTCTCTTACTAAATGGTAACATGGGGTCATAGTAAAGGGGGCGAATCTTTGAGATGTTTCACATAATATTGTGGTGTCATGAGGTGTAAGAGAGTCATGAGGTTGAAGTGGCACTGACATTGTAGGTAAGGATTGTAGAATTGAATTTTGTCATGGTGTTTATTATTGTAAATTTTTTAGAGAATAAGTGTGTAAGTATTTGGGAGTTTAAGTCGTAAGGATGGAATGTTATTGAAATATATTGTATTTTTTTATTGGTTTGATCTCATTATTAGATGGTTGATAAGTTTTTAAGGTGTAAGATATCAACAAAGATGTGGTTTAGTGTGCAGAGAAATGTTCATGCTCAAGAGTTGTAATCATGGTGTTTTTCTAGTGATATAAAGAGTCAGAATTTAATGTTACAAGTATCTATCTATGTTGGAAATAGGCACTCTAGCATTAAACAAGTTTGTTTTGCATGAGACTGATCATTAAAGACAAAGACAAATTTGTTGAAGAAAAAAACAAAAAAACCAATTATGTGCTTGACTCCTAACAAGATACATGATTTTGGTCATATGTGTTGAAATGGTCTCTTGCGTAATTTTGTAAAATGTTAATTGATCAAGAGCCATGTGTGGCAACAATTGAATCTACTTATGTGTAAAGAAGCTTCCCATAGTTTTTATTCGTTGGGTTGTTATTATTACATGGTGAAGTTGTGTCGACACCAACACTCAAAGTCATGTTCGTTATAGATAAACTCCATATCCAAAATGCTTTCATAGAAAATTAGTAAGCACCAAGGTTGATAACCTAGGTGTCTTAATACATAAAGGCATGTCCATAAAATTGTCAGATTAATTTGTCTACTAGTGTTTGGCCCAAATGTGCAAGTAGTTCTCAATGGATACAAGTATAACAACCCATGGTGATTGTATGTAATGAACATAATGTATAAATAAATATTAGTAAAGTAGTTCTCAATGGATACAAGTATAACAACCCAAAATTGTGGCGATTGTATGTAATGAACATAATGTATAAATAAATATTAGTATTGTATTGATCATCAGTATATCTCATTATTCAATTATACAATTATTATTCCATATATAATTATTATCCTATATGGATTTCAACTTATTATTAGTCTATATATGGATTTCAACTTATTATTAGTCTATATGGATTATTATTATTATATTTTAGTGAGATTTTTGTACTATGTGCATGTACTAATTATTAAAAAAAGAGAAGAGTAAGTAAATTGTGAATTATGAATTTTACAAAAAAAAATAAAAAATCATGAAATGTCTTTATTGTGTAATATATCATTTGCCAAAATTCTGACAAAATAAAAAACGTAATCCAGGGTTCTTCACATAAATCAAGGAATTAAAAGATGAGAAACAATATAATAAAAAGTTAGAAGAGGGAAATAAAGTGTAGATTTTAACATTGTACAATTAAATAATGCAAACAAAGTCTTAATAAATAAAAAAAGATACAATGGTGTGTTTGCACACACACACACACACACACATATTACATGGATATTTTACCCTGGAAATCCAAACCAGGAAAACTAGCAACCTATTTATAGTTGCACTTCTAATTCTTTATTCATCATGATCCTTCATTGTTTACAATACAATATATACATGATCCTGCAGCATCCAAACCCCTAATCCATTGACCTGGATTACTCAACAACCCTAATTCCTTAATTAGAATTGAAAACCATTAGCGAAAACCATGTGTCGAAAAACTGCCAAAACTAACACAAAAAAAACTGCCAAATTTTTTTTTAAGGGCTTCTCCCCTGAACCCCCAACCCCCCCATATCATTGTACAATACATGGGACCAATATTGAAAATAATATAACACACACCCAACATTTTCCCACTTGTTGTTTTGTTTTCATACAAGGGGTTACAAAATTACATAGTTAACAATATAGGGCAAAAATGCCCATAGATCCTCTACACCAAGAGAACTTCTTAGTGCTCACAGATTTGGTTAATGAATCTGCACCATTCTCCAAAGTTTCCGCTTTCATCAACACCATCTTCTTGTCTTCAACCATGTCTCTCACAAAGTGATATTGAACATCAATATGCTTTGTCTTTGAATGATAAGTCGGGTTCTTCATCGGGAAGATTGTGCTCTAACTGTCACAATATTCCTTACATTTTGTTGTACCAACCCAATACTTGAACATAATATTTGTAACCATGTTGCTTCCTTGGTTGCATGAGTGACTATCATGTATTGAACTTTTTTAGTTGAGAGTGCCACTACAACCTATCTTTTTCTCATCTGACTGTTTGCTCCTCCAAACAGGTTAAACACATACCCACTTGTAGATCTTCTACAATCCAAATATCTAGCCCAGTCTGCATTAACAAACCCATGTATTTACAACACTCTATTCAATATCGGTATTCCTTGGTAGTACAATCCATAACTAATAGTGCCACACAAATACTTGAAAACCCTCTTTACAGTTGTCTAATGCTCTTTCCCCGGTTTTGACATATACCTACTCAAAGCTCCCACTGCATGTGTAATGTTCAGTCTAGTACAGACCATTCCATACATCAAACTGCCAACAATAGTAGCATAGGGAACATGGGACATCTCTTCTTCCTCTTCATGTGTCTTGGGACATTGATCGGTAGATAACTTTACACCTACATGAATAGGAACCCTAACTAGTTTACATTCCTACGTATTAAACCTCTGCAATATCATCTTGACATATTTCCTCTTATTTAACCAAATTTTCTTGGTTACCCGATCTCTTTTAATTTCCATGCCCAAAATAAAATTTGTAGCACCAAGATACTTCATGTCAAATTTAGAGGAAAATTGAGTTTTCACATCCTTGATAATCTCCAAGTGTCATTTCCTATCAACAACATATTATCCACATACAAGACCAAATAAATTAAATGATCATTGATTAATTTGAAATACACACAGTGATTCACTTTGCTCCTTGTGAAGCCAAGTCCCAACATATAAGTATTGATTTTTTTATATCACATCCTTGGTGATTGTTTTAACCCATACACAGACCTTTTCAACCTGCATACTAGCTCTTTCTTTCTCTTCACAATAAACACTTCTTGTTGCTTCATGTAGATTTATTCTTCCATATCCCCATGTAGGAATGTTGTCTTCACATCCATCTGTTCTACTTCAAAATCAAACACAACAACAATAAATAAAATAAATCTAATAGAAGTTAACATGGAAACAAGAGAAAAAAATTCACCAAAGTCAAGTCCCTCTACCTGGGATAACCTTTTGCTACTAATCGAGCTTTGTATTTCTCCAATTTTCCTTTTGCATTCAACTTTTTTTTAAACACCCATTTGTTTACAATGGGATTTGTTCCAGTTGGAAAATCCACTAGATCCCAAGCCTCATTCTTGTCTAAGGTTGGCATTTCTTCAACCATGGCCTTTTTCCATAGTTTTCCATCTTCTGAATGCACTTCCTACCTAACAGTTCTAGGATCATCTTGAGTAATAAACAAAGAAAAATTTGAATAGAAATCAGGTGGAGTATACCTTTATGATTTCCTTCTTTCCCAAACTGATCTCCTCAATGTCGGAGTATGAGGATCTTCTTCTAATTCCCATTTTCTATAGAGTCTTATTCATTATTCTTCAACTCAAACTCTATTTTATCTAGTTCTTCCTTCCTTGGTGGAATTCTTATTTGAAAACATATTTGATATCTATAAATACCACATCTCGTCTATACACTACCTTCTTGGTTTCTAGGTTCCAAATCTTATAACCTTTCATACCATATTTATACCCAATAAGGATACACTTTTCGGCCTTTTATCTAGCTTACTCATGTTTCCCTTTGAAATGTGAGCATAGCAATCACATCCAAATACCCTGAGATGTGTCAGAGAGGTTTTCTTACTAGTCCATACCTCATGTAGAGTCTTTTCATCCAATGTTGATGAGGGTGAACGATTGACAAGGTAACATGCAATACCCATTGCCTTTGCCCAGAATTCCTATCCTAACCCGGCACCACTGAGCATGCACCTTTTTTTTCCCATCAACATCATGTTCATCCTTTATGCAACTCTATTATGTTGGTGTACATGGATTAGTCTTCTACCTTGACATACGTCACTTCTTATAGAATTCTTTGAATTCATTTCTGCAGAATTATCCACCATTATCCATCCTCAACAAATTAATTTTATTCTTTATTTGATTCTCCACAAGAGCCTTAAACTCTTTGAATTTGTCAAAGACTTCAAATTTATTCCTGAGGAAATAAATCCATGTAATCGTCGAGAATTCATTTATAAATGAGACATTGTACATATATTTTCCCAGTGATGGAAGCGACATAGGTCCAAATACATCACTATGAACCAACAGTAAAATTCCCTCTGCCCGCATTGCACCAAATGGGAATCTTACCTGATTTTGCATCCCATATACGCAATGTTCACAAAAATAAAAATCTAGAGAGTAGTTATACATACCTTCAACCATACATTTACCATGTAGTACTCGAAGTCCCTTCTCTCTGATATGCTCTAGTCTTTGATGCCACAACATAGTCTTTTATTCAGATACTGTAGGAGTTTTTTCTTCTTTATCTCCAATCTAACGAACAAAAAAACTATTGTTCTTGTCACTAGTAGTGCTTCACTGCACCTTATATAGAGTTCCAAACCGAACTCCCTTCAGAAACACCATTTCTCCTCCAACCATCCTGAAGGTTTATTTCTGAAACATTGTTTTTACCCCTGCATCGTCCATTTTTCTTAGAGAAATCAAATTTATGGCCAATCCTGGGATGTCAAGAACACCAGGGAGTGTTCTAATCCTTCCATCCATGAGCTTCAACTTGATTTTTCCTCGTCCTATGATTTTGGTTGTTGATTCATCAATTAGGAAAACATCACCTCCATGATACCTTTTATATTTGCAGAACCACTCCCTCGGAGGAATCATATGAAAATATGCACCTGATTCGACCAACCATGCCTCATGATATGCATGTGTTCTTGAAGAATCCAAATACACATCCCCTTCTTCATCCGTGAAGGTTTTTTCTTTTTTATAAGGAGCATCATTAGATCCCTTCCCTCTCTCAACACTTTTGGATCTACATTGCTTCTTGTATTGCCCTTCTTTTCCATATCTCTAGCATAACTTTGCAAATTTTCCAGGAGATTTAGATCTTCCCCTAGATTTACATCTCCCATTTGAGGACTTAGATCTATTTCTTTCGTGGGAGCGTCCTCTTGAAAATAAATTAGTTGTGTTATGTCCTTCCATGTTTTTCCATCTCATCTCCTATGACAACAAGGATGAGACCACATCATCAAAACGTAAAGTATTTGTATTACTACCTATAGCCACAACCACAATATCCAATGAGTCTAGTAAAGAGAAAAATAAATTGATACACTAAATCTTCATCAAAAATATTAATATCTATTGAAATTTGATAACTCATCCTTGAAACTAATGCCAATAATTTATTTAACCCAAAAATTACCTAGTTGATATAAATCTGTAAATTATGCAACTAATTTATTGTTGAGTTATAAAATAGAAATTTGACAATAGAAGCATACAGAACCAAGCAAAAAAATTACACAAGACACCAGATGTACCATGGAAACCCCAGTGTGGGTAAAACCAACAAAGGAGGGGATTTATTTAGCTTCTTAAGCAAGTTTTACAACAACATTTACACACAGGAAAACTCAAAAAACTATAACAACCACATAAATGATTACATCACCAATTCTACCCTATTTTGGGAGTTGTACGACCCTCCAAAACTCAACCTAATAGGCCACTATACGACCCAATTGTCTTGGCCACTTATGGTTGTTGTACAACTTCCTTAGTGCACCCTTTTGGGCCTCTAAATAGCCCAACAATATCTATTGTACTAGTTGTTAGATAGTATGGCCCTGTACACCCTATTGAACAACATGTATGGCCCTGAGAATATGAGTAGTATCCCATTGCCCACTCTCGAAAAATTCTTCCATCTCCTTATTTCCCTTTCTCTTCTCAAATAGCCCTCAAGCACCCTTGAAGTTGGTTGCTCTATTCTTCTCAAAATCCTCAGCAAAACACAACCACTCTCCTAAGCTCCATCTCCCTCCTTCATCTCACTTGCTCAACCTCACAAATGAGAATAGTCTGTGTCATCTCACCCTCATCCTCCTTTTATCTCCTTAACAACCCCTCAATCCCTTTGATATGTGTTTCAATCCTTGACCTTAATGACTGAGATTGGGTTTGTTTGACCCCACTCTCCACTAGGTGGTGCACCCCCCTTTGTATAGGGTCCCATAATCCACTAGAAGCCACCTTCAGGAGGTGCACCCTCTCTCCTTGGGCTCCACATTCCACTCAAAGATGAAATTTGGTTGCAAGTCTAAGTCAGACTTAGGTTGAAATACTAATCCTGATCTAGGTCAATTTTAGGTGTCCATCAACATGCCTAGGACACATAGGCCTATGTTGATACACCTCATGAGCTAAAAAATAACACTCCCTCTTAGTGATGGAGGTGTATACACTAGGATCAATCTCTAATCCAATCAAATATGTTGCTATTGTTGTAGTTTCTCCCTTTGAATCGAAAGATCCACATGCTACCTCTATTGTGCTCTAATATGATGTGATATTTTGCTCATCCATTAATGTCAAGTCATACCAACTGAATTTATTCGACACTGATCTCTGATCCAGGATCCCCTGGACCCACCTACAGGTTGTCCTAGTACCCTGTACATCATACCTTTCCCGATGCCAAGCCTCACTGCTGCATCCAAGGCATCTCCCTCTGCCCATATTAACACCTTTCCATCGGTGAACATTACTTTATACCCCACATCCTATAGATATGATATAGAGAGAAAGTTAACCTTCATCTCTAGCACATACATCACCTCATCCACCTCTAGAGACACTCATAAATCTAGCTGGAATCTGACGCATCCAACCCCTTTTAATGCATGATTGGTGTGCACCCCATTATTCACATGGTGTTATGAGCCCATCTCTAAAAAATTAAGGAACACCTACCTCATTCCCATCATATGGAGATATGACCCATTGTCTACGAACCATTCCCCACTGTCCTCAAACTTAGTCAATCTGATACTACTAGAAAGAGTGGAAACCAGAGAAAATTCATCATCGAATTTCTCTAAAAACACATCCATCTCAGTAGATGTTGTAGATGTTACCTCTGACTCCTTCTTCTTGTTTTTGTTTGGATACTTTCTAGCATAGTGGCTAGTTTTGTGACATGCAAAGCATCTCACTTTTACCATGTCCCTGGAGCCTCCCACTCCACCGATCTTCTTTGCACGAAGAACCACATTCTCCTCCTCCTCACTCTTTGGCTAACTAGCCTGAGATGAATCCACTCGTAAATCCTCCTAGGTGAAGTCGTCCCACAACCTCTCACAATCAGGGAGTTTCTCCCGTGAAACCACCCCTCGGAAAAACACGTCCCACTGCTTGGTGAAGCCATTCAAGGATGTCCTCACCAACTCGATCTCATCCATGGTCTCACCCGTTGTTGCAAGTTCATCTTGTATCTGAGTAAACTTTGTGAGGTAATTGACCATTGCCTCTCCCTTGGCTATCTTTGTGCTTCTTAGCTTTTCTCTGAGAAACATCTTTCTACTCTAGTTGTTAGACTAGTACAGCTTTACTAGGGGCTCTCACATGTTCTTCGTTGTCTTCTTGCCAGAAAAATGTGGAATGATGTGGTCTTTGACACCATCCATAAGTATCCTCTTGGCCTTGACATCCTTATTGGTATGGGTTTCTAGTTGTATTGGATCGGCTGAGGATGCCACTTTACCTTCAAAAATTTATAGTAGTCCATTCTCCTCTAGCACCAAGATAATACGATCCCTCCAAGGATAGAAATTTAAGTCTCTATACAACCTGTACTCAACCCTTAATCCTGCACTAAACATTTGAGTTTGTTTCCATGTTTCACCCACACTATCTGGTCGTATGTCCCACTTGTTGATTTAACTTTACGATATGCACAACAAGTACTTTGGATGTCCTCTACTCAGAGTTTTTGCTCTGATACCATGTTGAAATATGATAACTCATCCTAGAAACTAATGCTAATAATTTAGTTAACCCAAAAATTACCTATCTGATATAAACATCGAAATTATGCAACTAATTTACTAATGAGTTATAAAACATAAATTTGACAATAGAAGCATACAAAACCAAGCGCACAATTTACACAAGACACCAGATGTACCCTGGAAACCCCAGTGTGGGGAAAACTAGCAAAGGAGGGGCTTTATTGAGCTTCTTGAGCAAGTTTTAAAGCAACATTTACACATAGGAAAACTCAAAAAGCTATAACAGCAACTACATAAATGCTTACAACACCAATTATTCCCTAGTCTTGGAGTTGTACGACCTAGTTGTCTTGGCCACTTATGGGTGGTGTAGGGTTGCCTTAGTGCACCCTTTTGAACAACCCAGAAATCATTTTTGTACCAGTTGTTGTATAGTATGGCCATGTATAGCCTATTGAACAACATGTATGGCCCTAAGAAGATGAGTAGTATCCCACTGCCCACTCTCAACAAATTTTTCCATCTCCTTATTGCCCTTTCTCTACTCAAATATCCCTTAAGCGCCCCTAAAGTTGGTTTCTCTGTTATGCTCAAACTCCTCAGCAAAACATAGCCACTCTCCTTCGCTCCAGCTCCCTCCTTCATATCACTTTATCAACCTCACAAATGAAAATAGTGTGTGTCCTCTCACCCTCAGCCTCCTTTTATCTCCTCAGCATCCCCCCATTCCCTTTTATATGTGTTCCAATCCTTGACCTCAATGACTAATATTGAGGTTTTTTGGAACCCACTCTCCACTAGGTGGTGTTCCCCCCTTGTATAGGGTCCTACAATCCATTAGCATCCACCTTTAGGAGGTGCGCCCTCTCTCCTTAGGCCCCACATTCCACTCAAAGATTAAATTTGGCTGCAAGCCTAAGTTAGACTTAGGCTAAAATACTAAGGTTGATCTGGGTCAATTTTAGGTGTCCATCAACATGCCTAGGACACATATGCCTATGTTGAGACACCTCATGAGATAAAAACTAATAATATTAATAGATAATAGCTAACTTATGTTATTGGATAAATCCGTAAGTGTGGACACAAACCGATCTCCCTAGATCCACCTGGATCTAGAACAAATCAAGACAGAATAATACTCTTTCCCTAGATTTTAACTATTGAATCAAATAGGAGGCAAGAACTACGAACATACCTTATGATCGCTTCCTTTGGTCTTTGTTGTTCCCTCTTCGCTCCAATGCTCTCGTACAGTCAAGACCACAACAATACAAACCAATCGAAGTGAAGACAACTCAACATATTCAACAGTCAATCTAAGTATATGATCAAGGAGTTATACAATAAAGTGGAATTAGCTTTGTGGGAAAGAGACATATTACTGTATCATATTGATGGAAAGTAAATATTACAACCTGAGCCTTGATGTTGCAAACTTCCTTTCGATGGCCCTTGGCTCCGACACACACACTTGCTCACTTGCATGAAGAAGATCAACCACCTTTGATAAACTTGCTGGAGTTCTTAGTTGTTGTAGCATCAGTCCTTCACACAATCCTTTACACTAATTCTCCAATGAATCTCTTGCTTGTTTGCTTCCAACCTTTTCCATGAGAATCCCCTCAATATATAGGAGAGAATGAATTAATTACTTAGATAAGAATGATCCCAA
>ML796685.1:66842-80644 GCA_009831015.1 Picea engelmannii | reverse complement strand
AACTAAAGTAACACACACAAAGTATGATACATAAAATACAAGTACTTGTGCACAAATGACTTATGCATAGTACTTCTTCAAGTACAACCCATTCCTGGGTTCACTCAAAGGGATACCATCATAATCGACCAGCTCATATGCTCATTTTTCCAAAACTCGGCGAACAATATAAGGACCTCGCCACATTGGTTCGAATTTCCCAGCTCCTAAGACATCTCGATCATGTTCATAGAGAAGAACAAGATCACCTTCAGAGAAAATGCAAGGCTTGACATGCTTGTCATACTATGCCTTGACACGTTTCTTCTGGGCTTCTATTACTAGAGTGGCGTCACGTCGAGTTTCGTCTAATCGCATCAGATACAATAGACGTTCTTCTTCAGCAGAAGTATTGGGTAAGAGTTCGACAGCTAGCTTCAGAGAGGGTATCTCACATTCTATAGGAAGAATGGCTTCCACACCATAGACTAATCGAAAAGGCGTAAACCCCGTAGCGGATTTAACAGATGTTCGGTATGCCCACAATGCCGAAAACAACATCGTGTGCCAACTAGTTTTATGGATTCTTATCATCCGTCGAAGCATAGTTATAAGAACTTTGTTGATTGCTTCGACCTGGCCATTAGCTTGCAGATAATAGGGTGTTGAATTATCATGACGAAGACCCAACTTTCCCGTAAGTTTAGACATCATAAAATTCCTAAAATGACTACCGTGATCAGTAACGATAGCTTGGAGAACACCAAAACGAGCTATGACATGGTTAAAAAGAAACAATGTTGCAGTCTTTCCAGTATTATCGAATGTCGGCATTGCCTCGGCCCA
The DNA here is from genome assembly GCA_009831015.1 of Picea engelmannii. Lineage (NCBI taxonomy): Eukaryota > Viridiplantae > Streptophyta > Pinopsida > Pinales > Pinaceae > Picea > Picea engelmannii. The sequence goes on along the minus strand of ML796685.1, from coordinate 79,819 downwards.
TTTAGTAAAATAATCAACTGCTACAATGATGTAACCATGCCCCCCGACCGAGTGAGGGTGACATGTCATGAAATCAATGCCCCATTTCACAAAAGGACCAACTAAGACCACAGGATGAAGAGGAGCAGGATGTGACCAAATTTTTTGATTGTAGGTCTGGCAGGCATGGCATTTCTGAACGGCAGTAATGCAGTCGTTAAACAAAGAAGGCCAAAAATATCCTGCGTGTAAGATCTTTTGGGCAGTAGCATACCCAGACATATGACCACCACATGCTCCGGAATGGCAGTCATTTAGAGCTTTCTCAGCTTCGTCGAAAGTTAAACAACGTCTAAAAACTGAGTCAATTCCCCGACGGTAAAGAGTATCTCCGAGGATAATGTATTGACGATCTTGATAGCGTATGCGACGTCGTTCATTACTAGACAAAGTAGGTCGGAAAGTCTGAGTTTGGAGATATATAATGATATCCCCATACCAAATATCATCAGTGCTCATAAGGAAAAGAGATTCATCGGGTAATGAATCTACTGCTACATTTTCCGTTGCAGAGTGAGGAAAATCGCATATCAACTCAACAAAAACTAAGGATTTCTTGGACTTGGCGCAATCGAATTCCAAGTCAAACTCCTGGAGTATGACAATCCATTTGGAGTATTTTCCCCCTAGCAATTGACGTGTCAAAAGATGTTGCATAGGGTTGCAATGGGAAATCACCATAGTTTTACGTGAGAGGATATAGTGCCGAAAGCGTTGGACAACTTGAACGGCAGCCAAGGCTAGTTTTTCAACATGTTGATACTTGATTTCAGTTGGTGTGAGACTTCTACTCAAGTAGTAAACACCATGCTCGTCGTGCTTATCATCCTCTTAGACGAGAACCATGCCAATAGTGTACTCCGAGGCAGCAAGATAAAGGAAATAATCGCGACTATAATCGGGTGGAAATATAAGTGGAGCTCGCGTTAGAGACAACTTCAAAGCTTCAAAAGCATTATTTGCAACTGAATCCCAAACGAAATCCGAATCTTTCTTTAGTAGCCGCGTAAAACCACGAGTTATCTCGGCATAATTAGGGATAAAACGACGAAGAAAGTTTGCTTTCCCCTGCAAACTTTGCAACTGGCACAGTGTAGAAGGAGGAGGGAGATTAAGGATCGCCTCAACCTTAATAGGATCCACCCGGATCCCTTGACGCGAAACGATAAAACCTAGAAGACGGCCAGATTCTACACAGAAAACACATTTATGAGGATTTAATTGTATCCGGTAGAATCGACAACGAACAAAAATAGCCCAGAGGTGGGTAGGGTGATCAACTCCGCGCATAGAATGAGCTGGCAAATCGTCCAAATAGGGTTGAACGATATGCTTTATATCATGAAAAGCGTAAGACATAGCGCATTGAAAAGTAGCGCCTGCATTCTTAAGTCCGAAAGGGATTTTCCTATAGGAAAAATTACCCCAAGGAAAAATAAAAGTGATCTTATGTTGGTCCTCGGGAGCAATGTTAATTTGATTATAGCCGGAGAAACCATCCATGAGAGAGAAAATTTCACTTCCGGCACAGTCATCGACAATCTAATCGACAACGGGGGTAGGAAAGTTGTCCTTGGGACAAGATTTATTAATATCCCTATAATCAACACATACACGAATACTGCCACCTTTCTTATCAATCGGGACAGGATTGGAAACCCATTCTGTAAGAGCCACCAGATAAATAAAGCTGGCTTTCAAAAGTTTTTCAACTTCGAGCTTGATAGCAGCCGCTTTACGGGGGTGGACTGGACGAAGGCGTTGCCAGACGGGTTTAGCTCCGGGGTATGTCTTTATCTCATGTACAACAATAGCAGGGTCGATACCTGACATCTCTTCGTAACTCCAGGTGAAAATATCACGAAATTATTTAAACAAGGAAGCATAGGTGACGATCTCGTCGGAAGAACACGAAGCTCCAATATGAACATTTTCAACAATCTCAGGTTTAATAGATATGTCAATGGGAATCATGGGTGAGATATTACCGAGGTTCCCTTCGGCAAACACATCTTGTGTAGACCTGGGAACAATCGAGATGACAACAACGGTTGATGGAGTCGAAATCCGTTGGTAGTTCTCAAGAGTGTGTTGTTCCAGAAAGAGTATGGAAAAATGATGCCCATCGTCCCAAGGGGTGTCCTCCATGATGGACATGATCATCTTGTCAGTGGGAAAAATAACACGAAAAGGATCGGGAGACAACTCATCAAGAGAGGGGGTAGAAGGTGTTGTCGTTTGAATCGCATGATAAGCGGACTCAACCAGACTTAACGACATTGCGTCGTCGAAACGAAGATGATATCCAGGATCAGGGACTATCCAAGGGTCAGAAGACGCAGGAAGTTCATGAGGCACAGTGGAAATCATGTTGATAGAAGCAATCGACGGGCGTGGAACATCGGGCGGTGGAATGGGGAAAGTACCCATTAGCGAGGAGTCTTTTAAAAGACCTACACCGACATTCTCATAACCCGGTGGGGTTTTAGAAATAAACGGCACGTTGCCTGTACGAGTATCAGAATTGAAGAAGGCAAGTTGGTCAACGGCAACAACCTTTCCTTGATGAGGGAAACGTACTACACGGAAAAGGGTTGACACAACGGCACGCATGGAATCGATCTAGCTACGGCCAAGTAAAAAATTATAATCAAGGGGAGCGTCGAAGACTTCCACTTCAACTTGGACCATTTTACCTTCTAAAGTGATAGGAAACGAAGGGAGAACACCGTAAGGCTTAAAACCAGAGCCATTGAAGGCTTTAAGAGTGTTTTGAGATTCATTCAAAGGAGGAGAGCCAATGGATTTCCAACAAGCAAGAGACATAACACAAGTCGAGGCACCCTCGTCGATAACAGTTCGACAAATGTTCTTGTCAGAGACAACAACTTGGATTTGAAATGCAAGTTGAGGGGGTAACCTTGGAATGTGATCTTCCAAGTCAAAGACTACCAAATTCGTATCCGTTGGGTCAATTCCACCAACAGCTTTCAACAACGCCTTCCGTTGTGTAGGACAAGACTGAAGGACTTCAAGGGCTGACATCGCTGAAGGTGCCTGGGCTAGATCTTCCACAATGCTATAGTTCTGGGCCGCACGAGCATGAGGATTGAAAGTCGATTTCCTAACGACACCCTTAGGGGGGGGGTCGTAGAACTGTGTCAAGGCTCGGTCGTTCGAGATGAAGAGGACCGTTGGTAGGTGGAGTTGTTGGAGAGGGTTGGACCAACGTAGGAGGTACATCATCAACCTTCTCCTTAGATGGAGTATAATATTTGGCTCTAGTCGTAAGTGCAACGTTGTTCTGCTTAGAATCATCGGTACACATCAAAACATATGATGTCGTAGAAGAGGATGGTTGGTCATGAATGACCAACTGAGCCTGTTGTTGAGATGGGAAGGGTTGGGACAGGACTGCCGGGGTAGAAGTTTTTGAGGTCCCTTGAAGGAACTTAGTAACCTCGGCACGTCATGGACAATCCTTCGTGTAGTGATCGTCACCACAGATAAGGCAAGGGTAGCGTGGTTTGCGCTTATCCCGATCTTCAACAGGAGTGTTTTTAGTTTTCTCTGCTGGATTGTTATTTTTTCCCTCCTTATTCTTACCTCTCCCCTTTTTAGATTTGTTTTTACCGACCGGGTTAGATTGAACAACATTTACCTCAGAAGTTTTGCCAGTGGGAGTGGCAGGAGACGGAGCATTTTGAACATTAGAAGAAGCAGACTTAGGGTTGGAGTTCGAAACAGAATGTGATTGGGCTTGGGCCGTACCAATCACACCGTCAGCTGCATGCGAGGCAGCTGGAGTAGTTGAAGTGCTGGAAGCATTTGGACGAGGTAAATCAGGTAGTAAGTCATAAAGAGTTCCCGTTTGTGAATAAACAAGATCAAGATATTGAGCACGACTTATAGCCTGCTCTTCCATGACAACACCACCCATAGCTATCTCCTTACCTATTCCATTTACAAAAGCTTTGGTAAACCATTCTGCCAGCAATTGATCAGGGAGCTCAAGTTTAATGAGACGTCGTCTCCTTCGCCACTCATTAATATGATCAGATATATGAGTGCCTTTAATTTGTTTGAAGGAAGTTAAAATATCAGTCCCTGTATCATAACGAATCGATAACTGGTAATGTGTAAGGAAAGCCATAGCTAAAGTGTTAAAATCAAAGAAGAAACCTCGTGGTAATTCAATATACCACTTCGTAGCAGAACCGGTAAGAGTTCGTTGAAAAAGACGCAATCGAACAGAATCATCCATCAACGAGTTGGATGAACACCATAAGTGAAGAGTCATAACGTGATTGTTTGGGTCCTCTCCCACTTTACCGTCAAATTTAGGAACGTCCGAAGGAAGTTTAGCTGGCATAACCGGCCATTGGGGAGAGTGACGAATAAGATCATTCAAAATCCTAGACAAATCTGGCAAATCCAAAGTAGCAAGAAAAGGTAACTATCTATTCACCTGTGGATACTGGTGGCTTTGGGGTGGGAGCCCTATTGGCAAACCAGTAGGACCGTAAGCAGTCTGCTCATAATGGGAAGACCCGGGCTGATTCAGTGGTGGTTGGAGAGGATAATAACTCGAGGGATTGTATCCTTGAGTGGGGACATGAGTTTGAGCATTTGTACCCCAAATAGGATTAGGTACGCCTGGATATGGTTGGCCAACAGTAGGGACAGACAACTGCTTCCCCCCAGTCATTTGAGGAAGATTTTGTAACATCTGATTCCAATATTGGGCCAAAGCAGGAGGTATATTTTGTCCCCGACCGTAGGCAAAGTTCCAGACGGAAGTTGTGTCCCAATCGAAGGTTGTGTAGGAATGGGATTATGTCCGGTAAGAGTAAATTGAGGCGGACCACCTTGTCCACCAACGGGAATCTGCAAGTTTGATGGAACGGACGGTATAGTGCCACTAGGATTAGGAATGCCAGAAATTGAGGGAGTGTCGGAATAAAACCGGGAATAGGGTGCCCAGGAAAAGGAGGACCACCTGGAGAACCAGCTGGGGTTTGCGGAGGTGTTGGATTGGAAGCATTCAACAAAGCATTCAACGCATGATAACCGGGTGGTAGTGTCGGGTTGACATCAGGCATTCACTGGGTATTGATAGGAGCAAGACTAGCTGCAGTAATCCCAGTTGGGACACTCGTAGTATTCGCGAGATGGGCCATCTCGTCAGGGAGAACAAAGTGATAAGTGGTAGTCACTGGTGTAGTCTCTGTCTCAGAAAACACCGGAGGGTTGATTTCGTAGACTGTAGGTGACTCAGTACCAAAAAGGACCCGTCGGAAATCACCTGACCAAAAAGGATCTTGGCCTACTACACTGGGAGAAGGCCCAACGGTTGATTCAGAATATGTAACAACTGCTTCGTCAGAAGAATTTAATCGTACAAAAGGTCGTTCACCATGGCGAATGCGATATTCCTCTCTAGTATTGGTAATTCGAAAAGGTTCGAGAGATTCAGTTGATTCTACTTGTGGTGTGGTGACAATTGGGACATCACTTGTTTCCAGGTGTGGTGGAGTAACAATTGGGACTTCACTCTGATGAGGAGAGCCCTCAGGTGTACTGGTAGGCAAGGATTGAGAACCGTCCAGATGCTCTGGAGATAAACCTTGTATTCTACGTGAACGTCGTGGGGGAGCAATTGTAAATGAGTGACAAGCTCCGCGAAGAAATTCCTATGGTCAAATTCGAGAAACAAACAACACACACTAGTAAACACAATCTAGGAAGCAATCACCAGGAAAACAAAACCTTCTAATGTCGAAGCCACTAGTTGGTGATGAAATCCAACGTCGCAACAACGAGACGAGAAGGGGCGGGGCTAGGATGGAAAAGTTACATTGACGACCTGCTTATTAGACTTACACCCTGGTGCAAGCTCCCACACATAATCGTGGGTATACCCTCCAAGGAGCTCGAGTGAGTTTGATCAACGTCAATTCCAGGTACCGTGAAGACTTTCCCCTCCACAGTTGGTACAGACCGCCACCCAGGGCACGTCCGTTGTCCACAGGACCTTCTTTCACTCAGGCCCGAAGAGTTAAAGAACTCTTCCAACTCCTTACGGGAGTTCTCAATACCCACAGAAATCTCCTCCTGGCGATCTCCCCTTTGCTTTGTCGGGAAATCGGGTTTCGCGTTATCGCGAAACCTGTGGGCACGTTCCTCGTGCTATCCAAAACCCCGAACCTCGATGGGTCAAAGTTCAATGCTTCTGTGCTAGTCGGGGATTTCCCTATCGGGGAATCGGAGCATGCGATGTCGCGGTTCACTTGCACCTCGAATCTCCGAACCCCAAATTCCGATACGCACGTGCGCTCTTTTTCTGCCACGTCGCCTTCTCTTTCCGCCCTATCAGGAATCGCGTGATCGCGATTTCACCCGTCGCAATTCCTTTGCACCGGGAAGTCCCGAATACCGAATCCCGACTCTCCGGGATCTTGTGCCACCTGTCCCTATGGTGATCGATGGCTCCGATTAGGTCGGGAAATCGCTAATCGCGATTTCAACAAATGTGAAACTCTTGCCTCCATAAAACTCGATAAGCCGATTCCTAATGGCTCTCGGTTCCTCCTGCATCTAAGGGTTAAATCCCTCTCGAACTTCTCCTAAATCTGACGGTCGGCGGGTTTTCGCAAATCTTTCCTACGCAAACTGACCGTCGATTCCTCCTCCTTGGGGAATTTCTCCCGCTCTAAAACTCCGACCTGTTCGAACCTTTCCTTGAGCCACTTCCTGGCCCTCCTTCGCTATGTCACGAAGGAACTATTTCTCCTGAGCTTGTCAGCTCTGACTCCTTCAGAGACCTTGTGCACACTTCTCGTGCTCAATCTCAACAAATCTCAAAGTGTTGAGTCTTCCTGACCCTGTGCACTTACAGCCACAATAGTCTCTGCCTTCCTTTGCTCAGATTTGCCCATGAGACTTCAAGTTCAGCCTGCATGACTCAACCAACCCAAACCAACTCCTGGGTGAATGAGAATAAGGGTTTAACTGTCGAGCCTCATCAACGCACTCTATGCGGATGAATTCAACTGCACTCTATGCAGGAATCTCCTGGCTGATACAGAGAAACAATTGAAACTTATTCTCTTCTCTTTCAGAATTCAATTAAATCCTTGAAATCACATACACAGCATATTCAAAGCAATTGCATGAATAGAAAACAAATATTCATGAGCACACAAACATCATAGACAGAGAAACAACACTAGCCATGAATCTGAATCAAAGACTCTCTTCTATTAATTCAAAAACATCTGTACATGGGTGTTCTTTACCAATTCTCTTCTTGCTCTCTTTTTCTGAATGATGCTAATGCTACAATGATACAAAGGAGGGTGTCTATATCCGTTTTCCCTCACAAATATAAAACTATCAAATCTAGAATTAAATATCCTATCTACCTGCATTAAACCTATTAAATGCCTTCCTATCTACTAAGGACGTGAGCGTAAAGGCTCAAGGTCCCCTTTATAATACAAGTGCGCTTCTTTAAAATAACTTCATTAAAGAACGACGCAACAACCTCCAAAGAATTTCAAAATGTGTGTTGGCGCTGTCCAGTTGTTCCCTTTCAATGTGTTGGCTCGCTTGTCTTGGGCGATGCTCCTGCATCATACTCCTCGGATTGAAAACTTTCATGGGCTCCTGTCCATGAGCTCCTGCACAGTCTTTCCATGTTTTTGGATAACTGCTTATGTCTCCCAACTGGCATCTTCCACTGGTTGGTTCTTCCACTTCACCGGGTACTCGAAATACTGCTTTCGCCTGGTCTTCTTTCCCATTCGCTTGTTCAATATGTACTCCATCTGTGGCTTCTCTGCGACTGGCAATTTCTTCTGCCACTGGACTACTGGTTCTTCAGTTCCAGCCTCTGCTTCTCCAGCCCTGTATGGGTATAAATCTACCACGTTGAATATCGGGGATATCCCGATGTCATCCGGCAGCTCAATTTCATAAGCATTTTCTCCAAATTTCTTCAGGACTCTACAAGGTCCGATCTTTTTCATTTTTAATTTGTTATATGTTCCCCTTGGGAACCTTTCCTTCCTCAAGTGTGCTAGAACAAGATCCCCAACTTCGAACCGAAGTTGTCTCCAATGCTGATCTGCTCTGCGTTTGTACTCATGATTTGAATCCATCAGTCACTACTTCACCCTGTCGTGAAGTTCTTTCATTGCCTCAGCAAACTCTTCTGCGCTCGCACTGCTAGTCATAGCCTGTTCTGACTCCCTGAGTTCAGAAACTCCCCTCGGTTGTGTCCCATACACAATTTGGAATGGGATTTTGCCTGTACTCCGATTCATAGAATCATTGTACGCGAACTCTGCCTGTGGCAATATGTTGTCCCAGCTGGTATGGTGCTCCATTACCAAGCTCCTCAACAAGTCTCCAAGACTTCTATTGACCACTTCGGTCTATCCGTCTGTCTGCGGATGGTAAGCTGAACTAAAAGCCAAATTAGTCCCTAGCTTCTTCCATAGCGTCCTCCAAAAATGACCTATGAATTTTGTATCCCTATCCGAGACTATGCTTCTCGGCAATCCATGAAGTCTAACAATCTCTTTGAAAAATAAGTTTGCGATGTGGGTCGCATCGCTGGTCTTCTGGCATGGAATGAAATGTGCCATCTTTGAAAACCTGTCTACCACCACAAAGATGGAATCTACACCTCTCTGCGTTCTCGGCAAACCCAATACAAAATCCATGCTTACCGCTTCCCATGGCCTCTCGGGTATAGGCAATGGCTGATAAAAACCCGCGTTCTGCTTTCTGCCTTTCGAATGTTGACAAATTCTGCATCTGTCAACAAATATTTTAACATCTTCTCACATCCCTGGCCAAAAATATGATTCGCTCAGTTTTGCGAATGTCTTATCGTGACCAAAGTGTCCTGCTAATCCACCGCTATGTTTTTCCTTCACCAAATTCTCCCTGATGGAGCAATTTGGAATACACAGCTGATTGCTTCTGAACAGCAATCCTTCCTGTATCATGTAATCTATCCATAGGCTCCGATATCTAAGAACTGGATTCTCAACTGCCTCGTATGCCTCTCCGAAATCCACAACACCTGCATACATATCTTTAAGATTTTCAAAACCCAATGTTTTGACTCGGAACTCCTGCAACAATAAACATTTCCTGCTCAAAGCATCAGCCACTTTGTTAGCAGTCCCTGAAATGTGTTTAATCACAAACATGAAATTTTGCATGTACTCTACCCATTTTGCATGTTTCTGATTCAACTTCTCCTGTTGACTCACAAACTGCAATGCATGGTTATCGTTGTACAATACAAATTCTTTCGGGATCAAGTAATGCCTCCACTTCTTTAATGCCTGTATGATGGCATAAAATTATTTATCATATGTGGAGTATTTCAGCTTTGTTTCATCCAGCTTCTCGCTGAAATATGCAACTGGCCTGTCCTCTTGACTCAAGACCGCTCCTATAACATACCCACTTGCATCGCATTTCACCTGAAATGTCTTCTGAAAATCAGGCAACACCAACACTAGTTGCTCTGTGATCTTCTGCTTCAACAGATTGAAACTCTTCTCAGCCTCTGTTGTCTAATGAAAAGTCTTGTGTCGCTTCTTCATCGTGTCCATCATTGTTGCTCTAATCCCACTGAAATTCCTAATGAACTTTCGGTAGAAACTAGCCAAACCATGGAAACTTCTCACCTCGAAAATATTTCTCGGTGATGGCCAATTTTTTATCACTTCCATCTTTTTCAGATCCATTTTCAACTCATTCGCTGAGATAACAAAACCCAAATAAATGAGCTCTGTCTTCATGAATGAGGACTTCTTCATATTGATCAACAACTTCTCCTGCTGTAGCTTTCTCATCACAATGGCTAAATGTTTTAGATGTTCAGCCTTCGTCTTGCTGAAAATCAGTATATCATCCAGGTATATGACAACAAATTTCCCGATGAATTCCTTCAGGACTTCATTCATCAGTCTCATGAATGTGCTCGACGCGTTCGTTAAGCCAAACGGCATGACCAACCATTCATACAAACCCTCGTTTGTTTTGAATGCTGTCTTCCATTCATCACCTTCCCTCATGCGAATCTGGTGATATCCGCTCTTCAGATCAATCTTCGAAAAATAATTTGCCCCACTCAGGGAATCCATCAGATCATCCATTCTCGGCAGTGGAAATCTGTATCTGATGGTGATTTTGTTAATCGCTCTGGAGTCAGTGCACATTCTCCAGCCTCCATCCTTCTTCGGACTAAGCACGGTTGGAACAGCACACAGACTCAGGCTTTCTCTGACCAGTCCTTTATCCAATAAATCCTAGACCTGGTTCTTAACCTCTTCATTCTCCTGCGGCGTTAATCTATACGCAGCTTTGTTCGGTAAACTAGCTCCTGGTATGAGATCAATGTGGTGACTTACGCTCCTCATTGGTGGCAACGAATGAGGTAATTCGTCCACGATGATATCATCGAACTCCTCCAACAGTTCCTGAATCTCAACTGGTAGGTCATCCACTCTCATGCTAGTCAGGACAATTCTTGGTTTCCTGACCACAAAGAATTGTGGATCTTCCTTCTTCTCCATCTCTGTGAGAAGCTCCTTCCCACTCATGAGAAGTATGGGATATCAATTTTGGTCTTGGAACTCATCCTAGCAATAGCTTTAATCCAGACTCCCTTCGTAGACTGGGATATCAATTTTGGTCTTGGAACTCATCCTAGCAATAGCTTTAATCAACCGTTCAGTTGATACATCTCCTGCTGCAACCTCTTCTTCATGTCCAGCTTCCTCTTCAACTTCGGAGAATCTTAGATCTCCAGTATGCGCTGCGCGTCTATGCGTCGCTTCCATATCTTCCATTCTGGCACGAAGATTTCGTAATTCCCTCTCCATTTCTACGTTCTGTCCATGGCTACTTCCTTCCCTGGACATTTCTCTTCCTCTGGACAATTCCCTTTCCCCCTCTGGATTGGGTGATTGTCTACCTCTCCTCGGCGGCATGGTGAAAATTTCTTCTCTCTGCTACTGAAAACAAAGAGAACTCTTCTCCCGCTCTAATACCACTTGGTACAAACCGCCACCCAGGGCACGTCCGCTGTCCACAGGACCTTCTTTCACTCAGGCCCGAAGAGTTAAAGAACTCTTCCAACTCCTTACGGGAGTTCTCAATACCCACGAAAATCTCCTCCTGGCGATCTCCCCTTTGCTTTGTCGGGAAATCGGGTTTCGCATTATCGCGAAACCTATGGGCACGTTCCTCGTGCTATCTAAAACCCCGAACCCCGATGGGTCAAAGGTCAATGCTTCCGTGCTAGTCGAGGATTTGCCTATTGGGGAATCGGAGCATGCGATGTCGCGGTTCAGTTGCACCACGAATCTCCGAACCCCGAATTCTGATACACACGTGCGCTCTTTTTCTGCCATGTCGCCTTCTCTTTCCGCCCTATCGGGAATCGCGTGATCACGATTTCACCCGTCGCAATTCCTTTGCACCGCGAAGTCTCGAATGCCGAATCTCAACTCTTCAGGATCTTGTGCCACCTGTCCCTATGGTGATTGACGGCTTTGATTAGGTCGGGAAATCGCTAATCACGATTTCAACAAATGTGAAACTCTTGCCTCCGTAAAACCCGATAAGCCGATTCCTAATGGCTCTCGGTTCCTCCTGCATCTAAGGGTTAAATCCCTCTCGAACTTCTTCTAGATCTGACGGTCGGCGGGTTTTCGCAAATCTTTCCTGCGCGAACTGACCGTCAATTCCTCCTCCTTGGGGAATTTCTCCCGCTCTAAAACTCCGACCTGTTCGAACCTTTCCTTGAGCCGCTTCCTAGCCCTCCTTCGCTATGTCACGAAGGAACTATTTCTCCTGAGCTTGTCAGCTCTGACTCCTTCAGAGACCTTGCGCACACTTCTCGTGATCAATCTCAACAACTCTCAAAGTGTTGAGTCTTCCTGACCCTGTGCACTTACAGCCACAGTAGTCTCTGCCTTCCTTTTCTCAGATTTGCCCCTGAGACTTCAAGTTCAGCCTGCACTTCTCCTGCACGACTCAACCAACCCAAACCAACTGCTGGGTGAATGAGAATAAGGGTTTAACTGTCGAGCCTCATCAACGCACTCTATGAGGATGAATTCAACTGCACTCTATGCAGGAATCTCCTGGCTCATATAGAGAAACAATTGAAACTTATTCTCTTCTCTTTCAGACTTCAATTAAATCCTTGAAATCACATACACAACATATTCAAAGCAATTGCATGAATAGAAAACAAATATTCATGAGCACACAAACATCATAGACAGAGAAATAACATCAGCCATGAATCTGAATCAAAGACTCTCTTCTATTAATTCAAAAACATTTGTACATGGGTGTTCTTTACCAATTCTCTGCTTGCTCTCTTTTTCTGAATGCTGCTAATGCTACAATGATACAAAGGAGGGTGTCTATATCAGTTTTCCTTCACAAATCTAAAACTATCAAATCTAGAATTAAATATCCTATCTACCTGCATTAAACCTATTAAATGCCTTCCTATCTACTAAGGACGTGAGCGTAAAGGCTCAAGGTCCCCTTTACAATACAAGTGCGCTTCTTTAAAATAACTTCATTAAAGAACGGCGCAACAACCTCCAAAGAATTTCAAAATGTGTGCTGGCGTTGTCCAGCTGTTCCCTCTCAATGTGATGGCTCGCTTGTCTTGGGCGATGCTCTTGCATCAACAGTCACCTTGTGTAAGAACTTAGAGAGATAGGCCACTAAGGTCACCACAAACAACAATACATCCTGGGGGAACAGTCGACAGTCCAATCCACACGCAAGGGCAGGGTATCTAGCCCGAAATCAACTCAAAAGGCTTCCACTCATCATTGTGGGTATACCTCCGAGTGACCCCCGTAATACGTGCAATCTCTACACTG